>VRYO01001681.1:3261756-3385611 GCA_009812075.1 Sialia sialis | reverse complement strand
ATCACCTTCTGACTTTCCATGTGCCTTGGTCTGATTTCCAGGGGGATCTGCTCCATGATCTGACCAGGCACAGAGGATGAGCCTGAGCCTGTAGTATCCCTGTGTCTTCACTATTTTCCTTTTTAAAAGATGGGAGGGGTTACGTTTCCTCTTTTCTAGTCAGGGGGAACTTCACCAGATTGCCACATCTGATCCTGAGAAAGGACAGAGTGGGACAGAGGATGACCTAGACAAAGAAATAATGCAGGCAGAGGAATGTAAGTTGTCAGGATTTGCTGACTGCATTCCTTAGAAACATAGTGTGCATTTAATGTAAACAAAAAAAAAAAAAGGGGAGAGACTGGGATAGCTGAAACTGAAGCCTGAGACATAGCTGAAGATGAAGACACTGCCAACGAGTACAATTAAAGATATGCTTTGAGTAAGTACCTGTTTCCACACAGCAGCAGAGAAACTCAAGCATGTTTTGTTTAAGGTGCTATGAAAAATCCTCAGAGCCTTGCTGGAGACTGAACTTTCCCTGTCTTCTGAGTTCTAAGAGCACAGATCTAGGCTCTGCCTGTGGTTTTCAGTGTGGGTTATTGCAGTGCCATTTTATGTTAATTATCATAAATGTCATCAGATATTATTTGGCAGTCTCTGTGATCTGCTCTGTTTGAAGTGGTTTTACTCAGTTTAAAGTCCTTGCTGACAGCAGATTCCAGGTTAATAACTAATTCAACAAGAAGTATAGGAACTGCAAAGCTGGTTTTTAACTTTTAACCAAGTGCAGACAGAAATTAAATTTGTTTCAGGAACTTATGTAGTTTAAAACGATGCCATCAATATCAGAGCCCCACCTGGTACAAACTTAAGCTGGCCCAGTTTTGTTGACTTCTCAGGAAGACACCATGACTTTCTCCATGTAAGAATTCTCCCTGCTGTCTTTTACTGTGTCAGCTGAAAATCCTAAAGTTTCAGGTAGCTCAACAGCCTGCAAATAAATTAGTAGATCTCTGAAGTTGGAAATGATTCTGGGAAGGTATCATGATTCTCTGTGTACTGTCAGATCTGTTTCAGTCACAAAGTGCTCACCCCAACAGTGGTTTTGTCTGGCAGTTTGGCAAGAAGGTAAAATTAAGACTGGATTGCAGTATGCAATGGCCTTGTTCAATGCATAGGGCATTTAAACCAATTTAATTATTTCAGAGACTGCAGGGTCTATCACACTTGTCAGTGAATTTCCTGCCTTTTGATGACCTGTCTTAGAACCAAGAACTTGTTACAATGGTAGAAAAAGGATTTCAGAAGTTTTATTTGCACATTCTGTAACAAATATTTTAATTTTGCATATGGAGGTATGTGAAAGAGAAAATGAAAGTATCCATAGCATCATTTTTTGTGGAGGCAGGTGCAAAACTTCTCTATCTACTTAGCTGATGCACTTTGATGTTCCTCCAGCTATTCCATTTCTTGACTCCAACAAAGTTCATCCAGTATACCTGGAACATGATTGATAGGTCTGCCTCAGATTTGATTGTCTGAATGTTGGCAATTGCAGACTCTGTAATCTGAGCTTTTGTGTTCACCATGCCATGAAGGCCAGTGTGCAGTGGTCATTTCCTACCTCATGGATCCCACTATGTGGCACGTCCCATAGTGGAATGGCATAATGCAGCAGGCTGGCTATGGAGATATAATTTAAAATCTTTGTGGCAGCAAAGTAGCACAATATGCTTGTAAAGCCTCTTCCTGGATGTTCTGTGGTTGGGTGTTGCTTATTCCTAGAACCACCTACACACTTGAAAGTCCTGATGAGAAAAAATTTCCTTTTACACAACTCCTACTGGAGGGTAGGTAAGGCTGAGGTGAAGCCCACATTCCCAGAGTCCTTCTCTATTCAGGGAAGCTGACATTAAATAACAAGACTGAAACTGGGGAACCTGACTTTGAAATCAGAGCTGTTGTGAACCCTTCATACACATGTGTAGGTAAATAAAATATTACTCCTGTTTCAAAGTACTGCTGGGGTTGAGTGTAGGTGATAAAAGTACCAAAAGCCTCCCTGCAGCCTAGTCTGAAATTCCGCTTCCCATCACTTTTGGGAGTCCTGTCCTAACAGCTTCTGCAGGCCGCGTCCGTGCTGTGCAGATGCTGAGAGTGCAGAGTTCCCTGGGCTGGCTTTGAGGTGGCTTCAGACAGAGAAGCTGCGCAGCAAAGTCAGCACAGCACTGCACACAGCCAAGGCACAGCAACTTGTGCACATCTCTGCTAGCTGGTGGGGATGAAAGAGTCCACCCAATGTAATGTAATGGCCCATCAACTTACTTGGAGCCAGTTCTGGGTCACTGACACACAGCAAAGGCACACAGCATCTGCTGAGGTGAAATGCTGTGGCTCTCTTGAAATCAACATTAAGATCCTTAAAATGCGTGATGTTCACCCGCTCAAGCTCCTGAGCAGGTCACAATGCCTCAAAGCTTTATTTTGTGACACATTGTGGTTATGTTCTAGCCAACCTCCCAGCAAGGCTCCCCTTGAGCACAGCCTGTGCAAGGAGGACTGGGCTTACTCACAAAAATGCTCTGTGAGCAGGTGACTGAAAAGTGAGGAGGAAGTGGCTCAGAGGACCGAATGAACTGACACATCTTTAATGAGACGAAAGGGGCAGGATTGTCCAGATGAAGCCTAACTCCCCTCACTTCTGGATGCCCAAAGCACTGGACTCTGCCCCTCTTTTCTTTGGTCAAGTGGTTGCAAAGAAATGAGGAAATTTTAAGGCTCTGCTTGAACAACAAAAAGATATTTCACTTCTCTGATTCCTTAGATACTTGACTTGAGAAGTGAAAAGGATATTTTCACTTGACAGTAAAGAGTGAGATTATTTTTTTTCCATTGGAGATGCTCCCTAGCAATCTCCCAGGACAGGCAATCTAAGGATATGAAGGAGGAAGTTTTGCATTTGAAAACCCTTTGCAGCACTCCAATGATATGGCCTGGAAGTCTGCTAGCTCAGCTACTTTGGGACTAACCTTGACACTGCTCTGAATGTTGTGCTGTGTCTATCATCCCCACTGTGGCTGCAGAGAACACTAAGCTGAATGTGATCTATCCTCCATTATTTCAAGTACCCAGACTAAGAAAACATGAGAAATCTGTGGGAAATTTTTCTGACGTAACTCAGTGGAAGTTAGTGGAAAGAAACTGGTGGATGGTAATGTTTGTAGGGTATAGAGGTATTAATTTCATTTTCTGCAACAGATGCTACTTGTGTAAGCAGAAGCAGGAGATTCTTCTGCCTGATTTTGCAAGTTTAGACAGTTATTTCTGTCTTATTTTGCAGTAAGGGTGAGAGCAGATATTCTAGTAGGATGAATATTTGTATTTCTATTGAAGAAATTCAAGTCCAGCATCAGATCGTTCGAAGGTGCAAGACATTTTCTAATCTTCAGGAGTTAGGTATTGGTTTAAATTATAGCACATAATGCTTAGTATCTGTTTCAGTACTGTGCCTGTATTGTTCTGATTTCTCATGTTAACCATAATTCATGATTTATGTTTTATGCAGGCTTGCTTTCTTTCTTATTTCAAAAATATCTAGTGATAAGGATGTACACAGCTCATTTATGTGCTAACGTAAAATCACTTCCTTTTCCTGCCTTGAATTGGTATATGAGTTGAGACTAGTCCATCACAGCTGTGTTAAGCATAAAATAGTTTGGTTAAAGTTGGTTTAATTACAATGTGTAAATCTAAAAGAATCTCTGGTATAACTCCAGAAAGGTCAGTTTGTTCATCAAGACTTGATTTTTCCTGATAGTCTCAATTATTTTAATGTGCAGGATGGAATTTCATTATTTCATGGTGCTGTTTTTGAACCTTTCTGCAGAAGGTAGACTTGATGTGAGGGGTTCAGGATAGTCCAGAAGTAAAGATCTCTCTTCCAGCTTTCCTACTGGCTCATTCTGTCATCTTTACATTTTATAAGTGAATAGTAAACATTGCTTTTGTCTCCACTCCCAAGGCTACATGTATTCCATACATACAATGCCTGTGCTACGATTTGGATGCACAAATTGGAAAGTAAGAACCCATGAGCTGCTCTCATGTAAGCAGACTTGCTAACCTAACAGTTCTTTTTTTCTGATACTAATCTGTAACAAGAAATCAGCTCTGCCTGCTACAGCAGAACAAACGAGGCCTATCTGGCACTGGTGGTACATGTCATTTATATGATGTGGAAAATAGAGCATGGATATTCCTGAAAATTGAAAAACAATTTCTCAGTTTGCTCTCCACTATTCATATCATTACCAAAGAAATGCATTTGCTCGGGTCGTTTTGCTCTGTAACAATGGCTAAAACATGAGATCTCAGAACCATGTGGCTCCATCTGGGGCAGAACTCCAAATATCACTTAATTTGGGAACTTGGCAATACTGACAACACTTCAGTTGAAGAAAAGAACATGAGGGTACAACACCAGTAAGCGACAATAAATTTGGGATTTTATGTTTGAATCAGGCCAGAATTTTTAAACTAGATAATGGTGAATGAGTGATGGCATTTGACATTTGCAACACTCTAGCACTTGGCAAGCTTGTCTGAATATTAAGAAGAAAAAGCCTGTGAGTCAGAAGCTCAAAAATAGTAATTTGGAGACATGCTTCCTCATGCTGCTCTGTTTTTTCTTTAGAAACTGCTACACTTTGAGATAAAAATGCTGAAAGTAGGATGAAACAGCACTAAAATCCAGGAAATGCTGCAATATTAATTTTGATGAGACACAAGTGTGGTACTTAGCAGAGCATTTTAAGCTTCCCACTTTGGGCTGCCTTTCTGAACCTTGTGCCCTTTGATTATAATAGGAACTTACAACTTGAGCCCTGCAAAAAGGAACTGGTTACCCTGATAAGCTATAAATACCAATAGTAGCTTACTAATGAGTTTTGCATAGCTTTCAGTGAACATGCAGCAAGAGTATGGCAGCTTTGTTTTCTCCCCAGATCACCTTTTCAATATACTATCATGATCCAAATAACATCTGAAGAGGGAATTAAATCTTCTGTGATTAAATATTCTGCTTGCTTTCAGGGTAGGTTGGGATACATACATTTACTGGGTTACCTAGAGCAGCTCTAGCTTCCTGACTTTTCCCTGCCAAGGCTTGATTCAGTGATATCATCGAAAAGACAGAATAGCTGTATATTAAATGGCATATATGGTTTATGCCTTGAAATCACAGAGGGTTTTTGGCATATATTAGTATTTGATTTCTGTGAAAATCAAAGATCTAAACTTAAGTCCAGAAGAATCAGAACACACAGAACAAAAGTCACTGGAGAACACTTGCAACACGGAGTTCAGCCCAGGCTCTGTACCCTACAGATGCATCAAATCTTTTCACAGGTACTGTCTTGAGAAAAAAAAATTATCTGATAACTCAAATCATGCAACTGTCTTAAAAATACCTGGTCCAGGCAGCTGAAATAACTAATATTTGTTGGACTTTTAACCTGATGAAATTGACCACCCATACAATCTGTGAGCAAGAATCTGTAAATTTACCAGCTGCCTTTTCTCCTTGCCTATCCACTGAGAAATGTGTTAGGAGCTCCTGTTTCACCAGAAATACTGTAAGACCAGAAATTACTTTAAAAGTAACACCTCATCTATGTTGCAGAGTTCTCCCATTGTACCTACTTACATTCCACCCTACTTTTCCTCTCTTCAGGACCTGAGAGATGGGTCTTTTGTTTCTTCCAGAGTAGAAAACTGACCCTTTCCCTCTGCTTTAGCCCCTTGTTTTGCTAGAATTCACTGAGATCAAAATGTCTCCCTCACAGCTGTTTCAAAACATGTCTGGTAATCTGTATTTTCCCCACTGTTCCGTGCATAAGACCAGGCAGTTGGGAAAACACACATTTGACTTATGGGTGATCTTAGCAGATTAAAAAGTTACTCTTTCATCACCACCTTGTGGCCATAACAGATGATGCTGTCCTGTTTCAAATATGGAATGGAATTGGAATGAAAATACATTGGAATGAAATACTTTATTCAGCCCAGAGCTCACAATTTTATTTGTTCAAAGGACTAGAATTTGGCAAAGGGATGCTGTTAAAATATTTTTTTGAAGGTCTGTTTTTTGTGAAACTTTAGGAGAAAGAACGTACTACTGCACCTACTGTAATTGCTTGAATAGGTATGGCATAATAATTGATCATCATTATATGCAGGTTTGTCTTAAAATATTTAAATTGAAAAGTTTTATTAGATTTTGTTTAATCCACACTGACATTCACCTCCATTTAGACTCCTGTGAAAATTCACCTTCTTTAATTAAGATACATTTATTCTTCTGTACATTTGAGAAAATGATAAGTGACCAAATATAATTTGAAAAAGAAAAGTGACAAAATATAATTCAATGAGAATTTTTTTCATATTAAGTCTAAAGACCAAAGAATTTAAGCATTGTAAGAATTCACGCTTCAACTCCATGGCACAAGACCTGATACAAGCAGAAGTGAGGAACAATAAGCACAAGAGGAACATTGCCTCTGATGTACTTGATAGCTGTAATTTAAATCATTGCTTTCAAATAAAACATTGAATTTGTAGTTGCTTCTCAATTTAGTCTACATAATGCGCCAGAACACAGGCACGGCCTTTATTGTGACAAGGCACATATAGGAAGGAGTTTCATAATTCAGTATTTTTCCTGGTGTAATGGGCTGAGAATAACTAGTTTAGAGGGTTGTTGGTCCTTGCTTAATATGTTGCGTTTAGATGACATTATCAGGAAACACATGAAATGAATAAACTCTATTTGATTCAATGTAAGACAAACTCCTGATCTAAAGATATTAAGCAAATTACTTAATAGGAAAAAGTTCATATGCATGAGTTGAAATACCAGATGCAGTAAAAACAAGCAAGGGCCAACAAGCCTGCTGATAGACGATACCAGTAAGGGTAGATTAAGCAGGCACTATTATTTTTGTATTGTTACACCAGGTGCATTGTGAGCATTTGCAAGCTTATCCTGAGGATTTTACACTGGACAGTTCCAAATCTCAGAGACCAACCCAACCAGATTTATTTCACTGTTGGTCAGGCTAGAACTTGAAGATTTTTAAATCCTTTTGCACAGAGATATGTAGGGCTCTCTCCAGGATGAACATTATCCAAAGAATAATCCAACTGAAGCAACATCTAAATTTGATTGTGAATAAAAGTCTGGATGCTGACAAAGTCTATATGAAGCCTTAGCATTATCTGCACTTTAAATGCAGTCCTCTGGACCAAGGACATCCTGCTCAGAGGTAGCTATGAGTGACACACAGCCCATTTTATGATCCTACAAATAGCAATCTGTACTTTAAAAAAAAACACCTCAGACTTCTTAGTAGCTCCCTTTTATAGCAGATGTTCCTGTAGTTGAAATTCTGGCCTTTTACTCTGTTGTAAACAGGAGCCAAATCTGGCTCCAGTAGTGTTACTGTGTTTGCAACCTCATTACTGAGAGAAATCCAGATAAAGGCAGATATGTGGATGTCTGCAAACTTTGATAGATACCTCACAGCCTTATGGCTGTTCTGCCAAGCTGGGCACCATAAAAACCCTTTTTAAAGGTAGCTAACATCTTCACTGATAATGCAATAAAGGATGGTGGTTACATTCTTGTGTCATTAGTTCTTTAGAAATTCTTTTTAATTCTAAAGATAAAAGGTATCTATATCCCTGATAAAATTAGGACAAAAGTTTCCATTGGCCCTTAGAATTGTGCCTGAATGAGATTTCAAGGCTCCTATGCAATGGTGCATGCGCAGAACTCACTGAGGAGTGGTGACACCATTTCCTTTTAAGTATCATATTCAGAAGATCTTGTCATATTTTCAGCAATGGACCAAATAGACATTACAAAGAGATGCAGTCCTTAGAACTACTTTTTAAGCACTTGAAGAAAAATTTTGTGTATGCTCCATGTCCTCCCTGATATTTACTTGGTATTTAGTTTTTAGAAGTATGTTCATAAGATACGTCGTAAGTTTTTAAAGTTGAATACTGAGTTCTCATAGGTTTTTACCCCTCCCTTAAGTCTGTTGTCCCAATGCCACATGAAGACAGTTAAATTCCAGAGGACTTGGATGTCTGGTCAGCTCTTTCTGTCATATTCAATTGTCCTGGAGCATGTTTATCTTTGGAAGAGCAGTTCCAAAGAACAGTCTGACTTGCCCATTGCACTTGTGCTCTTCTCACTCAAGGCACAAGCAGCTTTTGCACTTAATATTCAGGCCTGATCTTGCCTCTGTCTCACATGAGTCTTCCATACAACCTGGCTTGTGCCAGATTCCTGTTGTGCAGTACCTCTTCAGCAACCAGAGTCATGGGTTTCCCTTCACTTCTGTGCCATGATACCCCATTATTCTGGTGGATTACTAGGTCCTTGAAGCTGGGGAGCTTTCACCCCGTGTCATTTTGCAGACCTGGGCTTCCTGTACCTTCTTTGCCTGGCCTCTGTAATGGGGCTGATTTGTGGCTGATAAACCCCACAGCAAAGCTCAAATGGAGTAGGAGCTTCTTCTTGTCTGTGTTTCATCTCAGAGAGAGTTTTCTTATTCTGAGCTAATGGAAAAAAACATTCTTTCTTTAGCACTGAAAATGTGAAAATTACACAGTCTCTCTACAGTCCTTCTACAAAATGGTAACAATATACAGTTTCTTACATTTGTGGTGTTGATGTTTTTGCAGTGAAGTGTGCTCAGACATTAACGAGTGGAGTTCTAAGCCAATGTCTTGAAAACTGAAGGCCTCCCAGGTACTTCAAGAGAACACAAGGAATGGAGACATGGACACCTGGTACATTCTCCTCAGGCTTGGGAACTGGCACCAATCCTCTTCCATAAGCCTGTTCTAGTGCATACTTTCTATCTCTGGAAAATTCAGCATAATGAGAAGCAAAATCATATAGCCTGGGGGAGCTTGAAGCACTTGTCAGGCCTATTTGTCCATTGGAGACTTGCCTAAGTGGAAGCTGTGCTGGAAAGAACCCTCTATTACTGTAATTTGCTCCTGCCTCTTCTGGCAATTATTGGCAGGTCTGATGGGATATCCTATGTTTCTGTCCTTTGTTCTCCATCTCTAAAATATTAAAGCAATCATCTGACTTATCTCAGTGGTAGAGAGTTACTTGCTTAGATATATGATCAGCACTTTCATTTATAATAACCAAGCACCTTTTTGCTGCAGCAAGACCACTTTAACTCTCCACACTTGATCTTCATGTTAATTTAAAATATATATTCAAGGAAGTGTAGTGTCACTGCTGGGGGGGGCAGAGATACCAGGATTGGTTCAGCCCAGGAGGTCTGTGGTGAAAATAGAGTGACAGGAACAATGGAGTTGCCAAAAAAATAAAGAACTTTAATGGATAAAATAACAAATGTAGAGAACTGCACAGTACAATTGGCAGCATCCAGGGGTGTGTCAAACATAACAATACATAGGGGTATCTGAGGGAAAGTTCCCATCATGAACATGAGCTAGAAGCATGCACTGAAAAGTGACCGGTCCTGAACCAACTGAGAACAAGAACCAGAATCATGACCTATTATGGAGTAACTCCATTAACAAACCAACTCCCATGGTCTCAGGTTGATGCAGGTGGAGCTGCTCCCCATCAGACCCATTTCCACAGTGCAGCTTTCTGCTACAGGATTCTTTGTGGCTTTCAGTCATGCAGTTGCATTACCACAAAGAGCTAATAGCAACCCTAGTGTAGTTTTGTGAACTGCTTACTGTGCTGCTTCTCAGTGCAAAAGGAAAATGTTCTCTTTGCTCTGATGTCTGATTCACACACCACATTGTCTTTTTTTTAAAAGAAACTTAAAAAACCACTGTTTTAAAAACAGAGTTTATACTGATCAGAAACTATACTGCCCACACAGGCATACATATAAACCTGCATGCCTTGGTGGTACCTCTTAGTATGCTTATCATTTCTCAATACCTAATAAAACAAGGATGGGGCTGTGCAGAAGCTTCTTTTAACTAACAATCAAACTGCTGACTGTACTAGGTGGAAAACTTACTTATGCATGTGTTTTCCAGATGTAGTGCTGACAAGAGAGTGGCTGTGAGGGAAAGAGCATAAGAAATGTGTGGGGCACAGGGAATGTCAAAACCTGTCATATCAGACTGTAACAGACTTGTCTCTGCCTTTTGCTGTATCTAGTCATTGATGTGGTCATTCTTCTGGTCATAAGAAAAGAGCTTGTAATGTCAAGGCATGCAAAAAAATCCAAAAAACCAACAAAACAAAGATGTTTTAATCCAATGCAGAAATTGTTATGGCTTTTGTGAAAATTCCCAACACTGATTGCAATTTCATGTAGCTCAGTGATACAGGACAAAATAAAATGGAAAGAAACCTATCCATAGCATCTGCTTATTTCAAAGAACAATTTGATTTATGTCCCAAAAGCAAGAACAACCATAGAATTTCTCTGTAGAAAAAGCCTCCTTACAATGTTCCCTTCTGGATGTGCACACTCACAGGCAGATTCAAAGTCTCACAGACAGTGAGGGAGATACAAAATATTTGATAAAATGAAAGTTTTCACATAGATTTTGGACACATGTAATTCCAGTAATGAAACTGCAGTGCTCTTTCTCATCAATGGCTAGATGGGGCCAGCTAGAAGTAGTTGCTGGTCATGGTCATGGTGTTGACACAGCTAGAGGCAAAAAGCAGAAGGGAAGACTGGTGCATAGCATCCTTCTTCAGCAATTGGCTCTGCTGGTTTTGACCCATTTTCTGAGAAAAGTGTCTCTACATGGAATACCTCTGTAAAGTGGAACTCAAGGATCTCAATGCCACTGGCTGTGACCACACAGGGCAGGTAAAGTTAGACTTTGTTTTTTCCCAGCTCTTCATCCTTGTCATCTTTCTGGCACACAGTCTTTCTCTTTCAGGCTTATGTTACCTACAAGGAACAGATTTTATGAGCAAGTTCCTAAAGCAAGCTCATTCTGCATGGGGCATATGGACTAGATGGAAACACTTGTTTGTCACTCTTCCTCAGTTTTCTTGCTGCTCTTCAGCAGTATTTGGGATTTGGTTTAATGGTCATGGTTATAGGTTGATTCTTGAGATACTTATGTGGGACTTTTCCTCTGGACATTAGAAGCTTATGACAAATCTAGCAATCCTAAATCCCCCTGACTCGGGAAATGCAAGGAGTCTTGTTCTCTGTTCTGTTACTCACCTAGGGTTGTGTCACTCTTGCTCCATTTCCCTCTTCTGAAATGGCAGGCCCTTTGTTTTTATTTTGCTCCTGCTTAAAGGCTTAGAATTGGCTTGTATTTTAATCTATACAGGTATCTTCCGTCTTTAGTAATCTTCCTGTTTCAAAATTATACCATTGCTTTTGCCAAGACTCCTAGGATCTGGGTCTACACTCACATATCTGGTTATAAAATATTTTAGCAGCACTGTACTATACCTGTGCTTTCATTCTCTGGATGTTCCTTTGGGAAGAAAGGACATCCGTGACTGTCTTCTTTGGAAAGAAAGATTTCAGCAAATAGTGTATTACATATATGAATTGTACACTTAGGAAATCTTTGTCCCCTGATTAATTCTGGCCAGGCCTTTATGGGGACTTGGCACTAACAGAAAGGCAAACACTACAAAACATTAACCACCAAATCTCAGATATGTCACAGCTACAGATTTTCAAATGAAAGATTATCCACACTTTCTGGTATGAGTAAAATGTTATTGAATTATTAATCTAAATGAAAAAGTAAAGGAAAAAGAAATCAGGCTGAGGCAGACATTTACCACAGATAATTCCAGCCCAAACTCAAAACATTTGATAATATTATAAACTGAAGAAAACAGACATTTATAGTGGGAACTGTTGCACTCTTAAGAGCTGACGGTATCCATCCTATCTACAAGCACTCACTCATGATTCTGCACAGGACTTGCATAAAGTCCTACTTGTGAAAAAAACATGGTACAGTTTCACCAGACTAAAAGGCTTTTCCTCCTACTCATGTTTCCGGGTGCTCTTTTCTGGATTAAAGCTTTTTAGCCTCTCCTTTTCAATCAAATATCTTTCCAAAGTGACAAATTTCATTTAGCAGAAGGTCCCAAAGACACTTTTATCACTTCCATTAGGCCCACAGCATCAAAGAAAAGGGTCCTTGGATTAAGATGCAATGGTCTGTAACCTAACCTAAGTTTAGCCGTGTTCCAGATTTCAGACTTCCTGTTTTCTAATGAGCAGGTAATTGCATGCAGTTTTCTAACTACAATTTTATGCATATTAGAAGTGCTGTAGTGTGAGTAAACATGCTGAAGATATAGAGTTGCTTACCTAGCAAGTTATTGCTAATTTAGGATAGATAGAATGGAGCTCTCTGGGGAGCTCACACACTGAAAATATAGGGGTGGATTTTTCATAATCATCTGATGGACAGATACACTGAGTTAAACTTAAAGAACCTGTGATGACAGATTTTCTGCCTTGCAAATAAGCATGTGTGGCAGGGGAAGATTGAAACCTACTGATCTCTGTTTTGGTGATGGAAAATTAGAAGTAATGGCTTGTTTTCTCACAAGAAGCTCCACCTACTCCTTGTTCACTTTGTACCATTAGTGTGAGAATACTACATACTACATCAAGAACATGATGGGAGAAAACAGCAAAGAAAGTAATATGTTAAATGCACATATTAAAGATTTGAAAATTAGGCAGTTGAAGCAGCAGGAAAAGGCCCAAACATAGCATAGCATATAAGCATTATCTTACAGTCATTAATTAATCACGATATGGCAGTGTACACAAACCACAGCGAAAGACTATGCAGAAAGAAATAACAAGGGACATTGTTATTTTGAACATCTGTGGCTGAGCCTTCACTGGAATGACCTGCAGCAGAGAAAAACTGTGTCTGTAAGAGAAAAGAAACTGCAGGGGAAACAGCTTTATTAGAAGATTTGGGGATAGCCTTTCACTTGCTTGACAGAGATACCATGCTGGAACTTGAAGTGTCTCCTCCTGATCTGAGGTACGCTTTCTTTCCTCCTCCAAGAGAGTTCAAGAATGAGTTATCCACAAATGGGCAACGTTCCGGAATCTGTTTGTGATTCTGTGGTGTCCAGGGTGTGATGCTGAGCCTCACTGTCCTCAAGAGAAGCAAAACATGTGGCTGGGTTTGTAGAAAGGAGCAGCTGAAAGAGATGCTCCCATTTTCTTTTCTCTCATGCTCTGGCTGAATACCCCCATCTGCAGTGATGATGTTACTGCTTCAATCTCAGCCTGAGAGGCGCTAGCAGGGAAGGACCAGAGCAACTTCTCTGCGGCACTTGGGAAATTTTGACCCAGACTTGTGATGGCTTCTGGCTGTACCAAGTTGCTTGGACTCAAAGTTGAATGAAATGTTCAGTACAAGTACACTTCTTAATGAGGTGTGTCTTGACAGTGTTTGCAAAGCTCAACTGATTCAAATCAGTTGAGTGCTTTCCATTGTGCTTGGTTTGTTTTCCTGTGGAAACTCACTCACCAGAGCTACTACAACATTTCTTTTATTTCTGCAAATAAGGGTGATGTAAAGGCTAGGTTTGAAGAGGAAATGAAAGCAAAGATACAATTTATATAAACTACAAGATTCTAGATTTACATGGCAATTGCATTTGTCTCAAGTCTTGGGCTTTACATGCTTCACAGCATTATTAGGAATGACTGCAACATCATTCACCCAGGTCTGCATTCAACAGTGCCAAGTGCTACATGAGTACAATATTTTTGTTGACACAAAGAGTTAAGCATCTGGGTTAATGTGAGGGAGAAATTATCTTTTTTGCAACTCCAACCTTTTCTCTGCTTCAAAAGTGGACTGAAAATGCTATTTCTCTGACATTTGCATGTGAATACACTTATCAATATGCCTCCAGATTTTTTTTTATTTCATTATTCATATCTTGGTGCATGAGACTACATAGACTAGCCAATGTTTTTTCTCGTGTGTTTGTTACACATAAAACCAAGGCAACAGTTCTAAAATATGCTATCTATTCTTTAATCTCTATCTTATGTGTCAGGCAAATAACAACACTTATCTTTAAGGGCAGACAGAGAGTTAAACTGAGCCAAAACAACACTTGACTCATTGTGGGGATTTTTTCTGTGCATTTTTTAATTGTTGGTAGACTTCAGGAAAGACTCAAATGTCTTTCCAAATGTTGAATCTTAATTCTAAGGCATTTTTGGTTGAAGCAAATGTAGTCATTCAGAAATTCAACATCCATCATAGAGGTATTTCCAGCTCTGCAGCTGTACATGAATGTCACTGTGCACTTATCACGCCCATACAGCTTGTCCACAGGAAGGTTGTAGGAGATCATGCCGAAAGTCTTTAAGTCAAGACATACAACATTCCCTGCTCTCCCTGCTGCACACAGCAGGTCCAGTCACTGTCTTGGTTACACTGAAGTCACTGCTGAAGTCCATGTTATTATTAGTGAGAGTGCTGCAGTGACAGCATGAAACACCAAAAAACCCTCACAGAAGTAAACTCAGTTAATTTTCTGAAGCGCACAATTTCTCACACTAAAATGTTCTCCTTGTCTTCCCCAGAAAACACTTTCATTTTTCTGGATGATATCCAAACCTGTTATGCCTTGTTGAAGGCATGTGACTTGGTCTGTGTCTCACTGCACAGGGGCCCCAAGCAGCCACTCGGATCTGCAGTCTGCTCCAGAACAACCTCCTTTCCTCAAATTTGCATGTCAGTAAAAAGCAGTTTGATGTACATTGCTCTGAGTAGTTTCAGTTATGAGATTTTCATAACAAAAATCCTTGCCTACCTATTTTTTCTTTTTTTGAGGAAAATCTCATTATGAGTGCCTGAACACAGAGAAATCATCAGTTTACATCAGGCCAAAAAGTCACATAAGAGCAACTGGCATGTGTAGATATGTAGTTGGAAACCTCCAAATTTGGGGCTTCTTGTTTTCCTAACAAAAGATTAACATTTTCCTAAGCTGCTCCCTGCCACTTGTCACTCCAATGACATTCACTCCTTTTTCCCCATTTCTTCCAAGAGTGGATGAAGAAAGGTCATTGTGATACCTTCTCTGCTGTGAGTTTGCAGGGTGACCTCGTGACAAGGAAATGCGAGGAACAACCCCTGACTGCCCCTGTCCTTCTGGAAGACTTCGAGTTCTTGGAGAACACATATCATTACATTGTAATATCATTATATTGTAGTTCCTGAAGTGAATTTTCTTCCCTTATTTTTCCATCAAGCTGCTGATTAGCATCCTGTTCGTGATGCAAGTGTCCAACAGCAGTGGGGACAAAAACACTAAGAAGCAATTGATGTGCAATGCCCTGACCTCCCACTCTGAGAGCTCCTTGCTCCCAAACAGGTCAATGCACAGGGCCATGGATGAAATAGCAAGGGGCATCACTTTTGCCAACTACACTAAATTTGTTAGAACGCTTTTCTTTTAGTTTTTATTAGGGGGTTTTGGCTAGTTTTTTTGGGTTTTGTTTTATTTTGTTCTGGGGGGGTGGGGGTGTTTGTTTGGGTTGTTTTGGGGTTTTTTTTGAGGAAGACAATAGCTTAATACTGGTCTATGTAAAGAAAAGAAAACAAAAAGACAAGTACCACAAAAAAATGCATGCAATTTTTTTCTGCTGTTGTGATTTAACCCTGGCCAGCAACCAAGCCTCCCAACAGCCAGTTGTTTATTAATGATTTCCTCAGGTGGGATTGAACAGAGAACTGGAAGGGTAAAAATGAGAAAATTTGTGAGTTGAGAAGACAGTTTAATTGTTAAACAAAGTTGCATGTGTAGAAAAGCAAAACAAGGAATTCATTCTCTACCTTCTATCAGGTAGGTGTTCATCCATCACAAAGAAAGCCAGAATCCATCAGGCATAGCAGTGGCTTGGGAAGACAAACACCATAATGCCCAATGTCTCCCAGGGTGTGTTGCATGCTGATTAACAGCTGAAGAGCAGTCAAAGCTACAAACCCAATCTAGCACATTCCAACCAAATTTGCCATCATCATTTACTGAACACACCAGCAAGAAGGCCAGTGTTCAGTGAGAGGAAGGAGAGAGGCTCTTGTCTGCTCTGGGAGCTGCCCAGGAGCCTGTGCTGAAACTCTGACTCTAGAATGCTCAGGTTGTTGTATGGTCCCTCCTGCAGAAGGATTTCAGGTGGCTTTAAGAGTAAATAGAACAAAGTGTAGGGATAAGGCTGGTTACAGAACCTTGTGGACTCTGGTATGTGAATCTGATCTCTTACCCTCATAGAGAAAGAGAGATCCTGACCTGTTTGAATAAAACTGTAACAAAAGCTGTGAGATATTTTTCCTTCTACCTGGAGACCTGACCAATCTGAAGAAAAGCTAAAGAAACACAGGAATTGGAGCTCACAAAGAACATGTCCTGAATACCGTGGACAGTGGCGGCTGTAGCAGACCTAGGTTACATCTTTGTTTCTATCTCTAAAACTGTGACTTGCCCTGGAGCCTGTGAAGAGAGGAAAGTGAGATGATCTTCTCTGTGTGGTCACTTTGCATGTAAAACATACCATGAGAGCCAAGCAGAGCTGCGGATGGTCAGACCGCAGAGTGAGCCTGCGAGCAGAGAAGCTCTGAGCACGGAGGTTTGCAGGGTAAGGTGCTCAGAGCTGATCAGCTGCTGCAGAGAGGAGATGGAGCTGAGCACAAATTGTGGGCACACAGCTGATGAGAACCATGGAAACCCAGATACCAGGACAGCTTCAAGTACCAGCTAAAGTCCATGTGGTTTTCTGCTTGCTGGCCTCCAGGTAGCTAGGTTACCATAAAGAATTAGCAGTAATTTTTTTTAATTTTTTTTTCAGCTTCTGAATTGTTTATTCTTCTAGCTCTTATCTCTGTATGCATTCACATTCTGCAGTTTCAGCTCTGCAGAATGCAGACTCTGCTGTGACCAAACAGCTCCATGTGTCAACAGATGGACAGAATGGAACTGGGTCTGTAAATGTGAAAGAAGAAGCTTCATAGTGTTGTGCCAGCAGAAATCACTGTCTGCGTCCGGCAGGTGTCCTGCAGTAACCTCCTCAGGCAGGGATTTAGACCAGTTTATTGGCTGCACCAGGAAAGGGTGAGAGGCAGCAGGGCAGTGGTAGAAAAGCAGCACAGGAGAGGGAGTGCAGTGACACAGCATTTCCTCTGAGGTATAAAGCTAGATAATTACTGCGTAGGTTACTGTGCTGAGAATGAGAAGCAGGATTTTTTTATCACTGAGGTTTAGATAAGGGTTTTGGCCCTGACTCCTTCAGTAGCAGATTCAGATGTAAAATAAGGCTCACACAGCTTGAGAGATGGGGTCAGGCCTGGGTAGAAGCAGTGAAAGAACAACAAAGATCTAGATCATGGTTCAGCTTCGATTTCTCCGGTCTCTGCCCTCTCCTCCTTGCACTTGTCATGCAAATTAACTCAGCCTTAGACAAGTATTCTTCCATGGTTCAGAGGCTCAGCAAAGGCAGTATGTCATCAGGTGAGCAACCCTGAAACTCAAGGGTTCCCTTGAAGGAGCAGTAAGATGTGTTTAAAGAAATTAACATTCAAGAGCTTTTCTGTGGGCTGCAGCTCTCTGGATTATATTAGTGTGAGCCTTCGATTTTAGGATTGGAATAATCATGTAGCACAGAAATAACTGCTCAAGCTCAAAAATATTCTCTCCTTTTTTTGTTTTTGTTTTTGTAGCTGGTGTTGAAATACTTCAAAATTTTTATAGCAAAAATGAGAGTTGCTCAAATTTATCTCCAGTCCTGTGTGGTCATCCTGGGAAGGCTGCTGCTCCTTAATCACACACAAACATTTTTCCTTGATTTATTTTATCCTAGAAGACATGCTACTTCAATAGTAGGATACAATGTACCTGAAGTGGAACGGCCTCATTTTAACAGCATGAGTTAATTTTCAATAGCATATATGTTAGATTTGACCTTATACAAAAAGATTGGTACTTGCATGCATGATAATAGCACCTGTAGTTCACTTGAGAGAGAATGAAGACAGAGCTGACAGGGTTGGGGAGGATCCAGCTTGCATACTGTGCTTCTACACAATTACATTGGCTGCACTGCACTGCACTGCACTGCATTGCATTGCATTGCTTCCTTCTTCTTAGAGCTCTGGTACTGCTGAGTTCTTGCTGCAGGCGACATCACTGACACATAAGAGAACTTCCGTTCACCTCTGTTCAAGCCCAGACACTCTGCAGGTGGAAGCTTTCTTGGTTTGCACAGTTTCACATTGTCCTAGGAAACAAGCCACCAACATTGTGTGAGGACAAAACTGTTGTTGGAATGCATTCTCGTTTCTAGGAGTGTAAAACCAGAACTTCCTTTTATTTGTTAGAGAATCACAACACCGTAAGGCTTCATGTCTGTAGTCTCACATGAGCATGACCAGAGCTGGCCATGCTCCAGCCAGCACACAAAGGAGAGCTGCCAAGAGCCCTGGCACAGAGTGGAGCTAAAGTGTGACTCAAATACAGTAGTTAGTTCTGCCTCTGTGGTGTTTGCAGAGGAGCAGCAGCTGCACCTTGTGCCAGAGAGGCCAGTTTAGACAGACTAATCAGCCAAGCTGCCAGAAATCCCCAGTAGTTACAACAGCAGCAGACCTGTTCACCTCTCATGCAATACTTCCTGCCTTACTGTACTGACCCTGCCTTCCCTGGCTTTCTTTACCTAGCACAAAAAGAGACCAAAAGTCTGGCTCTGAGCTCAAATGGGTATTTTGCTGCTTCTTTAATCTTCATAGCCTGGCAATCTTTATTCAGATCCCTCCATCAGGTGGAAAACCCCTATCCATTCCCTTTGTAATTTTTCTCCTGAATGATTTATGGCAGCAGGAAGAGTCAGGTATGGACTTCACTCTCTCTCCCTCTGCCCAAACTGAGCTGTTCTAGTCCTCAGACAAACCTCCATGAACACGTGCAGGACTGATGGGTTTGTGGCAGACAGGTGACCGTGCATAAATTAGTACCAGAAGGCCTTCTAAGCTTCTCTGGACTGGCCAAAGAGGTTTGTGTGCATTGCTTCCCATACATACCTATTAAAGAAGGTGTAGAGCTGAAAACCAGCCAGCAAGAAGAGGAGACTCATAAGGCTGGTGAAGCTGATGACACAATGAAGAAAGCATTCACTCTTCCCTAAAGAGAAACAGATGTTCTCTTAGGTACATTTCACAGACTCTGTTTCCCTTGTGCCTCTATGAGGATGGCATGTCCTGGACAATGCCCCTGTGTTCTGTACTTAAGAGGATAATCTAAGGCAGGTGAAATACAGTGCCAGACACACAATTGGGAAAAAAAAACATACCCCCATGTCCTTGATGGAGGAAGTTTGTCTTTTGCTGTATGGCCACTCCTGCCCACAGCCTTGCTGCAGGCCTTGCATGTGCATCGCAGCAACCCATATGGTCACAACCCATATGGAACCGAACAATTAACAACATACAATGATACCACTAGATTACAATACGTAGATCTGGGAGATCGTACCATTGACAGCTTTGTGTGTCATGACCTTTTGCATTAATCCCACCTTTCCGTTCATCCCTGGATGTGAGCAGCAAGTCTACTGCATTCATCTCCTTTCCTACAATTTCACAAAGGGCTTTACAGTTCTGACAGCACTTGGCTGCAACTCTGCCAGTACCACTCATGTTTGCTTGGTGCATGAGCAGAGGGCTGAATATGGCTCTGAACACCAAACTCACAAAGGGAAGCTCACCTGAGGAACAGCAGGCTATGGACTGGCTCCAGTTCCCAGCTGGGTGGGACACCATGCAGGTGATCTCATTGGTCCCATTGGTGCTGCACGCTGTGAACTTGCTGAGAACAGTCACTGTCCCGTTGTCGTGGTGCTTCACCTCTGCACTGGAGCTGCTCTCTGGGACCCACAAGAGCTGAGCCGGCGGCTTCCCCGCTGCTGCCTCACACACGGGGCTGCCCTGCTCATCACAGTACAGGCTCAGCCTCGGGGGGGCTGCAAAGAACCAGCAAGGGGAGACACACAGTTAGCTTGGCACAGCTGGGCTGGGCTGTTCTTGTTCTCCACCCAAAATGAACCCAGTGAAAAGAGGAGAATAAGTTTGGAGGTCCCATTCCATCCTATCCCATCCCATCCTATCCCATCCCATCCCAATCCCATCCCATCCCATCCCCACAACGTGGGCGCAAAGCACAAGAGACCAAGAACAGGTCTCTTTTTCCCTTTTGCACAATTCTCTCTCACACTAATGAACCTTATCACAGCCATTCACATCCTCTGTGTGTACATGGGAAATTGCTTCACACCTGTCATCTCTATCTAGTGGGAAAGGAAACAGAAGAAAGAGAAAGAGTTTTGGAAAAAAAAGAAAAGGAATATGGCAGCTAATATCAATGAAATGCTAAGAATTACAGAAGAATTACTGAATTACAGCAAGAATTACAGAATTATTGACAATTGAGAGAGAGACAGGGACTACTGACTGGTGATCAGAAACTGAATTTACTGTGAGCTACATATGCTTATATACCATTTTTAGGAAGGCTAGTAATTTTTTACTACATTCATTGGGTTAAACATCCCACAAACAAACTTAACATTTCTACTTGATTCAATGTTCTTTTCAGTCACCAGTCTTGATCCAATCCTTTTGTAATCTTCAAAGCTCTGTTTGTTTTTGCCAAGGTATCTTGGTTATCAAACTTCATATGCTAATTAAATCCACAGTACTCTCTGTCAGCTCCCACACAGAATGGCTTAGGTTAAGGGGTTTTTAAGGGACCTCAAAGAGCCTCTAGGTCCAGCCTCACTGCCATGAGCAGGGACACTTCTACCACCCCAGACTGCTCAGAGGTCCATCCAGCCTTGCCTTTAACACTTCAAGCATACACAGCTTCTCTGGGCAACCTGTTCCAATGCCTCACTACCCTCACAGGACAGAATTTATTTCAAATATCTAATCTAAATCTACTCTCCCTCTTTAAAAAAAAAAAAAAAAGTTTACTTCTTACTTGGCATTTCCCCTTCTGCATGGGGAGAGGAGCTTTGTATGTCCAGACTCAGACATAGTCCTTTGGAAAAATGTAAAATGAGCAAGGAGTGCCTTACCCAGCACAATCAGATTGTACGTCCTGTGGAAAGTCCCATCTGTTGATGCTGTTTCACAGACGTAATTTCCCTCCTGGGCTATTCCCACTTGCTGTATCTCAAGAGCAGGAGCTGGACCTGCTCTGAATGTCCAGTTTATGTTGTCACTGCAGTTTGTTCTGTGTGTCTCGTTTCTATCAATCCTGTATACCAAGGTGCAAGGGCCTCCAACCTTGGGAGTTATCCTCCATGTTTGCATGAGAACTGAGCTGTCACCCACAGTCATTGACACTCTGTTGTTCCCTGAAGGAGAGAAAGAATGAGAAGAGCATGTAAGACAGTGTCCAGGGATGTTACTCATGGCCTTAGAGGTTTGATCTATAGTTAACAGAGAAATGTCTCCACTGGAACACTGGCCAGCATGAGGTGACGTCTGTGCCAGCCGAGAGCTATGATTCTTTCCTTAGGTGGGAATACATCTCCAGTTTCATGGCTGTGTTCACATACACTGAGCCTTATTTTCACTTCTTCCCTCTGACAGGTTCTCTCCCTGGAGCAGTGGATAAAGAACATGACTGGCAAGCAGACTCTGAATGAGCTGCAGAGCCCATCTCTCTGTGGAGATCTCTCAGGTTGCCTTTTCCCTCAGCATCATTGCCCAGTAGTGTGAAAACATTCACCTCACTTTTATTCTGGACACAAGCCACCTTTTTAGTGGAGTCAAGCACAAGGTGATAATTTCTGCCCTGATGCTCCAAAGTTCTAGGAACCAATTTCCTTGATTATAGGGGTGACAGATGAAATAGTTGAGTGTCAGGTTGTTTGTTTTCTTTAAAAGAGACGAGCAGCTATTAATTGCTACAAAGTTGTTTATTGTAAAGGCACATCAGTCTCGAAAGGCAAAGAGTCACAAGCGTTAAAGTCTATGCTAAAAGGTTTCGGCATAGAGTCCTAAATAGAAGTAAAGTTCCAATTAAAAGTAGAAGCAGCTCCTAGTGCAAGGCCCCAGGAAGGCTGAAGTTGCAGCTGCATCCTGTTTTCTTCTGGACTAGGATGATAGTGGTGAGAGGAGAGAAGAAAGACAGCAAGAGAGAGCGTCTCTCCCCAGTGCATAGATTCTTATACACAAATCACCCAATAAGCTAAAAACATAAACCTGAATCATTTCTTCTTAACCTATCAGAATTCTAGTTTCTTAGTACAAAAGTTCAAGTATAAACTACGCATATGGTATATCTGTTCTATCTAAAAACTGTAAGCAATATTCTTACCATATTTTTATTATGTCTAAAAGTATGTTTTGGAGACTTGTTTTCCACACTGGTATCTAGGACTATGTTTTTCAGCTCTCATTGCAGCTTGTTGATCTCTCTCAGAGGAACTCAGAGAGGCCTCTTTTTCAGACTCCAATAGTTGAGGAGTCCAGGGCATTTCACTGGAGAGAAAACACATTCCTGTTTGCTGTTAGATGCAGAGATCCTCAAGACACTCAAGATCACTGCTTTGTGACCTGTTTCACCTGTGCTAACAAAAGCAAACTTGAAAACCAGGAAATTGCATAATTGCATAATTAATGTAGATTGAGGAGGGAAAGTACTATAGCTGCATTCTCTGATCCCATATTTTTGGCATTTGTTCTTCTAAGTCTTACTGAAACTTTCATTCTGAGCCTAGTGTATTAAAATTCCACTATACTTCACTTGTCAGGACAAGTCACTGCGACCTAAGAGTAGAGCTTGATGGGTGATCATACTGATCATAAAATCCCCCATCAATCATGTTTTTAATAAAAAATATTAAATAATGTTTTAATAAAAAATACTCTAACAAAATCATTACAAGTTTTCATCAGAACATTTAAAAGTTCAGCACCTCATTGCTTGACAACTGAAAGAATGAAAAGATCTATTTGCAGCAAGAAATATTTTGATTTGCAAGTTATTGGTTTTCCACCCTGAAGTCCCTTCAACAATTTTTAAAAATCTCTTCTACCAGACTTTTCCTCCCCAAAGAAGGGTTGAGTACATATCACTCTGATACCTGCCTTTTCCTCCCCTGTCCTTAACAGAGACGTGGTGCCAAAGTACCATCAGAAGTACCTGTAGCTCCTTTGACTGCAGCAATGGTGAGAAGGACAATGGTGCAAATGCTCTTCCTGACAACTTTCAAAGTAGCTCTTGCTTTCGTGGGTGAGAAGGATTTGTCGCACTCTCCATCTTGCTGTGAGGTCCCCAACATTCCTGACAGTGATCCTGAAGAGTCACTGCTCTTCCTCTGCTCCTGAGAGCCCCACAGTGCAATTACAAAGAGCTGGTTCTTCCTCCTAGAATGAGGCTTTCTCTGATGAGAATTGGTGAGGAGAGAGGAAGTGGTATTTGTATTTGCTCTCTGCTCAGTGGCCCTCTGGCTCACTGTCCCCAGTGTTACTCTGAGAAGACAAAGTCTACAGCAGAATTTGAACAAAGCCTAACCAGCGGGATTTTTCATGTTTGGTTTGGATCTTGCTGTTAACAAAATTTTTAACACATGGCTGTCATCTACATTTGGTAGGATTATTGGCACAGATAAATTATGACATCTGGCAGCACAAGCTAGGGACCTCAAAAGAATCCCCTGGACAATTATACCCTTACAATCTGATTCCCCATCCCATACATGACAGTCTGGAACCACAGCAATATTAGGGTCTGGCATCCCCTCACTCTTCACTGGCTCTCTTTTCCATTACCAAGTGGTTGCTACATGGTCATCTTCACATCCTCCTAGATCGGTGTTGTTGGGGATTTGGGCTGGCCCCATAGTCCTTGTTGTAATATGGTAGTTACAGTTCATAGCAAAGAATCATGGAAACAATTAAGTTGGAAAAGACCTCCAATATCATTGAGTCTGTGACTGATCACCACCTTGTCACCTTCAACATGGCACTGACTGCCATGTCCAGTGGTTTCTTCACCACCTCCAGGGACAGTGACTCCACCACCTCCCTGGACAGTCCAATTCAATGTCTAATCACCCCCTCTGTGAAGCAATTATTCGTGATGTCCAACCTGAACCTCCTGTGGCACAGCTTGAGGTTATGTCCTCTTGTTCTCTGGCTTGTTGCCTGGGAGAAGAGGCAAATCCCCACCTGGCTACACCCTCCTTTCACCTTTACACCCTCCTTTCACCTTTAAACCTTTAAAGAGAGTGTAAAGGTCACTTCCCAGTGTTTTCTTCTCCAGGCTAAATAACCCCGGATCCCTCAGCCACTACTCACAGGACATACTCCAGACCCTTCACGAGCTTCGCTGCCCTGCTCTGGACACACTCTAGCACCTGATCCATGGGCTCACCAGTCCTGCTATTAATATTAAAGTAATATTTAAGCTCCTAGGTTTACCTGTCATAACTATCATGACTATTCAGATTATTATTTCCAAGTTTCACTACAATCCATCTTTGATTTACACAACATACTTGTATAGTTCAGATAAAGCTCAGTTTGCAGCTAACAAATTCATATGTTTATTTCAAGCAAACATCTGTTTCAAATAACATAAAATTTTCAACCCTCACAGTAAGTATTTTATCATCGGGAATTAGGGGAAGGGTATTTTTAGTTAACTACTTAAAGGATGTTCAACATATTAAAAGCAAAGTCTCTTGAAAAAAATTCCTCATTCTGCCCACTCTGTCCTTTCCCACATATGTAATAGACAAAGACATCTTCTCTAAAAGGCACTGGCAATCCCTTCTCCCCTACAGGGAGGGAGAGTAGCTAGGTATGATGCACATTTATATTACATCTCCTTTCCTCTGAAAACAGTACAGCAATAGTACAGCTACAGTTAAGCCAAGGCTGCTTTTTTTTACCCCACTGTTTTGTTTCTCAATATATTCTGGTCCTGTATTCCCCCACATACACACACAAGTGAGCATTGAGCTGTGGGATTTTGTGTAGAGACTGAAGAGTGCCTTAATTTATGCAAGATCCCTAAAGGCCTTTCCTTAAACTACTATTGTCTATCTTCCCACATAATTAAGACTTCTGGCTTATACCAGTAAAGACAGATTTCCTAGATGTTAGATGAACCTCTGGAAATTAAAGTATTGAATTTAATTTTATCAGAAAAATATTTGCCTCCCCGCACTCTGAAGCCACCAAGCTGAAATGAGCTGTTCTAAGAAAAGAGCTCTCACCCTACAACTACGATCAGAGCAGATTTATTATTTACATGGCTATGTGCAATGTGGTTGCAAGGGCTTGCATTTTGTGGTCAAATAGATGCAAGACACCCATGACTTACTGGCAGGCAGACAACCATTACTTCCTTCCTTCACCCCTTCTTTTCACCCAAATAGTGGGTGCTATTTAACTGAGAGGAGGCATAGCATCCATAAATGACTCCACGAAAAAGCTGTGTGAGTCCAAAGAGAAAGTTAGGCAACCTCTGTTTACATTTAGAACCTCTGCTCCCATTTTCCCATGTCTTCCCATGGGCATGCAAAAAGAACTAGAGGTCAGCTCATGGGGTGTACCCTCTTTCTCTAGGGGGAGTGTTGAGCTCTAAATTTGGGGCCTGTGTCTCGCACTGGTGCTGCACTGATCTTCCTCACCTCCCTCACCTCCTCTTGGAGGCTCTTGACCACAGCAGAGATATAAGCCTGTATTGGGCCATTGATCATATTCTCAAAATTTCTGAGCTTGTGAGCAACAGAGCCCACTGTCTCTTGGTCGTTATCTCCATTAAATTGTTGCAATGAAGGTGGTGTATTGAGATGGCCCCAGGTTTGCCAGATTCCACAGCATCTGCCCTGTGCATCTGACATTGTCAGGGTCATTGTCATGCTGTCCACCCCTCCCAAAGAGTACCTCCAGTATTGCTACTTCTCTCAGCTGTTGGATTCCTTCCTCAAGGGTCTTCCAGCGCATTCTATGGTGGTGCTCCTGCATTCTCTCTCTGTGGACAAACCTCTCTCTTAAACTCATTAAAAGCTGCTCCCAGAGGGAAAGGAGGCCTGGCTCCCTTACGAATACCTGATCCACACCTGAGTCCTGGGTCAAGGCCAAATTCCTTGCCTCAGTACCATTCTGTTGCAAACCTGTTCCCAAAAGGTCCCAGACCCGAAGTAATCAAGTTGTAAAAGCCTCATGGCCCCGGTCATACAATATCTTTTCACAGATTATGGAGACTTTCATATGACAGGGACTCAGTGATGATTTCAACCTCTGGCTCCCCTCCTGGTTGTGAGGGCCCTCCTTTCTTATCTTATTATCTGTGTGCTTTGTTTTCATCTTAGATTTCTTAGTTTCCACAGGGGCGACTGCTGCTGGCTGTGACTGCCCTTGCAGTTCAGCTGGAACCTGGACAGATGTAATGTTTGTGGGTTCCACTGCAGCACCATCAGACTCTCCCTCTTTATGGCAGGGGGAGGGTTTCTCACCAGCTGGGGAAAGGTACCCCTTCAGCATCTGGCCCATCTCCCATATCTCTTTCACTAGAACCCCCACCTACTCTGGGTGGTTCCTTTCTGAGGTAGGCTGTGGGGCAGGGTCAGGCTCTGGGGCAGCATCCCTATTTCCTTGGGTAGGTATCAGAGTGGTTATCCAAGCCAATATCCCCTTATCTCTGAATGCTAAATAGAACAGGCCTATCAGTAACACCAGCCACTGTATGATATCATTAGCATTTAAAGGAGATTTGAACTCTTCAAAAACTAGTGGGGTAGACCCAAAAAACTGGGTGAAGGGTTGGGGGAAAATTTCCCCTGGTGTCATTCCCTCACAGTATTCCCATACATTATTAAAGTAACTCCAAAAACATACAGTTAGTGTGCAAGCCCTGAATCCATGAACCCACCTTCCTAAGGAAGTTAAAAATCCGTTAATTCCTCACCTTATTAACCCATAAAGCAAACTGGATAACAGCCACAGTAGCCTTAGTTATAGGGCCCATGTTTAGATGAGCGCCTGCAAATGAAAGAAATACAGCCAAAACTACATACTACTCAAACCAGGGTAAGCTAGACCACATGGTACCACCTAATGAGGTTTCTAATCCACCACACAAAAATTAGGTTACTCAGGAACTGTTATTCCTTTTATCTCTCAATGCTCTTGAGCCCCACGTTGGGCGCCAAAATCTGTCCTGATTTGGAGGACAGGTGTCTGCTAAGAAAGGCAGAAGACTCCCTTTGAAATGGAGAATGTAAAATCCCTCTCTCCGAATTATTATAATTTTGAAATTAAGGGGCTCTCAGGCAAAGATATGGGAATTAGGAATAACACTTCTTTACAAGGAAAATTAAAATAGAAATACAGTATTACAAAGAACAAACCCGAAACGCTGACAGAGTCAGAATACGACCTGACACCCCATCAGTCAGGGTGTTGGTAGCAGTCCCATTAAATGGTGGCTGCATTCCTCCTGGAGTGACAGATGTAGTTCAGTTGAAGCAGTGATCCTGTAGAAGGGTGCAGTTTTCCTCCAAAGGTCCAGTGATGATGTGGAAAGGTCCGGCTTTCCTCTGGAATCCAGTGGAAAAGGCTGCCTTTGTGTTCCAAATCTCAGTTTTTATCCAGGTAGGAAATGTTTGGCTCCTCCCCATGGCTGGAGCATCTCCCAATGGGATGATGTAATTTTATCAGTCGTACAGTGGGACTCAATGGGCCATTAGCAGAAGATATCTCCCTGGAGGAAGGATGGGTTGTAGAAAGATAAAGATGATTGCCCCACTTGGTTTTAAAGATGGCCTATTAGCAGATAATATGTCCCATGGAGATAAGGATCACTGCTGATATCACTGGTCACATCCTGTATTGCAACCCAAGATAACACGTTATAGCTGCATTCTCTTCTCCATCTCCTGCTCAAAGCAAGCAACAGCACTCACTCTGAAAAGTTACTTTTCTTTTTACTTAACAGTCAAAAACCCTGAAACATTTAACTTTCAGAGATGCTTATTGGTTTTTTCCTAGCATTGATGCTGTAAGTTTAGGTACAGGAGAAAAAAAACCAAAAAACAAAAAACAAAACACATCAAATTTAACACAGATAATGAAAAGAGAATTTCAGTTCTGTAAACCAGTGGAAACACTCTTCAGCTGGGACTACCAATGTTAGCTGCCACATGAAAAATAATTATTTTCTCTTTCATTACTTTAGAACATTTAAAAAACTCTCTTCCACTAATGTGTATAATTAGTATCTTATTTTTTTAATGTCTCAGAATATCCAACCCTTGAGACATTTGTGGCCTTGAATTCCTTCTTGGGATTAGAGACACTTCTCCCTGCCCCCAGTCACATAGTTTGCATAGAGCAAAATGCACACCTTCTGAGCACTTTATACAAGTAATTTAGCCTTTAAAACTCCACATCCTAGTAACTAGTTCCTAAACCACCTTCTAAGTTAAGAAGATAAAATGCACTTTAAGGGGAAGCACAGATTCAGACATAGTCAGTAGTGCTGTTAATATCACAAAAGAAAACAGGCAGGCTGGTGTGTTCACCCTGTCCTTTCCAGAATGCTTCTTGGTGACAATATTGGTCCAAGTTTCTCTTGGTGGAAATGAAACTCAAGACCTCAGCTGGTTTTGGTTCACAGGACTTGAACCAACCGTTCTAAATGCATCTCACTGCTGTCCCAGAGCTCCATCTCCAGCTGGTCTCACAGCTATCTTCTCACACAGATATCTGAAAGGAATGATGCTTTGACCTGTCTCACAGTGCTGGGATAGACAAGATCAGACCAGACAAGACAACTGGGGTTGCCACTTCCTTCCAGCTCCATGCTCTTGACTATTGTTTAGGATTTAGGTCAGTGTCAATGGTTACAGATCTGTCTTTCAAACTCCAGAAGAATGATTGTCAGAGTTTTTAATGTGGACTAAATTACTTTTGTAGTAATTCCCTAACATTTGAACTATATAACCAGCAACTGAAAAGAGACATCTGCTGCCACAGGCATGAGCCATAGGCAATGTCACTGTGAATGCCTGATGTTTGGCAATAACATGCACAATAGAAAGCAGTCTTTCACGAGAGATACAAAGCAGGTTTAAATGTTGATAATTTACCAGCTCTACACACAGTAACTTACCATTTTCCATTTTGGTATGGTCTGCCTCAGAGAATCTAGACTGTAGTTTGGTCCAAGGGAAAAAAAAAAACACCTTCTACTGAAATGTACAGTTCCAGTCTCCAGGTTTTAGATGTGATTTCACTGGATGCTCTTGTTTATCCCACCCTCTGATACAATTAGAAGTAATCAAAAGGCCGTGTACCACCTTAATTTGTTCCTGCTACCTATGTAGTCACATTAAAAAGAGAGACTTAATTAGTGGCTGGCCAGTGAACTGGACACCTCTGTTCCCATCATCACATCTGCAGATGTGGTGTCAAATGGGCCGATCAGTTTCTCTGCTGCCTTCACTGCTGTGTCTGGCTGGCTGTTCTGGTGTCATGTGCTGTGTGCCTTGCAGGGGTAACTACTGCAGGGTAATTTGAAGCAGGCAAGTCTGCTGCTGTGAGCTGTGTGGGACTCTGAGGCAAAGGGAGCTAAAAGCACTTGTTCTTCTTCATGTGTCACAGTTTGGCATAGAAATGGAGAAATCTGCCTGCTGGTGTGGTTATGAACGTCTCCCTCCAGCCAGTGTGTTTTTTCTGTTAATAGATTCACCCAGATTTCAATTCAATTAGGTTGCTGCTTTAGTAGCCCCTCCAAAAAAGGATTAGCAGTGTTCCTGAAGTAATTATTGAAAGGTTTTGCCTTTTTTTCCCCTGCCTTTGTAAATATTTATGGCATAGGCAGTGACAGGAGAGAGGCCTGCCCCATAGGTTCCAAACTGGTTTGGAGTCTAATAAAAGTAATCTGTAGATTTATTTGGGAGCACTCTTCCAAGTGTGCATGTAGCATACTTAGAAGTGATTGTGGTCTGTCCTGAGCTATGCATATTTCAGCTCTGTCTTGTTATGCAACAAAGCAGGTTTTAAGAGGACTTAATTTAAAGGACTGAGGTAGAATACAAGGTTTTTTCCATAGGTTTACACCATTCACCTCTCACTGTAACTATTTTCACTGATCATAAATTTGAGAAGCAGTTTGTGGATTCCAGCAGAAGTCTGTCTTACTACAAAATATTCAAAGCTATATCTGAGAAACAGGTATGTTGTTGGCTGCCCTTTTAAGGGATCAAAGTTCTTTCTATAGCTTTGTAGCTGTACTCAATACATAAAGTAGGAAATAGCTTCTGTTATCTTCTAATGGTTCTTCCTGGCCTTGAATCTATTCATTGTAATAATTGAACCATTCAGACTTACAGGGCTTTAAACAGAGGGCTGTAACTACAGAAGAAAAAGGGGATCTCAGTCTCAAAGGAAAGGCAGTGTTCTGCAGGATGGCCAGGCTGGCCTGGGTAAAAGGTTGAACATGGGATATTTTCATGTATTACTTTTATAAAGATACTGATGAAGTTTATTTATATTTGATGGTGTTAAAATCTTTGTACTTTGAAGCTGAAATGTTTTAAGGACATACATTTATTTCTGTGGTTTTACAGCCCTATGTACTGTAGTCATGAAGGAGAACAATGTAAAAAGCATTATGTGTTTTTTTGATAGGAAAACAGAGCTCTGATGCAATAAAGTAGTAAAACTTCAGGGGTTTTCCTACTATAGTGTGAACACAGGTGCCAACAGTTTTGTGGTTGCTTTGGGTTTCTTTTATTCAAAATAAAACTGACCTCTGCATAGTTCTCCTTGAAGAAATTGATTGATTTTTTTTTTCTGAAATTACCTAATTTTTTTTACTTATAATATGAGCACTTGGAAAACGGGTGGCTGCAGCTGGGAGGTGAATGGTGCTATAGGACAGGACCGCTTTGCACCACGCCTGATCAAACAGGGCATTAGCGCACGGAGCCCTCAGCAGCTCCACAGTGTGGCTGGGCTTGGCTTGAGAACACACATTAGACATAGAGCTGAAGAGATGATACAAAACTGGGACGAGCTGTTGACTCCCTTGAAGGCAGAGGCCCTGCAGAGAGGCCTCCATAAATTAAAGGACTGGTTAATCACCAACAATATGAAGTTCAACAAGGGGAAGTGCTGGGTTCTGCACCTGGGATGGGGCAACCCTGGCTGTACGGATAGACTGGGGAATGAAATGCTGGAAAGCAGCACCATGGAAAGGGACCTGGGGGTCCTGGTCGATGGAAAGTTAACCCTGAGTCAGCAGTGCCCTGGAGCCAGGAGGCACAGCCCTGTCCTGGGGGGCATCAGGCACAGCATCACAGCCAGGCAAGGCAGAGGATTGTCCTGCCCTGCTCTGAGCTGGGGCAGCCTCACCTTGAATATTGTGTATTGTTTTAGTCACAACGTAAGAAGGATATAAAGCTATTAGAGAGCGTCCAAAGTAGGGTAATGAGGATGGAGAAGGGGAGGGGGGAGCCGTATGAGGAGTGGTTGAGGTCACTCAGTCTGTTCTGCCTGGAGGAGACTGAGGGGAGACCTCATCGCAGTCTAGAACTTACTCGTGAGGTGAGAGGAGACACAAGTAAGATCTCTGTGTATGATCTCCGTGGTGAGCAGTGACAAAACCCGAGGGAATGGCCTGAACTTGTGTCAGGGGAGGTTTAGGTTGGATATTAAGAACAGGTTCTTCACCCAGAGGGTGGTTGGACACTGCAACAGGCTCCCCAGGGAAGTGGTCACAGCACTGACAGAGTTCAGAAGTGTTTGGACAACACTCTCAGGAACATGGTGTGATTCTTGGAGCGTCCTGTACATAGCCAGGAGTTGGGCGTGATTATCCTTGTGTGTCCCTTCCAACTCCCCACATTCTGTGATTCTATAAACAGCCGGGCCGGGGGAGTACCTGCAGCTCTCGGGTGTGCAGGCGGACAACGGGCACACACACACTTCCGGGCCCTGGCAGCCCCGGGCTGCGTCGGGGCAAGCCAGGGCATGGCCCCGTTGTCCCGCCCCGCTGTCACGTCTGCCGCCTTCCGGGACCTGCCGGGCCCCGCCTGCAGCCTCCGGGATGCTGCTGCCGCGGGCGGGCGGTGCTGCGGGCCGGGCCTTGCCGCCGCTGGCTGCTCTGTCCCAGGTGCTGCGGCTGGAGCGGAGTCGCCGCACCGCGATCGTGTTCCCGCTGCAGAAGCTGGAGCGGTACTTGGCTCCCGGCACCGACACGGCGCGGTTCCGCCTCTTCCAGCCCGGGCTGGCCGCCCTGCAGCGCGCTGAGGCGCTCTTCAGGTCCGACCGCGGACACCCCATCGACTACGTGAGCTCCGCCGTGCGCATGGACCATGCCCCGCCGCTGGCCCTGCCCGAGGTCAGGCAGGCGCTGCCCCCGCGCCCCTCGGCCGGGACCAGGCTGAGCTGCGGGGGTAAAGGGGGCTAGGGTGGTTGTGCAGCTCTGTCAGAGCGATGCACAGTATGTGGGGCACTTACTACTGTTGTTTAAAAAACTCGTTGTTGTTTCCTGTTGTCATGTCCATGGCACAGGACACCGCTGTCCCCGGCCGCCGGCAGCAGGGGCTGGGAAGTGACCAGGACTGGCTGCAGCGAGAGGTGGGCAGGTGTAGATGTGCCCTCCCTACCTCTCCCCCTGTAGGTGTGCTTCATCGGCCGAAGCAATGTGGGGAAATCATCTTTAATCCGGGCCTTGTTTTCACTGGCTCCAGAAGTGGAAGTTAGAGTGTCAAAAACTCCGGTGAGTGACTTTTTTAACTTCCCTCCCTTTGGGTCATAAGCTAGTACCAGTCCAGAGGATAGGGCTGGGAAAGGTGGGAGGGAACAAGCTCCTGAAATGTTAGAAATGATAGCCTGAAATGCTAGAAAGTGCCAGCTCTGGTGGCCATCGTCATGGCTGGCATTGGCCTTGCTCTAGCCAAGAAGAGGCAGAAGGAGCCCAGCCTAGCTCTTCAGGCAGATGAAAAGAGCTCCACAACCTGAGCAGGTGTACTTTAAAACCCTTTGAGAAGAACCAAACTCAGAGATCCATTAAGGTATTTTTAGTTTGTTTTATGGATAGAGCCATGTAGGATTGCTACACGAGTAGGAGACTGGGCAGTTCAAAGCGTTCTGGGGAGCAGGGGTCTGGTATAGAGATGTTTTGCAGAGCATCTCCTAGTACACTGCTTAAAGCAGCTGTTTTAACAACCACGCCTGTGCTTCATCTTGCCAAAATCCTCTCTTCAGGGCCATACCAAGAAGATTAATTTCTTCAAAGTAGGGAAGTACTTTACTCTGGTGGATATGCCAGGATATGGCTATCGTGCGCCGCAGGACTTCGTTGAGATGGTGGAGGCCTATCTGCAGGAACGGTGCAAGTAAGGGACCTACCTGTACCTCACAGCACAGGGAGAGCCAGACAGACACCCCTATACAGTGTCATGTAATGAGGGGAGAAAATGCAGAGGGGTAGCTGCTTCTATCCACTAGTTCTGACATAATTTCCCTGGAAGCTTCTGCAGTGTCACTCATTCATGCTCAGACAGATCAAAACCGCAGGAAAGATTGAGGTGCTGCTCCATGCTGACCCTCATGCGTTTTCATGCCTGGCTTTTCTTGGCTCTTCCTATCCCCAGATCCCATGTTACTTGTTCTTGCTTATGAATTTGGAAGTAGCAGAGCAGGCATGAAATAATGGTGACATTACTGTTGCTTATATTTTTGGCAGCTTGAAGAGGACTTTCCTATTAGTAGATGGTGTAGTTGGACTTCAGAAAACAGATCACATTGCAATAGAGATGCTGGAAGAGTTTGGGATTCCTTATGTGGTATGTAATGCTTCATTCTTCGGTTGGTTATAAGGTAGAGGTAATCTATAAAGGTGTGTACCCTCCACCAGAGCTTATGCAAGTTGACCTACCTAAGCAGTAACCCCACATCCTTTATTGTTAATAAAATATGCTTATAATGTGTTGTGGGAGACAAGTGGGATTTAAGAGGGATTTTTGTGTAAATAGATTCTTTTTTTTTTCAGTGCTCAGGTTGAGCAGCTTGAAAAGGCCCACTCCTTATGCAGGCCACAGAAGTGTTTTGGTGAACTGTGTTAGACCATTTTTTCCCCCTAGATTTGACCAGAGCTTTCAGACTGCTTTGTAAGATGGTCTAGGACTCTTAGAGATGTTCCAGGTTAACAGCAAAATGATCTTACTTTCTTCTTTTAATCCTCCCTTTCTGGATCTATGCAGATGGTGTTAACGAAAATTGATCGAGCTTCCAGGGGAGTATTGTTAAAGAACGTACTGGAGATCCAGGAGTTTGTAAAAGAGAGTACTCAGGGATGCTTTCCTCAGTTGTTCTTGGTCAGGTAAAGCTTCTCTCCACTGCTGCTGTTTGCTTTCTGGTGATGAGTCTGTCTGCTCTAGAGGCAACACCTCTCTGTGCCCAAGGATAGAGGGTGGGCTGTTAATGGGAGAAGGTCCCTTTCCTTTTTCCCCTTCTCTGCAAGTGAGTGAAGTTTGTTTCCAAGGGAGTGTCTTCCTTTGGCCTTTCTCAGAGTGGGGCAGCAGTTCCTGTGCTGCACAGTAGTGGGCTTTGCCATTTTATTTGGAGTTCCGGTAACAGTAAGAGCTGTAATTGTCGGATTACATAGCCAAAGTGCAGGCTCTTCCAAAGGTTTATTGTGGGACGTGTAATTGAACACAGCCACCGGCTGTTTGCCTTTATTACTGGAAGACACAGCAATATCTGGCACTGAACATCTATGCCTCTGTTTCCACAGTTCTGTGGAGTTCTCAGGGGTTCACTTGCTCAGGTGTTTTGTAGCCCACGTTACTGGAAACCTGCCTACTGTTGAGGCCGGCTGAAAAGACCTGCTGATCTGCTTGGCTCATCAAGAACAAAAGGTACCAAAACCAGAGGTCTGGGGTTTTTATTGTAAATAACTCAAGTTACTTCATGGTATTTTTTAATAAATTAGTATTTATAAAGGTAAATTTTTTCTTTATTAAGTTCATCAGTTCAGGAAGTTTGCAGTGTGAATTAATCCAGGTTATTATAAAACTGTTTCATAAAACCTACATGACTGTGCCAAGGAGAAAAAAAGGAAGGGAAGTTTTAATACATTATTTCCTCTCCCTACACTGAAATGTTTAAAAATCTATTACTCTATGCCTAACTTCTGCTATATTTAGGATGCTAGAGTATCATTACTCTAGTAATTTACCATACTAGTATGATAGTAGTAATTATCATACTAGTAGCATTAATAAAGAGGCATTTAATCTATGAAAGAAAAACTACAGCCTTTACATTAAGCCAACGGTATTGCCCAGCTGACTGATACACAATGGTTTACATCTCTCAGCTGGGGTTAGGGTTGGGATAGCAGGGGCCAAAAACTACCTCCTGTGCAACCTACCTGCTCTAAGGCCATGCAGAGTGGAAGTTGCCAGCCTGTTGTCTGTGAAAGTGTTTGACGTCTTGTATATTCTACTTTTCTAACTCTTGTGTGTCCTGTGTTCAGTAGGTGCAGCAGGATAGCGTGCCTTGCTTGCAGAGTTGAGTTGTCCCTATTCCCCAAGGCTGAAGGAAAGAACACATTTTTAAAGGAATCTGCTTTTCTATGAGTGTTGGCTTGAAACACAGTGGAATAAAAGACTGACATCTAGAGGAGCCCTGTCCTGCACGCTGTCACAAGTCAGTGCTGCATCTACGTTGTTTTGAGATCCAGCATGAATTTCTGCAGCTCCAGTTGGATGCACTACCAGATCTGAGGCACACCATCCATGATCTATTGGCTCTACCCTGGCAGCTGAAGCACAACACTGTCCTCTACTCCTCAGGGGGACTGCATCCCATAGCAGGTGTGTTCGTCTAAGAGCACCTGAGACTGTCCAGGTACAAGGCAGAACTGGACAAAAGGACAGCCATCAATAGCAGCATTCACACAGGAGAACTTAGTCTAAAGGAAGTTATGAAGAGCCTGTGTCATACCCTGACACTCAATCTTGGTCATGTCGTGGTCAAATGTGGTTATGCAGTGGTCAGAGTTACTTGCATTAAGTATTTAAACCTCAAGAAAAGGAAAGTTCTTTTCTAAACCACTCTGACAAAGCAAAAGGACTAGAAATACCACTTTCTTGCACTATGCAATTTCTTGTAACACACTAGACATGAGACAAGATATGTTTTCAGCATACATGTAAGAAGAGAATGTGAGGAATGCAGTAAATGTGCTTTTGTAGCTTCTGCATCTTGGTGATCAAACCTGTAATTCTGTTAATGTTTTATCTATAATCCCCAAATGCTGCAGGGCAAAACAGCCCAAGAGATGTGCGATCCTAGAAATGCAGCATTAGCTATACAAATGGAACCGGTGAAAGTGAACACTTCAGGAGGGGTCTTTTTTGTAGTATTTTAAAACTGAGATCATCCAAAAGCTTTAATCTCATCAAAGCGGTAATTTTCAGGGCCTCAGCCTTGACTAAATAGCCCTGAATATGGAAATAACTCTGAATATGTAAAAAAGTGCAGTGCTGGTTTTAGTCCCACTTCAGAACAAAATCCCTTACAGTGTTAGGAAGTCTTTTACTAACCACTTAAATACATTAAATACATCCAGTTAATTCATTTGTATAAACAAACTGGATGTGTGTGCATGGAACATTAGGTGCCATCTCCTTCAGAAGCAGCTTTACCTCTGCACATATCTTGGTTTCATGCAGAAGTACTTCAAATACTGGAAGAACGCCTGCATTTTGCTCAGCCATTTGCAGGAGAGAACACTACAATTTGATTCTTGAGTGTGACAGTGCCCCTGTGACAAAATAGTAAATAAAATCAAGTCTCTCCCTAAACAGTAAAACATAAGTTTAAAGGTTTTGGGTAAGCAGGTGTCTTGACACACTACTGGACTTTTTTTTTGCCAGGTTCTTAAAGAACTGAGTTGCAGAGTGAGGAGCTGCACTTTCTCAGTCCAGGGACACGAAAGATACCCCTTTCTTTCGCCCTCATTGATGAGTGGTGAGTGGGCCTGGCAGCATACTGATACAGTAGAGCTCATTTCAGTTCTAAATGCAAATGTCTTTATTTGTTTGCAGTGCATAAGCTTCACTAAAGGCTCCTGTCATTACCTGGTAAAGCTTTCCCTCTTCTTCAGCTGTTATTTACGGAAATTATGTTGAGTATTAGCTTCCACAGAAAAGGATTTCACCTTGTGCATCTTCCCTGGTCTTTCAGCAGTACTTTCTCCACTTCCTTCCTCTACTGTGTCTTATGTCTGCTCTGGTCTGTCACCATAACCCTGACACTACAAAGGCAGTATTTTTGTAACAGCGTCCAAAATTAGAACACTGCTGTCTGGACAGGTGCACTAGATCAGTAAAAACTGGTTGAATAATTTAGCTCAGAGCATAGAAGCCATTCTCCAGTTGCATGGCAGTTATAAGGAGAACACAGCAAGGACCCATTCTGGAATATGTCCAGTTTAACATCTTTATGAGTTATCTGGAAGAGGATGTGCACTGGTGTTTGGTGCCTAGGGCACCAAACTAGGGGGGAACAGTGGACATTCTCAAGGGCAGGGCTGGAGGAAAGGGGCTGACAGCAACTGTATCAAATACAACAGGACTGGAACACCGGCTCTACAGAGACAAGCTGAGAACGGGCCGTCCAGAAGGTGGAAACCTCATAGCAACCTTCCAGTATGCGAAGGGGGTGCCTAAAGAGAAGCCGGAGAGAGCCTCATCAGGAGCTGTAGTGATAGGACAAGGGGGAATGGGTACAGACTGAAAGAGGGGAGTTGTCTTGGGCATCCTGGTCTAGTGGGAGATGTCCGTGTCCATAGCAGGGGGCATTGGGATTAGATGATCGCTAAGGGCCATAATTCCAATTCCTTTACATTCTATGATTCTATCAACATGGGCGAGTGTGCCTTACTGAAGGGAAGGAAAAGCCCCTGCCAACCGAACAAACCGACTCTGAAGAGAAGCCTTTTCTGACCTCGTGGTGGACCCTCTTTCGAGCAGGAGGGTTAACAGACACCTCTCAGTTCACTTTCAAACACGCTATCCCGATCTGGCAATCCAACAATGAGTATCGTATCCAGGTTTGGGCAGGGTCACCGGACGTGCACCACAGTCACACAGCCTCCGCATGGGCAGTCCCGGCAGCACCGCCCAGCCCGGCCGTCCCGTCTGGCGCAGCTCGGCGGGGCCGCGGGGCGGAGCCGGGCCGCCGAAGCTGTTCCGGGCCGCCACGCAGCCATGGCGGATGAGGAGGAGGACGTGCCGGTGAGTGGCGGAGGGGGTTGCCCTTTCCGGGCATCCACAGCCCAGCCGCGGGCGGGGACCGGCGGGAAGGGGCCGGGGCCAGACGGGGGCTGACCGCGGCCTCCCCTCCGCTGTGCCTGTGTAGTTCGAAGAGGACGCGGAAGACGCCGGCGGGGGCCTGGACGGCGGGCAGGGCAGGAGGAAGAGGCTGTTCTCCAAAGAGCGTAAGTCGGGCCTGGTCACTCAGCTGAAACCCCGAGCTGACAGCTATGCGGCCCCAAAACTCACTTCTTCTTAGCAAAACGGTAGCTTTCGTAATGTGCCTTGGCTGCAGTTGCATAAATCTGCCACGAAGACCCCCCCTCAAAAATACCGCTAGTGCGTCCTCTGAACCTAGCTATGCCCCAAGTCAGCTGCACTATCACTGTGCAGTGCTTTGCACCCTAAATGAATATTCAGAGAGCCAGTCCTCAGACATGCTTTTCTGTGTGTACCGTTCCTGTCCCTGTAGGGCTTTTGTTGGCTTGTGTTTATTTCCTGTGTTTCCTCAAGAATTGTCCTGCCTGACAGACAAGAGTGCTGTCCTGGTGCAGGAATCTGCAGGCTGGTGAGCTCTAACTAGACGTGTGCAGCACTGAATGGATGAAAGAAGCCTCATGCTGTTTCTTTGTCCAGTAAGGTGCATGATGTATGGATTCGGCGACGACCAGAACCCTTACACAGAATCAGTGGACATTCTTGAGGACCTGGTAATAGAGTTTATCACTGAAATGGTAAGTCAGCTCTAGATGCCATGGTCAAAACATCCTCACTAGAACTTTAGCTTTCTGGAGGTTAATACCTGTGACTCAAATACTGCATTATCCCAGGCCGCAAACTCATGGTATTAGTAAGAGAAACATAAGCTTGGATTTTTTTTTTTTCCCCAAGATTAAAGCTAAATTTATGCATCTTGCTTCATGTGGATTTAGAACACTGAAGTCTTTAAGCAGCAGTTAGATTAGTGTTGTAGGAGAAATACCCAATTTCAACCAACTTTGGGGTTCACTGCAGCATTACTGTATCACCTGACAGAAGATAAAGCTCAGATTGGGAAGTCTGTCACCTTTTCATGTTTACCCAGTATCTGTACATGAATGGAAACATAGCTCTGCTCTACAAAAAAAATGCATTCTTGGGTCTGAGGCCATTTCTCTTCCAGACCTGGATACTGTTTCTAATTATCCAAACATTCCCCTTTCCTTGGAAAGGCTGGTCTTTCCTATCCTTATCAAAATGCCCTACACTGTTGTCTGATATGATTACCTCACGTTGCTTCCAAGTTGTGCCCTCATTTTCAGCTGTTATGCAGGCTGGGTGTCCTGTGTGTAATCTGGCCTTAGTTTTGATACCGTTATGTGATATATATATAGTGGTTATATTTGGGGTGTAAGTAGCTGGAGACAGCAGAGTACATCCATGGTTTACTGGGAAGTTCTCTAATGACTTGGATGATGGTGCCCAGAACCTGCAATTGCTTACTTTTTTATTATAAAATGAAGGGAAATAAAGTGGAATTGAGTGCTTAAAAAAAACCATGGCAAAGGGAATGCTGCTGACTTTTTTTTCCCTAACAGACACACAAGGCCATGTCCATCGGGCGGCAGGGTCGGGTACAGGTTGAGGACATTGTCTTTCTAATACGCAAGGACCCCCGGAAGTTTGCCAGAGTTAAAGACCTCCTAACTATGAATGAAGAACTGAAACGAGCCAGAAAGGCTTTTGATGAAGCAAACTATGGGTCTTGATTCCTGCACTGGGGGATTATTTGGGCACCTGCTGCCCAGTAAGAACGAAGATTGTGTGTGTTGTTTGCAAGGGTTTTTCAGGATGGAGGTGACTGCTGGGATGTCTGCTCTCACTCCCAGCCTTCTCTGGGAAATAGTCAAGCAGCTGAAATGTTACCTGGTTGTATGTGGTACACTTAGGTATATACCATTTGATGAAATGGAAAACAGAGCTCTAAAAATTCCCACAGCGGTAGGAATCTGTTTGAAGTAGGCCTGTGTTGAAACAGATGGCTCAAGGGCTGATGATTCATGATTCTCTAAAATTGTTTCAGTTGTCACTGGGTATTCCTATGACAGGAAACCTAGAAAACGGATTTTGGTTGTCTGTATAAAGACCTTAAGCGCAAACTAGTATCAAACTTGTGCTCTTTGCTCTGTGTGTGCTTTCTGAATAAAACATAAGTTTGTGCCCACGTTTCATAACTGAATGCACATTGATCAGTTCATACAAGTTCAGCAATACTGTTGCAGGCCACAGCTGTGTTTCTCCCTACCTCTGGAACAACTCAGGGGAGGTAGGTTCAATTAACTCCTCATTTCAGAACAAGCATAACAAATGCTGAAACAACAGTAATACTGCACATCAAGGCTGCCCTTCTACAAGCAGCACAGAAGGAAGAGCGTAAGGCTTGGAAAGATGTTGGCAAGTCTTGTCCAAAGCAGCAGTGAATGATCAACTGTAGCCTTTTCTGCCATGGATGGGAACTCTTGGCACTGTGGATTTGACAGCAGCATTTAACATGTGGTCAGGCAATAGAGACGGGACACTCAGTAAGGGTAACAGTCACTGTTCCTGGACAAGGGTAGGTAAAAGGATGGAGACTATTCAGTTATTTGGAACACCCTTAAAACATAAATATCAGCCATTAAAAAAGCTGTTTTATAAAAACATAATAAAATGGTTGTTACTTTCTTAACAGAATTCAGGATGTGAGTTACTGATACACCATTAGGATTCAGAGGGGTTTACTTGAAAAAAACAAAGAATCTAAAATGACTAGACCCCTTTCCTCCTTCACATCCAGGGTCAGACACCTATTGCTGCAAAAATAGAATCAATATCTGTGTTCTCAGCAGCTTCTTTCCAAACTGGGCAAGGGCTTCCTTCCAGCAGCAGCTGCTTAGGGGTCCCTGTTGTTCTTCGTCTGATGTGTCTTGTATCAATGCTGGAATGTTCTTCCTGACTTGGAGACCTATCCTGATAAGCTGGGAGGATGAGTGATGCACTGTTCTCACAGACCCCAAAAAGCTCAGGAGGCTTTTGCCCACCAGTCTTTAGAGCTGTCTTCAAGAGTTCAGATGATCTGATCTTCCTTCGGCAGAACCGTGTCCTGAGTTGCTGCCTTGGCCAGCACGTGTGTTGTGACCCGTACAGGAGGTATTTACGGACAGATGTTTTGACACAGGACAGCTTTTTCTTCAAGCTTAAGGGGAGAAAAGTGCACAAAACAGAACTTTATCAGCTACTGAAGTGTTACTTCATTTGGAATTTGGAAAGATTTTGTTATTACCCGTCTCTATAATTTTCCTTATCATACCAAGGAAACAGAACAGCACCTTGTACAATAGTATCCAAGGCAGTGTGAATAAAGACACCCTTTGCCTCATATGGTTGTTACCATAAAACATGCATTTAAGTTGCATTTTCATCTTCTCTTCTAAGCATTGTACATTTGTTAGCCTTTTAAATCCTTTTTAAATCACAAATGACTGATGCTAAATAGAATGCCCATGGTCAGAGCACCCAGTAACCTGAACTAGTAATCCTGAGTATTAAAAGAATGGCTTAGATGACTGTGCTTCACTATACTATAGCAAAATACATAATGTAGTGTGTTAGACTCAGAAATCCCACACCCATGCAAAACTACCTGCATCCTTGAGCCTCCACATGGTGCAGCCGGTTGCTTTTCAACAACTTGTTACGCAGAAAATAAGCTTCTGATTTGAATTTGTTGTTTTTGCACCACAGAATAGCTTTTCTGAGTGCCTCTGACAGCTCCCCAAATGATGCAGCTGTTTGGACCATCTGTACAAGAGATCCAGTGTGCTGTGATTTTGCCATTCGAGAAAAAAGTGGTGATGATTTTGCTTTAAAAGGTGTTGATGCAACACTTAGACCCTGAAACAAACAGTAACAGAAGCAGTCTTTTAAAAAGATGATGTGTGTGATCCTTTCTACTGGAAGGGAGCAGAACACAGGGATTTTTGTGAGAACATTCCTTATTTTGTAAGGGGAAAAGCAAAGAGCAGTCTTGTTTTGTGGAATAAAAAAACGAAAGGCATATATTTAGAACTTGTATTTCACTTGACAAACCAACAAATTCCTAAGCAGAAATAAGTAGTGATTGATTTTCTATGCAAACCTTCCACACTAGCCTAAGTTGTTAGACAAACAAAAATAAGGCAGAAAAAGGGGACATTTTCAATCAGGGATATTGTGTTTCAAGTGTTAGAGTCTTTAAAATACAAAAAAACCCTGTTGTGTTAAAAAAACCTGAACCAACCTAACATGTAAAACAGTACCATACAAACCTCTTGTGTTGGATGTCTGGCTGGCCTAAGCAAGCTCTTCACATCAAACCCTGGGTGCTTTCCTACAGAGAAAGACGAGAGTTCCCATTACAACACTGAGATAGTTTTATGTCTTTGCACAGATGCCACAAAGCTCTCAGCAGGCTCACACCCGCTCTCAGGCAAACTCAAGGGGACTACACTTGTAATGCATTGCAGCTAGTAAGGAATGAAGAGCATGCAGAGGTTTACAGATGGCTGCAAATGAGAATTTAATGGGTAAAAGCTTTCACACAAACGTGGATGTCTTCAGTCACTAGCCATAGCCCTGACTGCAGAGGAATATTTGGGCACAGTTCAGAACCAGCAAGCATGGAATCCTTCCAGTGCATTCTGTACCTACAGCCTTATCTATGCAAAAGCAGGAAAATTCAAATAACTATTTTCAGGACCTGTACACTGCATTCATTACTTGCTTCTCTCCACGCTCTAACCTGTTTAAAAGAACCACCCCCGCCCCCCCCAAAAAAAAATCATGATAATGACATTATCCACAGCTTTATAAAGGCAAGGGCACATGCAGCATTCTCATCTTTCAAGGAACAGAGAGCTTGTACTAGAACCATACTGTGGGTCGTAGAATTGCTTGGCCCTGTTGGACAGAAGTTGCAGCCAGTCTGTGAGATACCAGAAACCATTACACTGGCACAAGGCTTTACCTCTCCTGGCTGTGGGCACCACAACTGTCTCTCCAATGTCCACAGTGCATGGGAAGCCATGGTTTTTGACAGCACTTGTACAGGTCTCAGATTTTCTCTTTTTCCCAACCTTTGATACTGCCTCTGGCACCACGGGGAAGAGCTTCTTGATCCAGCTGGTAGATTTTTTTGTTGTCAGCATTTTAGCCTTTAGCTTCTTTGCCTCAGAAGATATGTTAACTCCAAGGAAGTCACCGATATCAGAAGGGAAGGTAAACCCCTTGATATAAGGGGTCTGTTGGGTCTCAGATACCAGATGAAGCACTGTCGACAAGGCACTGTACAAGGACACAAGGGTCTCCAACACACACCTGTACTGAATCCTGAAGACAGAGGAGAAAAAGGAATGGAGTTCAGCTTAGCTGCTCTTTCCCTGTTTCCCCCCAGCACAAATTTACCTTTCTACACCCCATAATCCTGCTTTCCTTATGTGTGAGCTTTAAGGAACTGTTCCAGATCAGAATGCAGGAGTGACTTAACTAGTAAATTCTGATCAGGAGCTCCTCCGCTTCCACAGAGTTTCTCTGAGTGCCACACTCTGGACCCATGGAGTTCTTGAGTCACATGTGGTGCCATGAGGTCTTCCCACAAAAGCACCCTGCACCAACTCAGGCCTGACTCCATAAAATTGCCTGCAGTAAGTCTCCTGGAGTTACAAGATTTCTTGTGCCAAAGAAAGTTGTTCTAACAATGTTGTTACTCCTTCAGCTACAGACAGCAGTTATTCTCCCCGAAAGAGACCAGAACACAAATTTCCCTGGAAAACTCAGCAGTTTAATAGAACATGCTTATCCCAGCCTTTCCATTTCAGCATGAGGCAGCACTTAGTCTTCGCTGCACGTGTACCACGTGGCAGGCTGACACTAACACTGTGATTTCATTAGAGGTGCACACAATTTGCTAAGATCCAAGAACAAAGCCTTCCATAAGAGTGTGTAAGAAGTCTCTCTACATATGTATAACTCTGCAGGTGCTAGAATGAAGTCCAAAGGCAGGGAGGGACCTTTTCCTACTCCCAATTGAATAAAACTGCCTTAGCAGCGAGGCCTAATTACAAGCTCTTCTCCCTGACAGGCACATTGAACAGACACAAACAAGACAGACTTTTGAACACACAAACCAGAGCCGGCTCAGAAGCCCTGAAGCCACAGTATTCAGGAGTATGAATTCCTTGGAGGAGAGGTGTTTAACGGACAAGCTGAAGATTACAGCAGTTAAGGTTAAAAAAATAAACAGCATGTAATGAGACTTGCTGAACACACCAACTAGAGGCAATTCACAGGGTGATATCCTGGAATAATCTGGGAGATGAGTATCCAAACTTTGGACTGCTCAAGGCCAGAACAGCTGCCAGCCAAACAGCCTGAGGTTCCTACATAATAACTTGAAAAGAAGGTGTTTGGCTATCAAAGAAACTTCAAGTTGCACATATAAATTGCACAGTTGAGTCCATCAGCAATACAGGGCCTACACAAGACTTAGTTTTGGTCTCATGAGGTGCTACTTGTGAACTCTAAGAATGTTTTTGTGGTGATAAAAGGATACAGAAAAGCTTTACAGCAACAATCCAGCAGACGTAATATGAGCTTGCAGCCTCCCAATACTTTCAAAGCCACTGTTTCCAACATAGGCTGGCTGGGAACCAAGCACTCCGCATGGGCTTTGGATGCATTTTTCCTGTGTTGATAGAGGGATGAAGAGTTGGTTATGACCTAACATCCTCTTCCTTTAGCAGATTGAGTTAATGAATAGTATAAGATATAGGATCATGACACTTACTTGGGAATCAGTTCTACCAGAGCTTCCAGGCAGCCCACCAGATTCATTTTCCATAGACGCTTCAAACATTGCTCTACCTAGGAGAAAAGAAAACTCCTTTGACTGGTATTTTGAGAGACTGAGTGCCCTGGTCTAAGAACTGTCACCACATTAAATGACACCTTCTCCTTATCAGTTTAACAGCCCACACTGCAAGTTTGCGTGATGGGATGTTATGGGACATTTCTATATCTGCAGTATGATGAAAAACATCCCTTCATCACTCTACTGTAAATGTAGAATTAAGTGAAGGACTGGAGTAGCCCGTGTTTAATTGGTATTGCATGATTTCCCTGCTGCATACAAGGGCCTTTATTACTGGATGTCAAGAAGGAAAACACCTCAAGTAAGAAGGTAAGAACCATTCCTACTCCATTTCAAAACAGGTATTTGAAGATACTGGCAACCCCTTTCCTGGAAAACTGGCAAGGTGTTCACTTTTCACCTTAAACCAGGAAGTATCTAATAAATAGGATAGGATTATTATTCCTCTCATTATTACAATTAGTTGAGAATGATGTCCCTGTATTATGCATGTATTCATGGGATTGTACTACTTCAGGTCTCAGCAGGAGTACGGAGACCAGGGCTGGAAAATGGAAACTGCACTTGCTGCACAGGGCCAAGAAACCCACTGGGCTCAACCATGAGAGAACAAAAATGCACCAAACTTTTTTCGCACGATGCTCTGGGCGCCAAGTGCTACTCCAAAGGCTTTTCGGGGAGTGGTGAGTGGGGGTCGGGAGTACCCAGGCGGCGGATCCCTGCCGCCCAGGCGGGGTTGGTGCTCACCTGCTGCAGGGCCAGGTAGGGCCGGTGCCGGAGCAGCTTGCTGTGGTACGCGTAGAGAACGGAGCGTAGGACGCGTCCCTCGGCGGCCAGGCCCGGCCCCGACAGCCGCTTCCTGGCGATGTCGCATCGCCGCCGCAGCGCCGACAGCAAACTCACTGCGGACGAGACCCGGGCAAAGCCTCAGCACCGGGCACCGCCTCAGCGCCCGCCGCCGCTCCGGCCGCTCCTCGGGCTCCCACCGACCGACCACCCACCGCAACCACCCGGGAGCAGCTTCATACAACCCCCACTCCCTCGGCACCGCGCCGGGACCTGCGGGGTGCTGGACCGCCACCGGCACTGTGGCGCTGTTCGCGGGCCAGGGCACGTCCAGCCGGTTCCAGGGCATATCCCGCCCGACCCACGCCGCCCTGGGCGCCGCCATCTTCCCGCTGCGCGCGGCGAGCCCTAGCGTGGGCGGCACCATCCGGGCGGACCGGGGGGGAGAGTTGCAGGTCGGACCAAGTCACCCCGCAGGGGTGCGTCATGGCTCGGGGCCTGGCGCTGACGCACTGCATTCCCAAATGCCATAAGCGAGAAGGGAAATAACTATAAATTATGAGTGTTATTCACACTTTCTAAACCTCGCAATTCTCCATCGTGTGCCTCGGGAACTATGGCCGTTGGGAGCCAGAGCAGCAGCAGCTCCGTGAGGCGGTGCAGGGGTGTTCCTGGCGGTGATCCCGGTACCCAGCCGTGCAGCTGTGCCCCCCCATGTCACACACAACCCGCCAAGTGCTGAAAAAGCTTCACACCAGGAGCAATTCTTATCCCGACCAGGGCATATAGTCTTTACGATGCACCAGGGAAGGTTTAGGTTGGACATAATGAAGAATTTCTTCACAGAAAGGGTGGTCAGACTTTGGAATGGACTGCCCAGGGAATTGATGGAGTCACCGTCCTTGGGGGTGTTTAAGGAAAGAGCAGACGTGGCACTCGGTGCCAAGATGTAGCTGACGCTGATGTTTGGTCACAGATTGGACTCAATGATCTCAGAGGGCTTTTCCCACCCAATTGATCTTGTGGTTCGGGGATATCGGCATTCTGAGCAAGGCAGGGTCCTGTTGCCCATGCCCCAGCTACCTGCCTGGCCATCCTGATCGCTCCATGCTCACAGTCCCTGCTCTTGGAATTTGCTGTGGCAAGAGGCCATTGCAGGTGCCCCATGGAGTTGATTGCTGTAATTTAGTATTGTTGGAATTGTTTCCTATCAATATTATTTTTGTGGTGTTCAGAGTTCTCCTCCCTCAAGTAGAAGATATTTCCTGCCTCTTTACCTCCCTGCCTGAAGTTGAATGTGCTCTTTTCCTACTTGCAAACATCGGTGCAATTAATATATTTGTTAGAAACAAGAGAGTTAAACTGAGCACCATTTTTGTACACTCTTACTTTCTCTTGATTCCATTTTATTGCACACTTAGTCTGTTCTTTCAGGAAATCTTGTACAAATACAGATGAAGTCATGTCCCTTTAAAAAGGCAGAGCAAAAATTGGCATTAATGGTTGCACCTGCAGGGAAGAGAGAGAAGAGCAAACCAAGAGGTAGAACTGATAAAAAGCTGCTGTGAGCACTTGCCCAGCCTGGAAAAGGGAATTTTAAGCTCCCTAGGCTAAGAGTGAAGGTTATAAGTGAAAGGAAAAATGGAATTTCCAGTGTGTGAGCAGAGGATTACAAAAGTCTCTCTAGCGGAGCTTCTGAGATGTTTTGAACATGCTATAAGTGAGGAGCAAGCCTGGGCTATCTGCTTCCAGTGTTGTAGAAAAATAGAGCAGTTGATCCAGGGGCTGTGCCCATCACTTCATTCTGTGTTCATAAAAGGTTCTGGGAGCATCTTTATCCATGCTGATGGTACTGCTTCCTTCAAGGTCTACCACAAGTCTGGTAAGAGCATAGGTACCTGCAGATGCCAAGGGTTGTTCCCATAACAGGCTGAAATGTAAGGTTTTTCTTTTCCCTTCTCTTTTCTGTATATGCTGTCATGAAGCTATTCTCCTGCTTATACTTAATTTCAGAGGACTGTAGATGAGTATAATACAGATGTTTGGCCTACTAATTTCTCTAGTAGTGCTCTGTTGAGTCATTTGGTTCTAGGGAATAGCTGGGATGAAAGCCTTCTACCACTTATGAGATAAACAGTCTGAGGCTTTGCAATATGTGCTGCTCTGTTCGTCTTCCAGTGTATGGTTCCTTTGTTATGGTAACTCTTGCAGCAGATTTATCATTGATACTTTCCCTCCTTTTGGTCACTATGTGTAGCCAGCAAGTGGTAGTAAGTGGTAATACTGTGGTAGTAATCTGTATTATGTGGGGCTGGGTTGGGCTGCAGCAGAGGTCAGTGCTAGACTCATTCTTTAGGGACTAGAGTGGATAGTAAAGATAAAGATGAAGATCCTGTGCCTCCGTTGGAGGCTGGATATCAATTAACAAACAACAAAATGCAGCCGCTGTTACTTTGGACTAATGCTCACGGTAACAGGTGTCCCCTATGTTGTTTTCCAGGACTCCCCAGATACAGTCCTACTTTCCCCTGGTAGGACTGACTTTAGTCAGAAAACTTAGTTACTTTACTAGAAACAATGTTTTCTGTTCCCTTCTCTCGAAAAGGGTTCTAAAAGCTGTTTATCAATGCCTATGCAGCTGTTCTCTCTGACCCTTCTTTTTCCCTTTCAGATGCTGGCAGCATTCAGCAGTCAGAGGACAAGGTAAGTCTGTGTCTTTACCATCATTGTGTGTGCAGATACAATCCTGTTGTAGTAAAAGGCTTGCTCAGGAGATGCAGATGTCTTGGGAAACTATCAAGGTGCTTGAATTTACTGTGCCCTGTGAGAGTGACTATCCTGCAACTTGGAAGAGAAAACAAAATGCTTGGCCTGAACTCAAGTAAGACAATGGGACTGGGAAACAATGTGCACAGATGCTGTCTACTGTGACATGGGCCACAGTCTTGTCCTAATAACAGATATCTTAGGGATGCCAGTTAAGGCCATTTAAAAACTTTAAACCAGCTTAAATTAGGGGTATTTCTCATCCTAAGAGATGTTCTCAGTCCTCAGGGGAAGAGGAGGGTGCACATGTGGCTAGAAAGTCAGAGCTATGATGTTCTCCACAACGCTTTGAGCTGCATTGCATCCTTGGTTTCTGTCTGCAGCTGTTGGAGTACCTGGGAGTGGTGATCTATGAAGCCCTGGACTGGGGAATCGACAGCCAAGTGGAGCGAGAACTGAGTGATCCTTTGGAGAAACTGCTGTGCCTCATGTTGAAACTAGATGACGAGGCAACAAAACCACCAGTCACCCTGCAGGATGTTATCAAGGTTTCCTTCTTCCCCTTAGTAAATATAGCAGCTTTAGAGGAGTTGATGGAAGAATGCTATTGACCAAGAGGGAGGACCATTACTGGGAAAAAGCTGAGTGGGCTGTTGGAGGGCAGAGCAGGAACATTGGCTTTCCCATCGGAGGCAAAACCATTAAGATGTTTTGGACATCTTAATTCTATTAGAAAAGAATTAAGAAGGAAGACTGAGCATGGCTCTCCCATAGCTCTGTCTATGAAGTCCTTCTGTACATAGTCTCCAAATTCAATACCTAGAACACTATGACTATTGAAAAAACTCCCTTTCCGTAGTATTTAGCTCCTACAAAGTCTGGGATTTGAATGTTTCAACTCAAACAGATATTTTTATCTCAGCCATAATTTAAAGGTATGAGAAACTTCCTAATCCTCTGTCTGATCAGGGCAGGGACATAGAACAGGGCAAGTGACTCCACCTGCTGTGTGTTATTTTTTGAACTAGAGGCTTCCCCTTTTAGGTGCTTGTTTCAAAGCACACCTTATGGAAAACAAGATATACAAATTACACAGCTACTTCCACTATTGAACATAAAAGATTGAACATCTCCCTTCTTTGTTTTTCTGTATCCGAAATTTATAAAAATTAAAGGGGCAGTGAAGATGATTTTTTTAACCATGGATAGAGGAAACAGAATCTTGCTTTATGCCATCCTACATTGTTTTATTTTTTACAATTTCAAGATCTTTTTTAAACAGCTGCACTTCTTTCAGGCCTGTGAGGAGCACTTGTCCAGGCCTTCAGAGGCTACCAGGCATTACGAAATGACCTGTAGGAGTCTGTTTACTGAATATATGGAACTTCAGAAGCTTGTGACCATCATCCAGACTTCCAAAGAGGTATGTTTAGGATTGCCCATTAGCGGCTCCTCCCTCTACCTTCACACACTCACTAAAAGTCCTAAAGTACCGTAATTTCACACATATAATGCGCACCCTTTTGACTAAAATTTCGATCTAAACCCGGAAGTGCGTCTTATAGGCCAGCGTGCCTTATATATGGACAAAGTTCGGAAATTTGCCACCCCAGAAGTGCGATCTGCACGGGCCGCCCTCGCCCCACCACAGCGTGAGCAGCCCTGCTGCCATGCGGAAAGCCACGGCAGCTGGTGCCAGGGGCAGGATGGGGCGGGCGCCTGGGGCTGCATTTAAAGGTTATGCTGATCCATGAAAAGTGTTTGCAAATTGAGCACCTGACAGGACACCCTGCGATTGCACAATTCTGTTACTAATTTGTTACTTTGTTGCACACGAATCCTTGCTTCCAAAAAAAAGTGTGCCTTATACGCCAGCGCACCTTATATATGGATAAAGTACGGAAAATTGCCGGCAACCCAGAAGTGTGCCTTATACTCCAGTGTGCCTTGTACATGTGAAATTACTGTGGCCTTCTCATTGCTCTTGAAATGGAGCACCTGGATGAAGTTCTGTTTTCACAATGTGAATAGCTGCTGTGTCTGGACCATTTTTATTTATTGTGGCATTTGAAAGTTTAGGTGTTTGGAGCTTCTAGGCTTTTCAGATAAACATTAGTAATTTATGCTGGATAGATAGGAAATCAATGATGAGTGTAAAGTGATGACCTCATGCACTTGCTTTTCTCAGAGACTGAGAAAAATGGATGTGGAAGATTGGCTGGAAAATCCCATTCAAAAGAAGAAAACCCGTGATGTAAGAGATTTATTTTCTTCATTATGGGGGACTGGGGTTTTCTGGTCAGCATTGGCTCTCTGAAGCTGTCCATTGACTCTTCTATGAAAAACAGAGCTTGAACACAAGTTAAACTGCATAGGTTGTTCAGAAGCCTGAGTAGTTAAAGACTTGCTTGCAAAACAAGCTGAGGAATGAACTTCAAGTTAAACTATTTCATATGTCAACCTCACGTGGCCTTCTATTCTACCCCAAGATTGTCTTTGTGGTCCAGCTTAAACCACTTCTAAAAATGAAGTTGGAGGCAATGTTAGGAGTAAATGCACACAAATAGGCTGTTTCTTCCCGCAAATGAGCCCCAAATTTCAGCTCTTGGCAGGAACTGACACCTGCCAAAAGCAATCTGTTCCTTTCTCGTAGCTGGACTGAAAGCTCCCAGCAATTTCTTCTGTTGTTGGTAGTCATGGAGGTGGGGGCTAGTTCAATCTTACTATATGAGATCTGTTGGTCAGGACTGTCAGGAACTGAAGGCCAGTAGCACTGTCCATCTTTGTGGTTGTGAAGCTCCAGCAGCTCAAAGGAGTGAAGAAGGGTGAGGAGATTTCACTCCTAACTTCTGTGCACTGTCTTGTCTTTGATTTCTGTGCTTCCATAGATGTTGGACTGTGTGTTTGGGGCAGGGAAAGCAACTTTCTGTGCTTTTTTCAAGGCCCTACACAGTCAGGGCTCAATCAGAAACAAATAACACTTCAGGCTGGAGCTCTGCCCAGCATAAACAAATGCTCTGTAGCCTGGAGTCTGTGGAGACAAACGGCAAGCCCCGAGAGACTTGTGGACTCACTCCCTTTGTCTAAATAGCACTTGCTTTGAAGCGTGCTCAAACTATTCGTATGAAAATGTTTGTGAAATGTGTGTTTGGGCATATTCTCAATTTTGTGATCTATTAAAATAAACTGGCAAGCTATCTCAAACCACAAACTCATCAACTGCTGTAGCTCTTTTCTGCAGGGAATACATGAATAAATACATGGGCTTTGCTGTGTGGCCTGAAGGCCAGCGTATCTGGCCTCTGCTCCTTCAGGAGGCAGGAATTCCAAAAGCTGGATGTCTGTTGCAAATACTCTGCCTCTATTTTCCTAGTCCCTAAGCATCAGTTGATTGCATTGCTGTGACAATTTCTTGAGTTTAAAGTAACTAGGATGCCAGGTTCTCTGGGATCCCACAGGTTAGAGTTGATATCTTGAGTGGTGCTAAGCAGGCAATGTGCCCTGTGAACCACAAAAGAACCATACTTTTTCACATCAACTGGTACAAAACAGATGATCTGAAATGTAGACAACAGCCTGACAGCATGCAGTGTTGTACAGTTTCAGCAGAGCTTATCTGTACATTTCCCAAGTTGATCTTCACCTTGAAATCTAAGCAGTGAGACCTGTTAGAAACACAGCTGTCTTGGCACTCACCTGTTGAACTCAAAGTAATGGGTTTAGAGTGTTGTAGCATTTTGTGTTGTACTGCATAGGTTGTGGAAAGTTTAGGTGGCTTTTGACAATGCATGGGATGGCAGAAAGAATAATTGCCGTGATCCAGTCAGTAGGGAAATAAAAGCATGAGTGATAATGATGTCACCAACATCTGAGAAATGTTTTTGGTGTGTGAGTTGCTCTGAAATGGCCAGCTGAAGGCAATTCTTAACCCCAAACTAATGTGACAATATAACAGTACAGAAGTCTCTCTTCAGGTCATCTCTCAGTCAAGTTCAGCCCTGTAAAATGCAACTCTATAAAGTGCAAATGTCTTGGGATGTGCTAATTAAAAAGTCTTTAGTACTGATGAGTTTACTCAGAGATGCATGTGTGTTCTCTGACACAGTATTAAATGCAGCCTAGGAGATCCGGCAAGAGTTTGGTCATTCTTTGAGAGTTCTAATTTTTTGGAGCTGAGGTATGACTACCAAATCTAGGCTAAAACAGTCCAACAAAAATATGTCTTCTGAAGGGATAAGTAGAGAGAAGATGATCCATGCTATAAGTAGAAAAGAGAGAGAAGCCTAAGTCAGATACTTTGTTTTGAGGCAGTTTTATAAAATGTTTTGCTTCCCTTTCACTGTTTATAATACAATGACTTGCTCTTACTCAATTTCCCACTGGGATCTAGATAAGCTGTTGATTTAGCACTTCCATTACAATGTTGTCTAAACATGTTTTGAGTTGATTACTTTTTTTTTCTGTCTTTAACTTTTGTGGGGTTATACTGCATGTCTGAACATCCTCAGATACTAGTACAGAAACAGGATGAGCAGATGTTAGGGTTTTTATCTTGTGTGTCTCTAGGCTTAGACTGCTAAACAATGCTGCTGTTAAGTATGAGATCCCTTGTCTATTTGTCTTCCTCTTTTGTTTATGGACACTTCAACCCTTGGTTTTTTGAAAATTTGGAGGATTTTAGTGGTAAGATATGGAATTTCATTCCCAGTGTTTCCTAGGATCCAGTAATATGAAAACATTCTGGCACCTGGAGCACTTGCAGAAAGAAAATAGGTCTATTTATTTCCCTGGCAGCAAAAGCTATATTTTGCTGAAGTACATCAATAAAGATAATGACAAATTTTGGGAATGAGCCTGGTGAGCCTGCTACAAGTTTCCTTGTTGTAAATTAACTTCTGCAAACAAAAGCAATTTTTTGCTGTGGTGCTGCACCCTGATCTGGAAATGAGTAGAAGGGCATGTTAAGGACACAATTCTGTGTTTCTGAATGATTTCAGCTGCCAAGTGTGCCCTGTTACATGGAGGGGAAGGGATGCTGCTCTCGGAGGGCTAGCCAGCTACTGACTTGGCCCTTGCTGGTTTCTCCAAGGCATCCCCATGGCCTGATGTCATCTGTGAGCTGCAGGCTGGTGTGAGGCTGCGCAAGGCCACTGAACGACAATGGCGTTGTGTGTCTCCAAAAGAACGTGTTCACACTCCCTATGAGCTACTTTTGGATGACATTCGGCACAAGAGGTACACCCTGCGGAAGGTGAGTGACTGGAGTCAACAGACAGCCTTGGAAATATCCTCTCTACTTCATTTCTAAGCAGTATGTGTTGGACCTCTTCTCCAAAGGCATGTCTTTTTCAAAGTTAAATCAAAATCCAGAAGTGTCTGGGGTTCCTTCTCAGCTGCAGCTCAACATTAGATCACCCTGTTAGTCCACCCAAGTACTTAATTTCCAGTAACTTTTTAAGTCAGAGTAGCCACAGTTTCATGAACTGCTATAGTAAAGCTGTTCTCCCTCCAGGGTCAACCACTCGCTTCCCTGCAACAGTCATTCTGCCCTGTGCACAGCAGTTTCATGGGACACACTCTTGCTTCCTTGTGCTTTCCTCCTTGGACACTTGTGTCCTTCCAGGCTCCTTGAGCTGAGCTGTGCCTGGCATCTTTTACTTGTGGCTTTGCCTTCCCAGATGCTGTGGTGTGTATGCAAGTGCGAAAGCACTTTTGAGACAGTTCTCTGTTCAGCCTCAGGCTGAGGCCTCTGGGTAGTGCACTCAGCTATTGCAGGAATTTAGTCAGGATAAAAATGTTGAGCCCCTCACAGGGAGGGGCAGAGAGTTCCACCTTCACCACTTGAACATGACCAGATACAAAAATGTCTGGGGTGTCGCTAAAGGCTTGTGATGCTCTTTGCTTGCTGCAGCTTGAGCTGGGAATGAGCAGATCTAAAACATTGGCACAAGGCCTTGTGGCATTGGCGTGCTTTGCAAACAGACGTCTTGGCAGAAGATGAGACACAACTCTTTTTTTGTAATAAAGAGTGGTATTACAAGAAGTGAAAACTTTGCATACTGCACTAGACATCAGCTTCTTTTCCTCTTTGTTGGTGCTGCTAGAGTGTAGCAAGTTTAAAGGTTTCAGCTAAACCATACACCTCCATAAAATCCCAGCTTTTGCTTGGTTTGACTGTGGCTCCAGCCTCAAGTTAATGCATTGTCATGTGTTTGGAGGTGGTATCTTGATGGATGTGTAAATTAATAGTATTGGTAAGGAGACAGTGTATCAAAACTAACTTGTATTCTTTGGAATGTACTGTGTATCAAGGCACTGTGTAGTACAGAACTGTAACTCAAGGTGGCAGGATGATCTGGGTCTTGATTTTCTTTTTATTTCCGTTTTTTCTTTTTGGTAACTTTCTTTAGTCCACAAGAAGCACAAGCATGTTTGAAGAGTAGTAGTCAGGAATGCTGAAAGAAAGCAGAGTGCTACTGCTCAGGTCTTTGTGAAGGCTCTTAAGCTAGGATTTCTCCATCTGCAAAGCTATTTTAAAGCTTCTCTAGCAAACAGTGTTCTAATTTGCAAATGAATGAAAGCACACTTGTATTCTACCTGCACTCCCACGTGTTCTGAAGTTGTATACACAAGTGAAAGTAAATGGCATAGCCTCAAAATCTGAATAAGTGAACAAGGCAGCTAAAGAAATTCATGTGCAATTGACTTTTTTCAATTCTCCCCTATGCAGCAAGCACAGGGCTTGATGCTTCACATGAGTATCTGCCCTGCAATTCTATCTTGCTATTGTTCCTAGTTTGTTGGGCTGTAAGCCAGTCTCTGGGACTCTGGCTTAGGAATACAGCTGCCTGCGGCTACAGTTCTTGTTACAGTCCTGTTAACCCGTTCAATTGCTGTCCTCCCTGGAGCTAAGCTTCTGCTGATGAGTATAGTATGACCATGGTGCTTGTTGGGATCACTCCTGACATAAATATCTTAGTACAGTGTTTTCTAGCTGCTTCTCAGAGCAGTTAATGAGCTGCTCAGGCTAGAAGGCTTTGTGGTGTTTGTGCAAGCCTCTAAGGGCTGTGCAGTTCTGATTGCCTCTGGTTTGCCACTGGCAAATATTTCCCTACCAGAACCCCATATAAGGAAATTTCTTTATTCTACACTTCCCAAATCCTTGTTTTGTTTTGAGGGTGTTGCTTGTTTTGTGGGGAGGGTTGTGTTTGTTTGGGGCTTGGGGTTTTTTTGAGGTGGGGGGCAGTTCTTGTTTGTTTTGGGGTTTTTGTTTGATTTGGACTTTTGTTTTGTTTTTAATGCTTTCTCCACCTTCCCTGTTCCCAAATCCTGACTTGTATCATTCACTGTGCCACTGAATGGCCGAGTGTACAAGAAGCAGAGAAAGAACTATTTAATTAAGCATCACTTCTTCTCTTTCAGGTGACCAAGCAAAAGCACAGGGCCCTTAAAGTTGATGTAGCTGCTCTCAAGCCTCATCTAAAGCCGGTAGGTGACATGTGCTGCATCTGATGATGGCAAAACAAGGTAATTCTGGAGGTAACAGAACATTTTGAAGGAATATAAAGCTAATACCTTAGCTACTGGTTTGTGTTTGGGAGAGGTTTATCTTAACTATACTTAACTTTTGAATATACTGTCCTGACAAACATGGTACTAGAAAAATAGGAGTTGACACCTTTGTAGAAGAAAGATGATCTTCCTACTTCTTCCACTGCTTCTTTAATTTGCAACATTTTGTGGTCTTGAAAGAGCTCCTGGAGTTGTTGATTTCAAATTTGAGAGTTGCTAAAGTATTCTACTGTGCATAGTGCTGAAGGCAGTCTCTTGTGCAGGGCCCAGTGCCCTCTTGGGTGACAAGCACTTGTAAAACAGTGCCATTGCTGATGCAGTTGTTCTGTCACTGCTGGTCTCCTTGCTCTGTCCCATGGCTCTTTGTGGTGCTCTGCTTTGCCTGCAGATGTTGAAGGTGAAGCTGAAACACTGTGTGCCACAGGAGCCCAGGTGGCATGAACAGCTCATGGCAGAAGTAAAACAACCACTGAAGCTTCGGGCAGCAGCACAGGAAAAGAGGAGCAGGCCCAAAGGTACCTGCTATAGAGTGACTTAGCAAGCAAGCAAGTGAAGCATTGGCTAAAAATAATAGATGGCCTTGGAAATGAAAGCCCACTTATCTTTTCAATAACATTTGTAATGTAAGGGGCAGGGAGGAATACAAATTTTGTGTGATAGAAGTGGTATGGCACAAGAACAGCTATTTCTAAAAAATCTGTTTGTGGCTTATTTTATGGATGCTCAAATTATCTGTCCACTAAGAGAGATTACAGGATTTTGACCATCACCTAAGAATAAAAGATTATGTAACTACTGGGACAAAGCCTGGCTAAATCTCAAATTCCAGTCTGTGGGAATCAAATTTGTTGTTTTCTTGCCCCAGCTCTATCTCATTTGGTCTGTGAATATGGACTTTTTGTTCTCCTTCTCCCCTGCAGAAATGCTTGTGGCATCAAATACTGCCTTGAACTCTCCAAGTGACAATTTCTTACATCTCAAAGATGCTAGTACTGAGTTTAAAACTGCCAGCACTAAAACGCAGCAGCTGGGAGCAGGAGCTCAGGTAAGGCTTTAGGTGAAAGGACTATGGAGAGGCATGCATACTTCAGGAATTAGAGCTGCAAGCATATACAGAACCTGGAAGGGCAGGAACAAATCCTAGTGCAGGGAATCTTGTCTCAAAAGTGAATGTGGTACTACTGGGTTCACTGAAGTCCTTTTCCCCACAGAAGCTCATTTAGTCTTCAAACACTTCTGTTTGTGGAATGACTGCAGCATGTAGGTACTGATCTCTCTGACCAGTGACAGCATCCAAGGCCTGAAGCTGAGTCAGAGGAGGTTGAAGTTCGTTATTAGGAAGAGGTTTTTCACCTGCAGGGTGGTTAGGCACTGGAACTGTCTTCCCAGCAAAGTTGTCACAGCACTAAGCCTGATAGAACTCAATGGGCATTTGGACAATGCTCTCAGGCATGTGGTGTGACTCTTGGGGTGGTCCTGTGCAAGGGCAAATGTTGAACTTTGATTCCTTCTGGGTCCCAACTCAGGATATTCTATGATTCTACAGAACTGAAGTTTGCTCTGTTCTCTTGAAAACAGATCCTGCAGAAGTTAAAATAGCGTGGGCGTCGGGCCAATATGGATCAGAATATTCCTACTCTTGCCTCACAGTGAGGCATTTGATGCTAGGCGTATTGATGTATTTTGATTTCATGTGGTATGTGAGCTCAGGGAAGAAAAACTTAATGATACATTTTGAAGAAGGAACTTGATAGGTGAATTCCCACTTGTCTGTCTGTGGAGTTATTCTGGGAGCATTGTTCTTCAGTAAACCACAATACAGTCTTTGGGTTCTTTAACTCCTGGCTCTGTCATTAAAAGCTTGACTGCTTGGTTCTGGATTCAGTCTGAGCATATTCTGAAATTCTGTGGAACAGAACTTAAGCCCTAATACATCATGTCTAGCACAGATGCTCTGGCATACAAACAGGAATCTGTTTTCTGTAAATGTTTCTGTGTGAAATGTAGTTGCCTAGCTGAGGAAAACAGATATTAATTATAAAAGCAGAAAATCTTTGCTATATTTGCCCCAGTCTGACCTACTTGTAGGAATGTTCAGCATTTGAGAACCCTGGGGTTGATGTATTACTGCTAACTAGAAGGACTTTCATATGGAGGCTAATACAATCAAATTTTCTGCTTTTCTAGGCAAGGTAAGAACTATGCTGTTGAGATAAAGCACTGGGTTTGAGTTAATGAGTTGGGGTAGTTGTTGAACTGTTGGGTTAGTCTCTTTAGCTGTTCTCTAGTGTTGCTACATGTGAACTGGATGGTTCCAGATCATTCTATGGGTTGTGTGGGGAGGATTTTGCAAAGTTGATTCCTGAACAGTTGAAATTTTAGTACTAGTATCCACTATTGAACTTGGGCGAGAGAGAGAACAAGTGAATTGGAAACTTCACTTGGCTGGAATTTTAGCTGTGAAGTGTGCAGGGGTAATCAACTTTATATTCCAAGAAGAAATAGAAAGTTTTTGAATATACTCCATTGATTTTTTTATTTTTTTTTTGGTCTCTACTCCACTTCTGGCTGCTCCTTGAAGATCTTTCTGATCAGTCGTGGGCACCCTAGGTTTTGTTAGGCAGCAGTACTTCTGGTGAAGTGACCTTAGTGTCTCTTCCATGGAAACCATGAACTTCCTGTTCTCTGGTCTACAGGAAACCACTCCCAAGCTGCCTGCCAGCATTTGCCTTCCCTCCACCAGGCCATCAGGAGTATCCAGCATCAGCACAGGTCAGTGCACTTCTGGCTGCTCATCTAAATCAGGTGACAAAGTACAGCCAGTGGCCTGCACAGCCAGGTGACAAGTACAGCCAGTGGCCTGATGGGCTCCTAAACCTTTGGGCTGGGCTCACTGTACACTTCTTTAATCACTTGAAGATACTTTGCAGGAGAAGTTCCAATGCTAAATAGTCTAGGGAGGTGCCCTTAGAAAATAATTTCTCTGCAGTTGATTGAAGCTTATGTAGCTCCTGCAGCTTCAAAACAATGATTGCATGTCCCCAAAGGCCTGACTGGAATTTGCAGTAAAAGCTAAATGAGTGGCTTGAATATTCAAGTAGAAAGTGCAGCACTTCATTTTATTAGACTAAATGGTGCTAATGAAGCCTCATCAGTGTCTACTGACAAACATAATTACTGCAACCTCTGTTTTTTTTCTCCTCTGAGCAGATGGGTTGGAGGGGGAGAGGTGTAAGTCTTGCTACCTTCAGCAGGCAGTGTATTGCTCTTGAGTGTCCAGCTTTCTGGGTGAATACTTGGAAACTGATAGTGGGTTTTCTGCACCCTAAAACTCTTTCTTCCTATCCAGATCTTGCTGCAAATTGGACATCTCCTCCCATGAGTGCACCCACAGCAGGAGATGTTAAGCCTAAGCGTTTCCTGAGCACTGGCCAACAGCAGCTGCCCCCTTACAGAGGAAGGTCCAAGTCTTTAGAGGGAGGCCTTCAAAGCAAGGAGCTTGTAAGTTCAACATGTCAGCAAGCAACTCTGGTCTGATACATCTGGTAATGACTTTCACCTTGATCCTCATGAAAGCAGTAAGCATGCTATATGGATTTTGTCGTGGGCCATATGGTATACCCACCTAAAGTTGATATGTTATTCTCTCCTTGGTGACAGCTTAAGAGAAACTGGATGCTGTAGTGTCTTTGTGGTGGCTTTCCCCTTGGAATGAATGAAATAGTTTCTCATACAAGAGAAAAATACCATGACATTACTTGAAAGTGTCCATCAAGCACCTTCTCAAGCAGACTGTAATTGAGAATGAGACTATCCTTCTCTCTTCATGTCCCTTCCTTCTCTCTAGATTCTGATATGCTCACAAGTATCTTTTAAGCTGCAGTAAAGGGCGATAAGTAGTTAACAAAAATGTGGACAACACAGCATCAGTGACTTTTAAATGTATAGTATATGTAGAACTGAAGTTATCAGTTTCTGAATAATTGTTGTGGGACAAACACTGGAGTCTGTGTACTCCTATGCAACCCTCTGAATTACAGCCTCACCCTGTTCTGCCCTGGCAAGGTGTGTTGTGCCCTTGTCTCTTTCATTCCTTCTGCATCCCTCCTGGCTCCACCTTGGCAAGTCTCTAACTGACCTCTCTGATGCCTCTTTGTTCAGCAGTGTGGTGGGGGATGCAGGTGTGTTGGAGATTAAAGCATAGTTGTCTCTCCTGGCTGACCGTGAGACTGCAGCTTCCATTTGTATGGGGCCAGTAGGTCTTAAGCAAGAGAGTATTGTGTTGTGGAAAGGAATTTTGTATCCAGGAGAGCCAGGGTGGCATCTGTTCTGGGGCTTGTTCCTAAGGGTAAAATGTGTCAAAGGAATCTGCTTGAAAACTGTAGCAACCACTCACCTGCCTGTAGTAGTTTCTGTGCCAGTATTGTCAAAGAGTCAGTTACCTGATACTCCCCATCACAAGCAAAATGGAGCCTTAGAAAAAAATGTTCCTGATCCTTTGGGACCCAGTTATGAGATGACACCTCCAAATAGGAGCTTCCTTAAGCTTTATCTGATGTTTAACTTCTGTCTTTCAATAGGATTGTCCCTTTCCTACCAAGTGGCCCTCACCAACCATTGCTGAGCTGATTGGAACCAGATATGCAATGATGGTGCTGGAAGGGCAAGGCCACTTCCAAGGAGGTAGTGATGGTGTCTTTCCAAGAGCAAAGGTATGTTTCTCCTCTTTCTCTTCCTGCTGCCCTTGCCTTTTTCAAAAGCTGGCTGGTTTCATAGCTCTCAGTACTGAACTGCTGAGGCACCCTCTGCCTTGACTCTTCCTGCTCATAACAGCTGATCTGAGTTTGGCCCTAGGCAGGAAATTTTTTTTAATATTTGTGTAGTGATGGCTTCTAATCTAGCTTAAGCTGTGTAAATTGCCTAGAAAGTAGTCCAGCCTTTGCTTGTTGCTTATGTGATTTCCATGCAAGGAGAGCTGACTGTCATGACCACTGGTCAGCTCTGAAATCCCAAAGTAAATAGTTGGGATTTGGTACTGCTAAACAGTGAAACAGGCGCTTGACTCAGGCTTCCACACCTAAGTTGTGCTGACTCAGACCACCTTGCCAAGTGGACATGAAGGTGGGGAAGATGTGGGGGACAGGTAAGGAGCTATAGGAGCTGTATAGCTCAGGGCTGTTGGTTGTTTGCGTTTCTCAACTTCTGGCTTATTCCCAAATCTCCTTTAAAGGAGATGTGGCAACCAACTCTCCAGAGCAGATGTCTGGAGTACAGGCCCTTCACAACACAGATATGATGAAGTCTGTGCTTCTTGGCTTTTGGGTCATTTTTCTGCACTCATTTATTTAGCAGTATGGACAGAGTCAAAGGTTCTACTAACACAGCCACACTTCCACAAGCTCTCTGATGCTCCTGAGACTGAATCCTTATTTTCTTCTCACCTTACTGACCCTGCTTTAACTTGTCTGCTCTACGACTATTCTAAAATGGCTTTCTTACCCACTGCTGCTTTTTTAGCTTTCTCAAGTTGTGCTTCTCAAGATAATACCACTTCTGACTGCCAGCTGTGTATGAATGTGCTCTTTTTTATAAAGTTCAAGTGACTCATCAGCTTCCTTATGACTCATTTTTTGCTTCAGGATTGAATTCAAATTTGCCCTGATTTAATCTCTTTGGGATTGCTGCAGTCTACCTCAAAGAATGTCTCTCTTCTTCCTTCTCTCTTAACTAGCTACTGTTACACTCTTGCACAATACAGCTATTGTTTGCTCAAGAGCCTTTTTTTAAACTCCTGTTGTCTGGCAGCTGCCCCAAACCTCTGCATTATAAAAACACTGGCCTACAAGTAAGAATTTTTTTTTTGCCTTTTTAGCTTTTAATTCCTGTCTTTGCTATCCTTTATTGGACCTCCGTTATTGTATATGAAACTAAAGCCTTTAGAAGGTTTGTTTACATGCTTGCTCGTTGGCAGGCAGTGGATAGTATTGGTACAAAGATGTTTCCCATTTGCATTCACAAATAACTTTCTTTTCCACAGATCTGTTTCAGCTGCCATAAGCAGATGTTTCTTAAGTGGCCTTACAACTGTTACCTCTGCAGCAGGTGAGCTGGTACAAAAGGACTGAATGAGGAGGGAGAAAAGAGTGAAAGAACAGTGAGAATTCTCAGTATTCATCAGTTGTACTACTGGATAGGAACAGGTTGCTGAGCCCTTCAGCTTTGTCTTACTGCACAAGTCAGGCTGAAGTATCTACAGCTGAGAAGGATGTGGGAAATCTTGTATCTGAAATAGTATCTCAGTTTTAACTCTTAGTATTAAGTCAGCAATCGCCAAATTTCCTGTGCCAGTACTACATTAGTTTCTCTGAGATCACCCTGTGTTTTGCTCTAAAGGTTTGCTCTAACTTCAGCTAAGGGCTTGAACAGGTTCTAGGAGAGAACCAGAACCACCAGAATCTTCTGTTGAGGACTGAAAAAGAGAGCTCCAGACCTTGTGGCTGGGAAAGGAGTTGATCATACTTGTATCCACTTATTTGTCAGAGGCTTTCTGTTCATGGGAGAGTGGGAGATGAACTTCAGGCTCATTAAGGCTTACTTAAATCTATTTGAAGCTGTTGCGAAGCACTGAATTGATTATAAGCAGCAAGTAAACAACCACTGAAAATTGAGCAACTGTCTGGTGGTAGTGCTGGCTGAAGCATAATGAGCATTTGCAGATAAAGCCTTGAAGCTATGGATGTTGACACATTTCATATGATTTAAACTACCAAAATAGGAAGGCTGGCAAACTGAATAGTGGAGTTCTCAGCTTGCTCACTTTGCCATCAAATGATTCTGCCACAATAATGAATTCAGACTTACTTGGGAATGTTCCCCGTAGCTGCAATATTGGTACCTGCTGAGCTTTACTCAAATGATTATACTGGAAGACTTTTTTTCTTTTCAGGGTTGTCTGCTGTGACTGCTGTGTTAAGGCAAGTCTAGTCTTTAAAACAGCATATGGGATTTTGACATTTTCTGCTTTCCCTCCTCCTCACCTACTCATAAGAAGCTTTCTTTCATCTCACTGATACCTCAAATATACTCTCTAGCTTGTTTCTAAGAAAATAGAAGAGGGAATAGAATGAGGTGTAAAAGTGGCCAGGGTGACACAGATATCTCTTGTCATACTCAGCTAATGCAACTCTGGTTCTTCTTTCTTTCATCCTGTGTAAAGTGTTGGGATTACACTAGACTCCTTTTATACGAGGGTCAGAAGGTTATGCCTTCATTTTAATTGCACCAATAAATCAATTGCCTAGTATGCAAACGTCCTGCTAAGGAGGATGTGTTTCCCTGAGAACTCAGATGACTTATGTTTTGATTCTAGATGTCCATGCCCTTCAGAACATGTGTACATCTCCCACTTATATTCCTAAAATTTTTGAGACTCTCCAGAGAGGAGGATCCAGCTACTCAAGAGCAGAAGAGCTCTCAGTTGCTACATGAAATAAAGCACCAGCAGTATTTTGGGTAAGCTGGAACAGGGTTGTTCTATTTTTTGAATAAGTTACTGGTGACATTTTTCAAGGTAGAGATACAAACATGCAGACAGCAGTATGTAATATTGGGCTGGTCTACTGAATGTTCTGTTGAATGACTGGTTTTAGCCCCTAGTCTAACTAGTCCACAGTTCTCTGGAAGTATTGTGGATTTTAGATGATCCAAAGGGAGGAAGTGTAGGTGCTGTGAAATATGTTTTCTGGTTTTGACATGGATTTGAAAGTGCTCATATTAGCCCAGACATAGTAGGTTCCTTGTAACAGCTTCGTAGTATGAGAATTTCCAGGCCTCATCACATTCTACCCCCACAGCTGGAGGTCTGTCACTACAACCCAGGAGTTGCCCCTTTCTACTTAGACATGAAATATGCTAATTGTGGCTCAGGTGTAACTGGCTGAACAGTGATGGCACAACTGGTTTCTCAGTCCCTCCATGTGCATACAGATCTTTTCCTTTTTATCCCCTGAAAATGAATTATTCTGAAAAGAGCTTTTGACAGTTCTGGGTGAAAAAGACAAGGTGCATGTAAGTGCAATATACAGGACTGAAAACATACATTCTCTTCATGTTCTATTCTTTCCAAAGCAGTTAAATTTTCTACTGGGTAAACTGGTACCTTCTTTTTCTTTGTGTGAAACCATTCTTTAATCTAGCCAAAATAAAGTCACAGTAGTTTCTAGTTCTAAGGCTGGTACTTCAGTTGCCAAAAACTAGGAGTAGTATTCATTACTGAAGGTAACTGCATGGGACAGGCAGTGGTTTGGACTGTGTTGAAATGCAAGTGCTGCAGAAGAGGCCTGAGAGACTGCATTACTGTCATATTGCAGGATGGCAAAAAAGAATCCTACTGCATGAGGATGCAGATATAACCTTGGACCAGACACAGATATCCATTAGCCCTTTGGCTGATATACTGTCAATAGAGAGGAGGTGTCAGTAAATGAAGCTGGTCTGGTGCTTTTTATCCTTCCTAAGTGGTGCTGATGGCTCTTTTGAACCTAGGCATTTGGCTAAATCACTTAGCAGCTTGGGAGAAGGGTGGAAGAGCACTATGCCCTCTAACAGAAACCTGGGCCAGCTTTCCTGCTTTTGTTTTTCTCTCTGCCCCTCCAGTGTACCTGTTGTTTTGGAGCCCCATGGCCTAGCACAGTCCCTGTGCTGTTACACAAGTACCATGGCAGACTGGCTGACTGCAGACATCTGTACGTGGTGTGAGCAATACCTGCTGAATGTGGCTTCCAGTCAACAGCACAGCATCCCTCTCAGAAGAATTTCCTGGGCTTGAACCAAACTGGAATGATTCTGCCCTACACTTCTCCTGTCACTTGTTATGTACCTGAAATAAATGAAACAGTTTTATGTACCTACTGACGTAAAGGCCTAAATGAAAGACCTCCCTGCTGGTTAGTCTAAGCAGGAAGCACAGTTAACACTTCTGTATTGTGAAGTATTCTAAAGCTTTGTGCATTTTAGATTTTAATTCTTTTTATGTGATCTGTGGAAAATAAATGTTGAAGCACTATCACACCTCTAGCATTTTTCTTTGCACCTGCAGCTCTCATTGTTCCATGGCATTCTTTGCATTCATTGCTGAGCAGACTTCATCCAATGCACTGAGCACAGGGAAACTTTTAACCAAAACCCCCCCATTTGTGAAATGCTTGGAAAGGGGAGCTCTTAGTTATGTGATCACATCACCCTGCATTTTGCAAGCACTCCTTCCTGACTACTCATAGCTCTTAAAGCTCATGGCTTTCATGCATGTAAAATGGTGGTGATAGATGCTCTGTCTGCTTGCATTAGGAAGCAGATTTGATTTAGGAAGCTTGTTTTGATTTTTTTTTTTTCTGTGCACCTCACAGAAGTACCCCTCAGTGCTGTCATCACCTCAAGAACAGAGAGTTGTTCTTGAGAGATTCTTGCTCATTGTCTTGGCCTTAAGCCTTTGCCCTGGAATAAACTGGACTTTGCAATATTCCAGAGATTTATTTTTTTTGTGTGTGTTTAAAACAAAAATTGAGATATTTGCCAGTATATTTATTTATCCGCAGGAACTGCCTGTATGGATGTAGGGCCTGATGGAGTTTGCCTTGGTGAGTTTTGCAGGGCCTGGATAGACAGTGTTGAATGGACTTGTAGCTGGAATGAGTCATGTTGAAGAAAATAATGGCTGGGAAGGGCCAGCTCTAGATAGAGAAGAAGGGAAGAAAGACATGTTTAAGCTGAGCCCAGGGTCTGCATCCAAACTGCCAGAAGGGTCAATACCTCCAGCTAACTTGCACTGGCCTGACTGTTTCCTCCCAAGTGCGTGTCTGCAAGCTGATGCCTACTTGCAGGTTTGGGCAAGCTCTGCAAGTAAATGAAGCTGGAGCTGGAGCTTCCTTTTGGAGCAAGTTCAAGTGTTCCTCTTCCTTCAGTCAATTAGGAGGGGTGCAGCATGCCTGCCCAGGTTCTCTCCCGTATGTGCCAATGGCTGGTGCTGCTGCAGGCACATCCTTATCAGGCAGGTGGGCTCCTTGCAGGCTGCAGGGAATGGCAGCCAAGCCACAGGTGTGCTTGCTGGCAGGATGGGCACAGTGTGGGGCCAGGGCCATGAGGCGCTCTGGGACGCTTGCTGAGCGAGGTGGTTTAGAGAGAGCGAGAAATGAGCTGAGATCAGCTCGCTTTGAGTAATGTGTAAGGCCAAAATGCTGCTCAGAGCCTGGGTGCAGCAGCAGGGAGAGAAGGCATGGCATGGAGCTAGACTTGACTTCACCTGTAAAGCAAAGGTAGTTCTTGGTTCTGTCTCTTGCACATCTGCTGTGGGGCCACACGGGCTTGTTTCACTCCCTCTCCCTCCTTTGTGACCATGACGGGTGATGAAATGCCCTCACTTGCAGAACAGACAGGAGAAGTTTGTGCTAAGGGACAGCCTGACCTTCCAGTCTATCCCTGATGTAGGATGCTGATGGGATAACCCCCGTTGCCATCGCTCCTCTCAGCGCTGGTGGCTGCAGTGGCCGCGGCACAGCGGCAGTGGAACCGCTGTCCCTGCGCCCGAGTGGGCCTGCTTCACCTCCTGCCCGCCAGGGGGCAGCCGCGGGCCGCCCCGCCCAGAGCCGAGGCGGCGATCTCGGCCTGTCTCAAAAATTTGCCTCAAAACTGAAACAGATTTTACCGTCCTCATTTATTTTTATTTAATTTTGTCCTTCCCGTGGCACTTCCCCAAGCCGGGGAAGGTTCACTGGCGCACAGGTGACGGCAGTGGGGAGGCTGAGGGTGAGGGGGAAGGTGAGGGCATGTGGGTCAAAGCCAGCTGGGACAGAGACACGGCGACACAAAAAGGTTTTAGGTGGAGGGGAGAGGCCTGACTGCAGTAACATTGTGTGGTTGTCAGAGCAGTTTGGCGTTTGTTGTTTGAAATCAGCTGGAGAAACATGCTTCGGTAGAATCACAGAATGGTTTGAGTTGGAAGGGATCTTAAAGAATACCTCATTCCAGCCCTCTGCCATGGGCAGGGACACCTTCCAGTAGATCAGGTTGCTCCAAGCCCTATCTGCTCTGGCCTTGACACTTTCAAAGGAGGATGGTGAAGCGTCCGGAGGGGAAGCCTTGTAAGGAGTGGCTGAGATCACTTGGTACAAACCTGCTTGAAAAACCTCACCCTGGGCACTGCTGCCAGCACCTTCTCAGGTTAAAGCTGGCTTTGAGGGGAGCTTCACCCTACATTTGATTGAGTTTGACTTAATTTTTTGTTATGTTTTGTTATAAAAGATAACCATAAGGACTTCCATCCAAATAGAACTGTAGATATAGTGTTGGGCAGGATTAGAGGTTAAAACTGTGTGGGCAAATTGGGGAAATGGTCTGGAAGAAACAGGAGGCAGCTGAATAAGGAAAACTGGAAGGTCGTACACTTGAGCAACAATGTGAACTCCCAGAGTACAGAGGAGGGAGTGATGGGTTAAGCAGCAATTCTCCAGAAAAATGATCAAAAGCTGAATGCAAGTCAGCTATGTCATGGTGTTGAGGTGATGGAAAATAAGTTAAGGGGACATGTGGTGTAATTGGATCCAGCCCAGGATTCAGGGAGAACAAGAGGAAATGGAGAAAACCATTACCTACCAGGAAAGCCTGAAAGAACTGAAATTCTCTAACCCAAAGGAGGAGAGAACTGAAGTCTTTAAACACCTAAAAAGGCATAATCATTGCTCCTTGTCTGTGATAGAGAAGAGGAGAGGGGAAAAAAAAGAAAAAAGGGCTTAAGTCACAGCAGGAAAGGCTCAATTTAGATGTTAGGAAAAACTTTCTAATGACAGGGATAATAAAGAATAGACTGCCTAGGGAGTGGAGAGCTTTAAGATCAGGTTAAGCAACATCTGTCAGGGATGTCCGAGGTTTAGGTGATCCTGCTTGGGTTAGTGGAATGGACTGGTCTGACCTTTCAAGGTCCTTTTCAGCCCTAATTTTTCAGCGGTTCTGCGGGCTGACATTAATCTTCTTAATGGTATTTAAACAGTCAGCAGCTTCTCTTAAGTAACTGCTAGCAAGTCTCTTCTCTTGCCTGCGGTTTAAAATTAACTTAATTTCCATGCATCACTTTCGCCCTCCAGCTCCCAAGTCCTGCATAGTGAACCAGCAGCTGAATTCCTTGACTGCTTGTCAGTACCTTCCTTGTGGCTCTAGCTACACACGATAAAAAAGAAGGGATTGAAATGCTGCATTTTGATGGCTATGCCATCAGTGTGAGGGTGCCCTTGTTTCCTGTATTTATATGCAGGAGATATGGTCTCCCTTCTTGAGATAGCTGAGTCTCATATGTGGGTATTTCATTTTGCATGCTCCAGGGATCTGCCTTAGCCTCTGGCTAAGGCTGGCTGTGTCTGAAAGGAATCATGTCAGACCATGGGCCTTCCCTATGGGTTTGTCACAGGGGTCTGGAGCACCATTCTTATGAGCAGCTGAACAACCTGGGGGAACAGCCTGGAGAAAAGGAGGCTCAGAAGAAGGTCTTATCACTCTTTACAGCTACCAGAAAGGAGGCTGTACCCAGGTGGGGGTCAGTCTCCAGGTAACAAGTAACACAACAAGAGGAAATCACTAGGAGAGGTTAGATTGGAAATGAGGAAAAATTTCTTCACTCAAAGGGTTTTCTAGCCCTGGAATGTGCTGCCCAGGGAAAGGGCAGAGTCACTTTCCCTGGAAGTGTTCAAAAACCCTATGGATGTAGCACTTGGAGTCATGGTTTAGTGGTGAACATTGTGGTGCTGGGTTAATGGTTGGACTCCATGATCTTAGAGGTCTTTTCTAATCTTAACAATTCTACAGTTCTATGATATGATTTGAGTGTCCAAGCGCAGACACTGCCCAAGGTGTGTGGCACTTCTATGTAACAATGGGTACAACCACAGGAACTGTAATTAACACACTGTCCACAAGTGATGTCTCTTCGAATGGTTCAGATTCCAGAAAGAAGTCTGAAGTGGGCCCTGGGGCTGGATTCCCTGAAATTAGTAATTAGGTGAATTACATTTTTCATCTGCCTGCAACAGAGTAAGAGAGAGAGAAAATGTCAGGTCATGATGAACAGTGTCTGGTCCTTGACTAGTGCTGTTGGAAAACAGGAGAGCTGGTGAGTGTGTCCTGAAGGCAGTGTGTCTGCAATTTCTTCGTTTTTTTGCCTAAAACAGAAAAGATGGCATTTCTATAGCCAGGAAAAACAATCCCAAAGGAGAAAGGGAGCCACTGTCTGAAGTCCTCTCCTTTGAAAAATAACTCTCCACCAGGCACTGAATTGCATGTATGGAGAGTGGGGGGGAGGCTTTGACTCTGCTCAGTGTGACCATGAAAACTGGGTGAATATGGCAGCAAGAGGATCACAGCTAAGAGATCAACAATACAGGAGATAGCCATAAACCAAAACAGGTTATCCGTAGTCAGGAAAAAACAAGGTTTCCAAACCTTTGTTGCCTACTTCTTAGTTATTTACCTAAACCAGAAAAGGTGACATTTCTATAGCTGAGTAAAATCATCCCTAATGAGTGAGGGAACCAGAAATATCTGCTCACAGAGAAGCAGTCACAACTTCTCCCACTAATCTTATGAAGTGGTTTTGACCAGCCAAGATAATTGTGGGTGCAATACAGGTGCCTTCACATTTGCTTTTGTTAACTGAGCAAGATCTGTCTTATCTCTGTGTGACAAGCATTAAGAACTTTATTTCATATGTGTGAGTAACGTATAAAGAAACGGCGTGGCCACCACAGCAGCAGCTTGGAACACAGGGCCTTTCACTCTCAGCACTGAGCTCCTTCTTGCAGACTGGGCTGCCAGCTCCCAGACGTGTTGGGGCTGTTATTTATACGTGTAATAAAATGCCACCTGAATGCAGCTGGAGTCCTACCTTAGAGCAACGCTAGCACGCCAGGGACTTTATTTACAGCTATTTCGCTTTGCCTCTCTTGATGCTGGGAATGAGAGTTTCAGGTGTGCTCCCCTTTTAAAAAAACACTGTGAAATATGCATATGTTGAAGTGGGCTGTGCTTTTGTGGAGTCTATATCCCAAATTATATAGTAGCTGCTTTGTGCACAAATTTTACAATTCCACTCCAGTGAAAATGTATGTCAGAACCACAACAGTGTGAATCTGACTCATTAAATAAGACCTCTTTTTTTTAAGGGAATGTTAGGAGTAATACAGATAGAGCAAGCTTGTAAGCCCTTCACAAGGAAAGGGTGAAGCAAGCTTACTCCTTAACTGCTGCAATTTGGGAGAGGCGTTTTTGGAAGTGCTATAAAAACTTTCTCAATATATTCTGAATGCCGCTGTATCCCACAAGATTTGGGGAAAGGATGAGATTAGCCACTAAAACATAAATTTATTTGAACAAAGCAATTTATGTGAAATGCATCAGGATTTTTCAAGGTAAGAGAAAATCATGACCTTTTTCATTTTTTGCCCAGAACCTGGGAAACTCAGGACCAGTTACACTTAAGCACTGTGCATTTCAGGCATTGCAAACTCAAAACTTTCCCAAGTGAGGGGTGCTGCCAGCTGCAGTGAGCTTGATCTGGGCTTAGCTCTGGAGCTGGAGCCAGACAGAATGCTGACGCAGTATGGCTGCAGGCCTTTCTGCTGTTTTTACTCTGTGGAGTTTTTATGAGACCATATCTGTCAAATGTATGTGTGAAGATAAATCAAACAAGCACAACCACGGCTGTTAAATAAATGTGAAATCTGAGTGGCTTCCACCAGCCCCTCGGTCCCTCCCCCTCGGCTGCCGTGTGTACTGAGTGTTTTATAGACACAGCACGGCAAAGGATGGCTGGTTATGAGAAAGGGAAAGCAGCGGGGAAGCAGCTCCAAGGGAAGGGGGTGATCTTGCAGGGGGGAAGCAGAGAGCTACAAGATAGGTTTGGGGTTCATGCTGCTGAAATATTTGGGTCTGGAAAGAGCCTGGTTTGAATCTTGATGACTTTTGAAGGAGAGACTCAATAAATTCCATCAGGGATGTGGTCTGACTGCTGTGAAGGCATCCTAAATGCAATGAAGATTGGGATTCAGTAGAACAGACAGGAAGGCACTCCATGCAGAACTATAATGAGATAGACCACGTTTGAAGCTAATGCTGTGTGAGCACCACAAGGTTCCTGTATCTTGAATACCAAAGCATGAGAAGGATATCAAGCTTTTGCATGTCTCACAGCCTGTGTTCTCCTGGAAAATAAAATAATCTTCATCTGATCACCATTCACATTTTCCCCCTATTCCCCAAACTGTTCTTCCCCAGGGAGAAGGATGGTCCTTGCAAGGTCAGGGTTGAGGTTACTGACAGGTCAGGGAGGGCAAGGTCAGGCTTGAAGCTGACTCTCTGTGCCAAAGCTGTCCCACATAGCAAGAGGGCCTTGCAGTTTCCAAGGCCATCAATCTCCTCCACACTTTCACCAGCTATTCACCTCTCCCAGTTTTAAGTGGAAGAAAATACAGCCAACCTCTTCAAGTCCTTGTGTCATGCCTTGGGGAGCTGCATTCCTGCTCTCAAGTACTCAGTCACTGAAACAGAATAGACTATATATCACTCCCATTGTTTTATTTGGGGTTGAAGTTGAATCAATGTCTCTGAAGGCTACTGTAATCAGGAAATTATTCTTCTCATTTTTGACAATGGGGCTGCTTCTGCCACCAAGACAGCATTTCTCACTTCTCCCTGGCTGCACTGGGGTTTGGCTGAAGGTACTTGTTTGCCCTGGCACACAGGGAGAGCATCCTCGTGGAGAGGATGGGGACTCAACAGGGGTCCAGGCTCATGAACCATGTGGTAGCAAAGCGTACAATGCTTGTGCCAAGGGTGAAGCAGGAGGGACTATGCCATGTGCTCTGGACATGGCCTGGAAGGCACGGGTGTTGGACAACAAATATTTGATGAAGCTTCTACATCTGTGATAACATTGTGCCTCCCTCTATTTTTAATGCTGACTGACATTAGGAGAGGACTTGATCCTTAGGAATATAGTAGGCTGCACACAGCAGCTTTTAGGGCAGTTTCTGGTCCTTCTGTGTCTATCACCAGTGTTGAACTGAATGAAAATAAATACTCAGAGATGTTTTGCCAGTGAAAATACACAAGGAAAGAGAAGGCTAGTACTAACAAGTGCATTTCTGATTAATTGCTAGTGCAATGCAAAACGATTATTAGCAATAATTAGCAATGCGCATGAAACTGCCATTGAACAAATAATCTGTGAACACTCATAAGGTTGGGAAAACACTTAAAACAAATCTTTCTTTGAAAGTAAATAATTTAGATTGGATTTTGCGAGCTCACAGGGACAGGTTGCTTTGTTCATATGCTGGCACTGTTACTTTCATTAAAATCTAAATCAGCCAGTTTACACAAGCTGAAAATCTTATTCCAAGTTTTCTGTTGATCATCAGAGTCATAATTAAAGCTGAATATTTATGGGGCTAGCTTTTCATTCACTGTTGGAGTTGGGGTTTTTAAGAGTGTGCTGTAGGTCTTAGTGTATAACATATACCTGCAGTTCCAAGTGATTCAGCTGGCACTTACCAGCTGAGAAGCATGATCTTCTGTTGACACTGCTGCCCTGCAGCCAGGGTAGGAACCTTGCTGAGATCAGGCTTGAGGTGCAGGTTGGCTTTGACGTCTGCTGTCCTGGCTACTGAAGTAAAGCCCCCCACACTGGGATGTGTAATGTGCCCTAAGGCACAAGCAGCACGGACAGTGCTCCGGTGACCTGCCATCTTTCTCTTTGCTTAGTCCAGAGGAGACAGGCACTGGTGGTGATACACACCATGAAGGCAAATCACAGGTGTCTCACCTCCTGCAGGCCTGTCCTTCCATTCCTGTCAGTATGGGTGATGCTGGATGCAGGCAGTTTCCTTCTACAGCTGCTTCCTCACCCCATCTCTCCAGCGGCACTGGGAGCAGCAAGCCATACCTCCAAGGCTTTCAGTGCTGTCCCATCTAGCCTTGCATCCTTCACCTTCCTAAGGACAGGGTTGGTCTGGATGGGTGCTTCCTCATCCTTAGGCATTCAGCAGCAGCTGGAGAAGTGCAGAAATCTCAGTGACACTTGCTGCAGATAAAGGACTGCAAGGGGAGTACAGTAATTTCACTACTAAAAGGCGCACCTTAAAGCCTAAAATTTTGATCGAAACCTGGAAGTGTGCCTTATAATCCAGTGCGCCTTATAGTCATGACATTACTGTAAGTGGAAATAGGCCCTGTGCAGAGGGAAAAGGAAGTTTGGGGGGACAGACTGAAGAAGGATGAAGGAGAAACATCCTAGTATTCCCTTTCTGTCCTAGTGAATACTACTAACAAGGCCTTCCACATACAGTGGGCCCCTTTCCCCTTCAGCTCCCCCGGGAGAGATGCAGCCTAAACCCAAATCTCTGGTCCCTCTCCAAACCCCTGAGGCAGGACACTGCTGTCATTCCTGACAGCTACCCAATGTTCTTGAAGCGCTCCCCTTAGGGAGGCTTTATGCCTGGACACTTTATGTCTTGCCTCCATCTATTTGCCCAAACATTTTTGTGACTTCAAGTTTGAATCTTTCTTCCTTCAGTTTACGTCTGTTATTATTTCTGAACCTCTCTGTTTTGGGCAGGTAGAAGCAACTGGTGTCTTTCTCCCCTTGTTGCAACCTTTCATGAAATTACAAGATTTACTGAACTTATTATAGTTCTTGTTTTCTTACAGCTAGGCTTTACCAAGAATTTCAGATTTTCCTCCCAGATTATATTCTCTAGACTCTGATGAGTCTTCTTGGTTTTGTCTGGTTTGTATTTATTTAGCCTGCTTTATTTATTTTTTTTTAAATTTTCTTTTTCCAAGAGTATGGCACTGGTAACAAACACTTTGACTTTTAATCTGCTTCAAACCCTAACCTTAAACTCTAAACCTTAGCTCCAGTAGTTCCATGTCCATATTTGTGCAGCCAGTTATTCCTCAATTTGGACCCTCACATAGATTCCTACTACATCCTTTCATTTTTTTCCCTGATGGTTTCTTGAATTTGTCAGGCTGTTGTTTGCTTTTTTAAAAATTGTAATCCCGTCTTTGATGTCCCTGCAAATCCTTCCAGCTTTGGGCATTCTGCAAATTCAGTCATCTTTCTTCTAGTCCACAGTACAAGTCACCAATAGACTGCAGTTGCAGTCTGTACACCTCTGTTCAATAGGTTCCTATCTGTAGAGAATGAAGTCTTGCTCACAGCCTCTTGAGTACCAGAGCTGTGTCTGCTCTGCAGTAGATAGACCACACATTCCTTTATGAGAATTTCATGCAAGACAGTGTCAAAGGACCCACTCGAGTCAAGATACTGACATCTGCTTCTCCTTACTGGCCTGTGAGGTCTGTCTGCTTGTTTTAAAAGGAAATTAGACGGGTTTTTCAAGACCAGACTATGAAGCTAATATTGGTTGCTACTCATCCCATTACTTTCCAGTTTCTTACAAATAACTTCTTTTTTTCATTACTAATTCCAGAATTTTTCCAGTAATTAATTAAAATTGAATATAATTATACATCTCTTCCCCCCCACCCCCCCAAGACCTATTGATTTTAACTTCCTGGCTTTTGCTATGCTTTTATATTAATTCTCAGTAAGTCAGCCTAGAATCACTCTGTATAGATGTCTTCTTTATGTTCAAGGTCAACAGTGGCATTCTAGTCAATCTATTGTTTTCTTGTAGTTATATTCCTTTCTCTGACTAGGCACAACCTGTCTCACTGCCTTCCTAGCTCAGCATCTAGCTGGGTGCAAAAAATCCCCTTAAGTCTGCTAATTGCGATGGTTTGCAGGACACGATGATGAGGCCCACACCTGGTGACCTGTAGGCCACCCTCTGTGTTGATGTTCCAATTTTCTCCCTGAGCTATATTAGCTACAGAATCTCACCTGGCAGAAGTTCTGGGCCACAAACCTCAGCATTGGTGCCATCTTCTTTCTTTCTCTTTTTTTTTAGGCCTTGTCAGAAATTATTTTAATGAATAAGACAGCCACATCTCTTGCCATGCCCAGCAGTTATCCATTCCAGCTACTCCACAGGAGAGGGAAGAAATCCTGAGGACCACTGGCAAACTGGTGTCTCCCCACTTAGTTACTTTTCTTACCCTTCCAAGTCAAGGTTAGATCTGCATTAGCATACTGGCAGTGAAGTCCTAGTTGAAGCCAGTTTTGGATAATGTTTGCTCAGGTGTAGTATCTTGGAAGTGAAATCATTGCTGCTCCTTTCCCAGAAAATATAGTCATTGTTTGCCACATTTAATTAAGTTTCCCCCTCTGTTCACACAGCCTCCCCCACACAGATCTGAAGTTAGTTTTACAGTTTCCTCTCAGCCTTCTCCTTTGATCCTAAAGTAGCTGTCACCTCAGTACCTACAGCCCTTCCTTTCTCACCTTGGCCAGCATAAAACGTGTTTGTGTGTTAATGGCTTTCTCCTCGGGGCGGCTGACTCTCTTTACAAGTCAGCTTGATACTGGATGAAATCATTCCCTCTGCTGCTTCAAATATGTCACACACCAATATTTCCCTGCCTGGGTTTTATGTTCCATCTTGACTTCATTCTTAGGAAATGATTCTGTTTGAGTTCATTTTATTTTGGAAAGTGAATCCGTTGCCAGGGGAATGTGAGAGATTTCCAGAGACTAGGTCCAAGTTTAGTGCAGGAAGGTGCTACACAGACTTTGCCACCCACAGCCTGCTGCTGCTGTGCTGAAAGAAACTGTTTCTGAGAGCCTCCTTAGCACCAGCCATACTCAAACCACTGTGTCTTGAGTTCTGTAGTGCCTCTGCTCTGGTCAGCTGTGTCTGTGACCTGCTGTCTCCACCTTATCTGGCTTCTGTTAGCCAACTTGTCCCAGACCAGAACTAGAATTAGCCTTCAGGTCTGTGCATCTGGGAAAAACCTGCTTCAGTAAAAAGAGCTGTATTACAGCAACTGAAGCAGGGCAGGAGCAAGCCTTTAGCTTACAGTGAAGAAAGTTTAAAATAGCCAAAAAAAAAAGGCAACCCAAACCCACTTGACATAAATAAATGACAAAATAACCCCATGCTCAAGATCTAAGTGCAATTATGTGTAGTGCCATTTTTAGACTACTGGGATAAAGTTCTACAACAAAAGTTATTAATAAAATGCTTTGCCACGAGTGTGGCTTCAATAGCGTGACTCAGAAACCTCAATCCAACAACAGCCTGTCTGCTGTAGAGCCTAATATGGATGCTGCATTTGTCCATACCACAGCAGGCTAGATTCAAAGTGTTGGATTAGTCTGATTAACCCAAAGTATAAAGCAAACTGCATTTTCTCTGGTGTGCCATCGAGTCAGAGCTGTTCAGCTCTAGTACTGGGATGGGACAGATTAACAGGATCCGTCTTGTGGGCATGATATATGAAGAGGGCTAATGGAGGAGAGAGCTGATTTGAGGAGGCCTGGAAGAGCAAATCTGGGAGGGAGGAGTGACAGCATGTGAAGTGTCAGAGCAGAGTTGTGTGCGGTTACACACAGGGACCCCAGTGTGCTCCCTCTCTGCTCCTCAGAGGTAAAACCTTAAGCCACTGTAATCAGTGACAGATGCCGGCTGCTGAACCAGAGCTCTGCTTCATCTCAAGAGAGGGAAGAGAAGAAGGCACAAAAGATGTGTGTTAGAATGCTACACAAAGAACTGTTACAGATTGCAGTCTCTAAAATGAACTAATGTTGTTCTCTAGCGTTTTCTATAGATTAACTTTCAATAAGAAAAGAACCCACATTTGTAGAGAAGAAGGCCTAGAGAAAGTCTCTGTGATTTTTTTTTTTTTTTTGGCATTTTGGTGTATTACTATGTCAACAGGCTCATTAAATCTTACTTCTGTGGATCATTTTCAAATTCATGCTTACACTGTAACCCAAAGAAATGAAGGAAAAAAGTACTTCCATCCAAAAAATGGCTGGCAGAGTTGAACAAAATGTCTGCTTTGGGAATAAGCACCGCCTCTCCCTCTCTCACACATATGCACACATACTTTTGCTGGGCAGATCGCTGCAAATCAAGATTACTAAGAAGAGTTAAGGCCAAATCTGAAACAAGGAAAAACACTGTCAGTAGAAACAGCTCAGCAGATGCACATTTATTACATTCATTGGAGCAGCACAGAAAACAAAACAAAACAAAACAATTTCTTGGTGCCTGCGTCTGATTTGCCTGCAATGACCTCTTTCCTTCAATCCAAGTCTTTTCTTTCTGCAGATCTCCATGTATGGTTGGCATTCCACAATTAGGGAAGCATCAATAAATCAGTGACAGACAACCAAAGACTTCAGCCTTCCCTACAGCCTGCAGTGCTAAAAGTTCATCTCCAAGTGCTCCCTCTTCATTCCAAGCAGCAGCCAGGGTGCTTAAGGTTTGCGAATAGGAATAGCATGGGCTCAGTGCTGGCCAGGCTCTGAAACTAGAGTAGGAGAGGGTGGAGATGCAGATAATACTGGGTTGAACTGAACACCGTTAGCTGTTGGGCTACACAACGAGCCAAGAACTTGGGTGGTAGCTATTGTTGTGAAACATGGTCAAGAAATGTTGTTATTACATCGGGCTTTACATAGGGTTGGGGCCTGATGTAAACTGTGGGGATTCAGCTTTGCAAAACACAAAGACCAAAGAAAGGTTCACGGAGCAAAGGGGCAGAAATGCCTGTATAAAGGGAGTCCAGTGAGGCAGAGAGGATCCTGTATGAAGCATTAGTGGTGGCAGTTCAGGTGCATTGGTAGCTTCTGTGGTACAGTATACCTGTCATAGAACACCTCTGGTGAGACAAGACCTTTGCAGGCTCCAACTGTGGCCTCCACTCACAGCAAGACTGTTTCCAACAGGTTGTTTTGTTTAGGTTCTGTTGTCCAGGACTCTGTCCAGTTCCATTTTTAAGATCTCCAAGGATAGAGATTTCACAATCTTTCTGTGAAACCTGTTCCAATGATGAAATATCCTTCTGGACAATAATTTTTTTCCCCATAATTTCCATTATTTTTTCTGTAATTGCAACCTGTGCCCATTGTTTCTTCTTCTCACTGGCCTCCTCCAAAAGCAGCCAGGCTTTGTCTTCTCCTTAACTTCCTTTAGCCAATTGACTACTGCAAGTAGATTCTGCCATATCAAGTATTCCCTTTTTCTTCCAGGTTAAACAAGTTTCTTTCTCTCAGCTGGTACTCAGATACTCCTCTGTAGCCCTCACATTTCTTACTGAGCAGTAGTCTTCCTCTGTCTATTTAGACAGTAAGGTCTTTGGGATGGGTATCATTATTTGGTACATGCATGGCAAATGGAGTGGGGAGGCAAGGGACATGGATGATCACTTTATAGCCTTCTTCTTGGAGTAATCCTACTCCCTTGCCTTGCTGGAGGTCAGAAAGGGGCTGTAATTAAAGTTGCAGGTTCACTTGGGGAGTAAGACAGGGAAGGAGTGCAGTGCTTAGTGCTTGGTTATGGTCATCTTCTGAAGCAAGATTTGCTGTACCTGAACCCTTTTGACTTACATTGCACCCATGAATGAGAATCTGCAGTGTCCCTCATCAGCTCCAAAGTTTCCCTATTATTGCTCTGTTGGCCTAAATCTTTGCTGCAAACCAACCCCACTTCTCCTCATGCTCCTTCCTTGGACTCTGCAGTCTTTAGGAGAAGCCCTTATGTATTGAAGGGCTGTTAATGCTCCCTCTTAGTTTTTTCCAGACTAAACAAACCCAATTCTTTCAATCTGCCTTCATAGATTATGTTTTCCAAAGCTTTTGTGGAGCCTGCTCCTGCACTTTAGAAGGCTCCCCAGTTTGTTTACCCATTTTGGAGAGTGCTGTGCCCAGCATCCCCAGGGGCAACAGCAGCACAGTCATTTTCTCCCATGCCTGCCCTGTGAATCTCTCATTAATGGTCCAGTCAAGAGACTTGCCTGTTTTGAAACAGCATGACAGTGTTGACTAATTTTTTGTCTGTAATTCTGGGAGCCTTTCCTGCAACAGTGCTCTTTTATCCAATTAGTCTCCATTTTGCATCTGAGTTCCAACACCTCACTGTGGTATTTTGTGCTTGCTCTTGTCTGATTTCCATCCTGCTGATTTGAGACCAATTCTCCAATTTATCTAGATTGTTTTGAAATCTGCTGCTGATGCCTTCCCTTCCACACAGACCCCATGGCTGCAACTCCTCCCAGCTCAGTGGTGCACATAAATGTTATCCTGATTTCTCCATAATATCCCTGACTAATCCTGATTTCTCCATAATATCCCTGACGCTGTGGTCCCTATTATCTCCAGTTCTGTGGTCAGGCAAGCTGTTGAATTGCCTGGGGCTTGGGGCTGAACCCTTTTTGCAGCAAACAGTTTTTAACCTTTTGGGACAGTGTTACAGTGAGCTACACACCTGCTTGTACCAAGATTTCACATACCACAGGTTCCTGGTGGTTTATGAGGCAGTTTTTCAGCACACCAGAGGCTACTCAGTACTTCTGGGCCATGGTCTGTCCTGCTTGTCCTCTGGGAGCAGCACTGCCAAGTGCAAAGGATTGGGGAAAAAAGCTACCTTGTGGTCCACAGCTGTGAGAAACTGAACTGAGAAAATTATCCAGAGGGAAGTTTCAGGCAGAAAGATGCACAAAAGGATCAGGCAGATTTCCCTTTATATGGCTTCATAAACGCCTGAAATACCCTGGCCAGCTGGTGAGAGGGCAGTTACCCCAGGGTCTAGCCTCAGGTCCTGGGGGCTTGCACCAGCCCTCTTCTGCCCCCATGAACTCCTGGATGACCCAAGAGCCCCAGGAAGCAGCAGCTCATGCTTGGGACCAGGGGCTTCCCTACAGGCTGAGCCTGGATCAGGACCCCTTCCCCGCACTCCCTTCGGTGCCTGGCTGTCTCCAGGCCCCGGCTGCCAGGCTGGGATGTGGGTTAGCAGATTTTTTCCACGCTGTTTCTCCGGGATCCCTGACAGAGCCCATCAGAGCTGCCTTTTATCAGCACTGCACGCCTTAGTGAGCCTGTCATGACTCACACACAATGTGCTCTGTGCTGGATTAATCCGGCTGGCTTTCATGCTCAGGATGTGGGCGACGGGCAAGGAATTGGAGGGGTGAGGGGGGCATGGGGACAGATGTAGGGCTAGTGGGTGCCTAGGACATGGATAGACTTGAGAGCCCTGAAGTACTGAGGAGGGGAACTTTTTCATTATGGTCTGGGGGGACAATGAGACAACGAGCCCACAGAAATGAAAGGAGAGCAACAGGTGGCATGCTGCCTTCCAGCTGCAGGTACTTTTTGCTCTGACGTTTTAGCAGGAGCCATGCCAGGCAGTTGTGCAGAGGTGTTGAGCCCCATCACTGAGTTCGTTTGCACTGCCACACCCTTAACTTCCTTCCCTTAGCTTTAACTTCCAACTTCCCGAGAGTATCCAAGTTTAAGCTTGAGGGAGCCAAGGGTGGGAGGCAACTCTTGCCACATGGACCCATAGAATGTGCTGAGTTGGAAAGGACCCACAAGGATAATCAAGTCCAATCCCTGGCCTGCACAAGAATCACACCATGTGCCTGAAAGCACTGTCCAAACACTTATTGAACTCTGTCAGGCTTGGTGCTGTGACCACTTCCCTGGAGTTCCAGTGTTCAACCACTGTCTGGATGAAAACCCTTTTCCTGATATCTAGTCTAAACATCCCCTGACTTGCATCTTGTTTTCTTGAGTCCTGTCGCTGGTCACAAGAATGAAGAGATCTGTACCTGCCCCTCCTTTTCCCCTCACGACTACCATGAGGTCTCCCCTCAGTCTCCTCAAGGCTAAAAAATCAAAGAGACCTCAGCCGCTCCTCAAATGTTTCCCCTCCAGACCCTTCACCATCCCTGTGGCCTTCATTTGGAGGTGTTCAAAGCCAGATTGGATGGGGCTTGGAGTATCCTGCTCTAGTGGAAGGTATCCCTGCCCATGACAGAATGGTAGAACTGAAGGAGCTTTAAAATCCCTTCCAACTCAAATTATTCTGTGATTCTATGATTCTACGATTCTACAAAGAGCAGCAAATATAAGACATTGCATGCAGCTACTATTTATTTACAGTATTACAATATTTTATAGGTGGAATTGGTTAAAAGCAGAGTTAACCTTTTGTCCCAAAGCCATGAGCATGCTGTTACTGTCTGGCTTTGACTGTCTGCTGCCACCTCTTGAGTCCCTCCAGCTCCTGGCATATCCCATGTAATTTCTTCCACCAAATCATCCACTCAGCCAACCATAACTTATCACCAGCCTGTGGGCTCACATAGTACTGAGCATGGATGGAAGATTTCCTGCAGCTCTGCTGTTCCAGAGACTCAATGTGATATTTGTTCAGCTGGGATCGTGTCTGTATGTTGCTGCAGGTACATGAGTATATTTTGGTGTTCATCTCCATTACACAGGTCTATCCAACCCTAAGAGAGGGAGAGACAGATATGTGCTAATTCATGTGCAAAAACATTATTTAGGGCTGTTAATACTTTTGATATAGATGTGACATTTGTTTGATATCTAAGCACATACGTTAAAGCAGATCACTCAGGCTTATGTGCCTGTGAAACAGGTAGGTCTGAAGCCTTGGTCCATGAACTGAGAGAGAACAATGTTTATAGCTCATCTTTCTTCTTTTCTGGACTGCATTTCCAAAGCAATTAACATTTCTCAAAAATGTATTGTTTATGAAATGGATGTCTTCAGAAAAGGCTGTCATGACAGTCCTCCCTGAAATGTGTGGGAAGCTTAAGGAAAGCTCCTCACTTTCATCCCGGTTACCTGCATGCTGTGCAAACTTGGGATCTCTTTCTGCTTATTTATAGAGAATTATTTGCCTCTGAAATAAAGAACTGTGAAGCTGAGCTAAGAGAGTTACTTCTCCTAAAGGTTAAAAATACCCAGTAATTTAGTTCCCTGCATAGTTAATTTTTGTTAGTCCATCATTGTGGGCAATCAACATGTCTCCTAAATCATACCCAAAATACAAGAAGAGTGCAGAAATGTCAAATCTGTGTCTTCCAGGCTCTCTTTGCAGCCAGTATTCCCATGACAAGAGCTGCAACCTGACCAGTGCCTTTTGGTGACAGTCACAACAGCTCAGCCAGGCACAGAGGAGGAAGCTCTGCCCACCTTCCCGGTGCTGATACACCTTGTAGGGCACGTTATGGGCATTGCTGCTGCCTTCTCTGCTGGCACTTTCCTAGTGGGAACACCACAAGGGACTGGGCAATTGGCCTGCAGTACCAAACTCTGGCTATTCTGGGAGTTTTCCTACATGAGGGTTTGGGGCTATCAGTCCAGCACTTGGTTAAATGGCCTGGTTGCTTTTTATATGAAGAGCTGTAAATTTGCTCAAGTGACCCTGATCTGCACTGACATCTTGGTTGATAGTTTTGAGGTATGAAGAATGGAAGTCAAGCATTACTGTGGTTTTCTGAACAATGACATATGCTTCATATCCTAGACAAAATAAAGAAGAAACAGGAAGAAAGATGCAGGAAAGTGTACATATTTCTTGCCAGTTAAAGGTATTCAGTTGTGTGATACATTACCACATAGCTCTTTCTAAGTGGTTGATCATTTCAGCTTCAGTTACCAAGTAACAAGGATTTTCATTCATCTTCATAGAATGGAGAACCTTGTTCTCATTGTTCCAAAAGCTGCTCTTCTGTTTTGCTTTGTCAGCCTTTCACTTTCCTCAGGTGCAAGGCCATGATTTAGCAAGGTGTTTAAACATCTCTTTAAGCATATAATTAAGTTTATTCCTACCCAGCAGTGCCTCTAAGCATGTTCTTAACCATGTGCTCCAGTTGCTCCAGTCACTGTGAAGTAACCGAGTAATTAAGCAGGTGCTTTGCTGAAGCAGAGCCTAAATGACTACTTTTAGTCCTTTGTAAGAAGGAGTATAAATCCTCCTCCTGACAGGGGTGGGAGTGGGGAGGGATGCATTTTATTATCATCCTTCTCTTTAAAGCTTGACTTGGTGTTGCAGACTGCCCAGGTCCTTCCTTGTGCTGGTGACCAGCTGGTAAGCGGCTGTCACCTCTCTGGGAGCTGTGACTGTGTACAGAAAATTCAGATTTATAGCGACATTGACAAGATCATCATCCCTTTTATGGAAATGCAGGCTGGTGGCAGGGATGATGGGAGCTGGCTTGTGTTAACCCAGGCAGGGGGAGGACAGCAGGGCTGCCTCAGTTTACACCTGCAGAGGATGGGGCGGCAAGGGAAGGAAAGTTTTTCCCTGGTTTTGTTTCAGACCACCTTCCCATGGGGGCCGCGAAGCCCTTCTGTGGTCACTGTGCTGCTTGGAAAATGAACACTGTCTCTGTTTCATTTTAATGCAGCCCATTAACTAAGCTGCTTCACTGCACTTTGTCCATCTGGGTCGTCCTATGCCTGCCAGAGTTTCCCTTTCATATTATTCCCCATCGATTCAGGAGGCCTTTTTAACTCACCCCCTCCCCTCCTCCTCTCCCCAGCCCATCAACATTGTGTTGCTCAGCCCTAAAGCATAAGCTGAGACTTTCCTTGTGTTCCACTGCCAGCACAGAGAGGCATCAACCTGTGCAAGGATAAATTGCACCCATAGTCCCCCTGCCCCAAGCAAATAGCCCTTGCTGCCATAAGAAAGGCAAAAAGCACAATGGAGAGAGGACACTTGTTAACCAGGAAAAAAATGGAGAAGGAGGAGGAGGGGAAAGAGGAGCATTGATGTAGCAACACCAGGGTCTTGGGCATGAAGGGGACTGGCAGCAGGGAAGGCAGCCAGACAAGTAGGGTCCTTCTGCTGATGCCATCAGCCATAGGGCTCAGGCACGGGTTTGTTGTCATTGTAGCAGCAGGGAGAGTTCCGGTTAGCTTTTTTACATTCTTCTTTTCCTCTTTCTGTTTGTTTGTTTTAGGGTGGGGTTTTTTTGTGGGTTTTTGGTTTGGTTTGGTTTGGTTTGGTTTGGTTTTTTTGTATGTATGTCTGTGTTTTTAGGTTGTTTTTTTGTTTTTTTTTTTTCTCATGATGCCTGGGCTGCAGCTCAGCCAAGGAGGGCTGGGGACAGGGAAGGAAGGGTGAATATGGGATTTTCCCCAATCCACTGATTCTCAGAGGAGCCTCTAAGCAACACTCAAGGCACTGCGAAGCAGCACTGGCCCAAAAAAAGGAACCTTCATGGGCTATGGGGGGAAGGCTGCAGGCACCCCTCCCACCAGGTGAGCGGGAGCCCAGCCATTCTTCCCCTAGTCCTATTGCCCAGTCAAATCTCCCAGTGGAGACTTTGGTCCCTGAGCTCAGGCCAGGTGGTTGAGCAGCTCTGTAAGTTTGAAATGAGTAAATAAATAGAGTGTACAGAGCAGACCTTTGGCTGGAGGCCTGCTGGTCTATGCCAGCTGGGGCCATACATGAGAAGCTGTGCATATACATGTGTGTATGTATATGAAAAACACATTCCTGCATGGGCTGTAAGGCTGGTGGCAGTGGCAGCGACTGTGACTTTCCAGCTTGGCCCCTCATGGTACCTTCCCTGAGCCTGCTGTCCCTGGCTAGGTGATATTATCTCTTGCAGAAAAACATCTGGTCCTGATTTCAGGCCTGCCGGGGACTGAGCCACTGCTGGCCTTCTAGGCAATGTGCCTCACACATTAATTACTTTCACAGTTGAAAACGTGCACCTTGATTTTCAGTCTGAATTTGTCTGGCTTCAACTGCTGGCAGCTGGTTCTCATAAATGCCCTTTTCTGCCAGATTAAAGAACCCTTTGATATCAGGACTCTCTCTCTCCCTTGAGGTGCCTGTAGATCAAATCACTTCTTAGAAGAACCAGGGAGATTGTGCCTTTTTAAATTGCATACCGTGGGGTGGGTTGTCCAGACTTCAAACCTTTCCAGATTAAGCCATGTGGCATTAAATATCCTTTGGCATCCACACCTGTTCTTGCAACTCTCACCAGCACTGTGAAGGGCTGCCTGCCAGCCTGGGATGCTTGATGTCTTCAAGATGCAGACACAGTGCAATACACAGCCGTGCACAGACTGACAGAGGAGTAGAGGTTGGGGGAGACCCAATAGATGCATTTGGCCATGGAGGGGCTGCTGCTTAGGTGTGAAAGAAATGAAATGAAATCTTCTGCTGTGTCTGCAGCTGAGGAAGTTATGGCATGCTGAGTGGGTCAGAGCAATTGAGGCTCACCCTCACTAGTGGGAGGGTGGGATGGAAATGGTAAAGTGGCCAGCACATCGAGTACCAGCAGCCTTGGAGGAACAGATTCATCTCTTGGATCAAAGGGTGTTTAGCCACAGAAGCCTGTATATGGAGAAAAAAAAATTAAAAAAAAATTGTTGGTTTGCAACATTGATTTTTCAGATTTTAACTTCTTGTGGTTGTATAGCATAAAAGTGGCAAAGGTTTTGAATGAAGCCTCGAGCTCACCAAGTGCTAAAGCTATCTTCCTGCCCAGTTTTGCAATAAAAAGATGTTTGTGTCAGCAATGGAAAGGAGAGCTTCTGTCTGTTTGTTTGTGAGCTCTGCTGCCCAGTATCACTGCTGTGTTTACTACGCCCAGAGCTCATGCAGAATGGCATTTTCAGTATCCACATGCATCTCCACTCAGATGCTGGAGTGCCACAGTCTGTTAACATGCAGTCTGAGATGCTGAGACACTGCTACTCTACCACACTCACAGCTCCCTGGGGTCATAACCAGCTGAGATTACAGTTGGGTATAACCAGCCCTGGCTACAACAGCTGGGGAATATGAAACACTGGTCTTGGCCAAGTAATTTGCAAAAGGTCACTCACAGCATCTGTAGCATGGCAGGATCTGAACTCTGCTCTTTTAACTGTGATTCACCATCTCAGGACCCTCTCCCAGGTGAGGCCACTCCTCAAGTGCTTTAGATTAGGCAGAGCTGTCTGGGCAGCCTTTCCTACCAAACTGCACTTCTGAACAAACAGGACTCATCTCTCACAGTTGTGTATTTTAATCAGAGCAACAAGTCTTAAGCTGAGGGCAAAGCAGGACCCTACTGCCCATCTGATGAGACTGGGAAGTAAATCCATAGGGTATCACAGGAGAGAACACCACAACAGACTAGTCTAATGCAGACCACAAAACTTTCCACCAGAACCTGGATTAAAATTCATCTTTCAGGAAGATTTGACTTATTTACAGACTTGGTGCAGTCTCCCATTCTGCAAACAACAGCAAATGGTAGAAGTCTCTTTTACCTGCCGAAGCAGGATCTGTGGAATTCTCCATCCCACCAGGGTGCTGACTTCTAGAGTCTTTCCTGTATGCCTGTCTCCTTCAGGAGAACTAGGGAGAGCACTTTGGTGTTGTGACATCAAACCTTTTTTTCCTGTGTGGTGCTCAGTGCTAATGGGAGTGTAAAGGAGAAGAAAGATCTTCTTTCTTGCCTTAAATCCTCCTACCCCCGTCCCTGTCCCAAGGGTCCTGTGCGATATGAGATGCCTTTTCCTTTCATCCCTGCCTGAGAAACTCATGTTTCAGCATTAGCATGGAAGATGGAAGCGAGCCAGCATTTCTGGGAGGATTCATCCCAGATTGATTTCACCTTTTCCTAACTTCTTCCCCAACACTGACTGCAGCAGAAAACACTCCCCGAGGTGGTGAGCTGAATCTCTTAACTCTGTCAGTGATGCACTTAGACATGGTGACAAGCACTTCTCAGCAGATACCTGAGGCTGTTTTCGGCAGCTCAGGTACAAGATGCTCTGTAGGCTGCAAGGCAAAGGAGAGGGGAGGTAGCTTCTTATCTCACCCAGTGAAGAGGTTTTAAAGTGACTACTTTAACTTTTTCAGGCCCTGACATTCTTTCTCAGTCTGATGAGAACACCCAGTGGCCTCCCAGGAAACGCTGTGTGAGATCCACTCTTCTGGTTGGACACTCTTCACCATCCCCCCTTCATCATCATCTCCCACCCACCTCCCACCTCGGTGCTGCTAATGCATTTCCATTATTTATGAGACATCCCTTGGTGTTTCCAGCTCAGTCTTTCTCATTCTTACTGCTTTTTCTTGGCATGTTGAGGTCCATGGCCCAGAAGTCAATATGGCTCAAACTCATCTACCGAACACAAATCCCTTCAACTTCTCCTTTCTATCAGGGTTTGTTTTAAATGAACAATGTGTGATCATTGTACATAGTTGCACAAACAAAGCAAAATTTTGGATTAATGGCTATGGAAGCCAGTACCTTCTCAGGCTGGTCATAAAAAATGTAACATACCATCAGCAGTAACTTGGACCAGAACCATATCAGAAGGATGGAAAAGAGAATTCATCTTTTCAGATGCATTTTTTTGGACACTTTCATGTTTTGATGGTTTATCAATGAGGCAGCCAGCTGATGCCATCATGATTACAGGTGTCTTCTGCCTCGCTGTGCACAAGTAAACGATATAAAACACAATTAGTGCATTTCTCATGTGCCATCATCTGACAAATCCTAGGCCATCACCAATCCCTTCCTCAGGATACAGAGCATTTTGTTACTGAGTACTCCCTATGTCAATAACCCTTTCAGCTGCAGCACAAGTAGGTTTGAACTCCGTGTAGTGAGTTCACTCATTGCAGTACTGCTCTGTAGGGAAATGGGGAATATATTATTCTTTTTTACAAGGCCTGCATTTGCACACTGACAGAGGAGGCCCGTAGGAATGCTTCCTCACCAGACAGCAGCCAGACCTTAGCTGTATGACCTTATGGCTCACAGACAGCAGTTTTACTACCACATCCAAAATAAACCTATCCTTTGTCCTGATGCAGAAACTGCATTGAGGCTGTTTCATTTAGAAGTCATTCCTTGGACAGCTTATTCCTCTAGTGGCCTGGGAATGCTGTCAGCCTCTCCTGTGAACTATTTACCACATCTGCCTTTTGTAACACCAAGTTATTTTGCTGCCTTGTTCCCTCTCCAACACCCACAGCCTGAAAATAATAGTGCACATCCAATTTAAGCCATGTACAACCCTCCTAACATCTTCTGCTGGCCTTCAAGGATGTCCATGGGTTTTCCCACTGCGAGGGAAGGTTTCTCATTCCCACTGTAATAGCCCAGAGCTTGTTGTCTAAATCTGATTTTGAATTAGGCAAGGGTCCATGGTTCCAAGTCAATGCCAAGATGTGGGTGGGAGCGGAGGGGAGGATTTTTTCCTAGGGATTTGAAATCTCTTCTTATGCTGTTTCTGAAAGATTTCATCTCTCCAGGAAGCAGAAGTCTCTTGAGATGAGCTGTTTGTGCAAGATTCTGCCGTGTGGGCTTGAGCTGGAGCCTTCAGATGCAGCCAAACCAAAAGACTGCTTTTTTTCTGCGTTGGGACCAGTCAGGATCCAAACTTCAGGGGAATATTTTGGTCCAAGAAATTGAATCTGAACTGTTCTTATCTTCAAGTGTTTCAGATGAAAGGATCTTCTGAGCCCAAAAAGGCGTGTGAAATGCAGTCACCCTGACTTAGTTGTGCCTCCAGGCAGGAGATGTGATGGGACAGCAAGAGAAGCTGCTCATGGCTTGGGTGGGCACATGATGAAGTGACTTGACAAGGGACACACAAACAGCCTGTAGCAGAGACAAGGAAAAAGTTATCTAAACATTGTTTTGCTCTCCCTCTTTGATCCATAGAGACTATTTTGGCTGGGCCAAATCCACAGCTGGTATAAGACCCTCCATATTATCCAAATGTCTAGGAAAGATACAAACATAAAGATTGAGTTAGGAGAGAGTGATCCCCATTTCTAACTGGAATTTATGACTGGAGCCAGAGCTGGAGTTCACATAAAACACATCCCATTTCAAATCACCAAAGCCAGTGCCTGGGTTGGATTTTCTTCCATACCAAATATCAAGGCTGAAAGCGTGGGAATGCCTTCCCCTGAAATATATCTTATTTCCACGGTCTGGCTAAAGAGGTCCCTCACTCCCAAACCATTACTGCCTTTGTTTCTTTCCTAAATCTCATAGCACCGGAGTTTGCCGTGAAATCACCGGGTCAGCATCCCCCTCCTGGCTTTACTCCCCCATTCTCAGTGAACTTGCTGGGTTACACTCCAGGTTACACACAGGGAGATGAGCTGAGAATCCCCAGAAGCCACAGATAACATGCTGCTAAAGTGAAACCCACACTTGTTGCAGAGTCGTGTTTTAACCTTGTCCCATCCCTCCCCTTCTAGAAAGCCAGCCTGGGTGGGAAAGTCGAGAAATAAGATGTTACGTTCATGCCGGGGAGCTGAGAGACGTGGGATTTGTAACTGGAGACCAGGATGGAGGCGGGGGAGAAAGAAACACACAGAGATGCTGATGACCCCCTACGCGGGCAGGTCGGCTGTCCCCGGCGCCCCTTTCCCAGCACGTTTGGCATCTCTCGGCGCCATGCATCCCTCTACGTGCATGCCCCTGCATGCAGGCGCGGGCGGTGGGATTGGGGGGGCGGCTTAAAAAGCCTCGCTGAAAAAGGTATTTCTTGTGGGGAGAGAGACGGGAGGGGGGGAAGAAAGAGGGCAGGCCCCCTCGCTCCCCACTGAGTCCATTTCTCCTGCTTTGCCGGAGCTGTCAGCCTTGAATCCCGGTGGCGTCCCGTAACTAATTGACAGCAATGGGGGCCTTTGGGAGCCGAAGAATACGCATCCTTGCTGGGCGAGCGCTGGAGCAGGGGCTGCGCGGGCAGCTGCGAGGGGATATAAAGGGCGGCTTTGAAAGCCTTTGTGCTGCCCGCGGTGCGTGCGTGTGTGTGGCAGGGCTGGACCGAGGGGAGGCATGCCGGGCAGGAGGGGGGAGCCGCAGCCAGCAGCCGCCCTGCACAAGCGAGGTTCTCCCAGGGAAAAGGGGTGGGGGAGTCGGGAAAAAGCCCCGAACGGAGCGAGGAGCGAGGTCCCCGCGCTCCCAGAGGGCGCCGGCGCTGCGAGCGGGGAGCTGGCCGGGGTTCGCTCTAAAGCCAGGGCCATCGGGAAACTGGATCTCTGCTTTCCATCCTGCCCTGGCCCAGACTGTAAAATATGACCCGCCCGGCCGGCATGCCCGCCAAGCTGCAGCTTCGAGAAACAAAACCCCTGCTGTGGTTTTTTTGGGTTTTTTTCCCTGGGCTTGGGTAACGAGCAAAGAAATCTCCCCTCCCAGGTGTAACCTGGCAGCTTTGTCCCTGTGCTCATCCTACTCCTTCCTGAGGATGCTTTGATACCCACCAGAGGAAGGGCTAGATTTTTTTTTTTTTTTTAAATTGTCCTGAAGCCAGTTGCACAAACATGTCACAGTGTTGCAGACAAAATATTGTCCAGGAGACATTTTTATGTTTTTGGTTTGACTCATGCAAAAATGCCCCATTATCTGTGGCATTTTAAGAAACAATCTCTGATAAAAGTATTTGCACATTTACAGCTGGAAAGAAATAAATTAACTGCTGCATTTCTCTGGGGTCTGTCACTCTGGAAGTTAATAAAAGAAGCAACCAAATGGCGACAAGTGTACAAGAAACAGCTCCCAGGGCAGCTGGGCAAGGATGCAACTATAAAACAAGCCCAGAAAAACTGTAGTGGCAACCAGGGACACTTATATTTTAGACCTAATCTGCACCCAGTTTTTGAGTGAGCATTTGAAAGATGAGGCATCAGTTCATAGATATAAAGGCCAAAAGATATCATTAGACCAGCTAGTCTTATCTTCTGTGTTATAAAGACCCCAGGATGATACCCAAGTACATTTATATTGAGCTAAATGAGCTATCTGACCAGTAGCCACTTTTTTTCCCTTTGTTACAGTCCTTTGTCTTTTTATTTCAGCTAGGCCCTATGCAAAAAAAATGCTTGGACTCAGCCAGCTCCTAGGCATTTGGCAAAATGCATTTTTCATTCTGCATTTGCCTCACTTAAATAGATGCAGTATTTTTGCCAGTACCTATGTGTAGCAATACAGCATAGGAAAGCCAGATCCTCACAGGTTTGCTGGCTGAACAAGGCTAATTGTCCAGCTCCAGGTAAAAAGAGAAGCTGCCCAGCTATCTCCCAGGTCAAGTCCAGAGGCCCTTGGAAGTACCCCAGTTCCCAAAACTTTCATGTTGTGAGTGAAGCAATGAGTCCTCACTCTTTCTGTTGCCTGTAAGTTATACACTATAGGAAAGGGCAGCTGGATTTCCTGGGAATGATAAACAGCTTTTTGCTTAGCAATAGGTCAGTGTGGGAGGGTTTGTCCATGAAGCCAGAGTGAGCATGTTAAATGCAGGGAGCAGGGCATGCCCTGGGCAGGTTGTTGGGCTTGCTCTGAGCATCCAGGCCCTCTGGTACCCATCCAGCAGCTCTGTCTTTGTCTAGTGTCTCTGCTCATTTGAATTAATGGTATTAAAAGGTGGCTGATCAATTTGTGCTGTTGAAAGAGGAGAATTCCTTGACTAACCAGGAAAGCAGTTCCTCATGTTGTTGGGGTTTTTTAAAAGAGCTAGAAAAAAGCATTGTTAGTATTATTATTATTATTATTATTATTATTATAGCATATTTATCAATATTTTTGAAACTTTTTTTTTCTGGTTTGTTTATCATCACATGGGTGATGCTGTTTGTTTCTCCATTTCCCAAACACCCCTGGGGCCATAACAGCTCTCTCTAAGCTCTGAAAGATGATGTTTGGTCCATCTAGTAACCACTGGCTTGAGCCCAAGCTCCCAATGAACTCAGGAAAAAGATTGACTTAGCTTAAAAGGGAACATGACCTTAGTCTGTACCCTGAACAATAGTTCAGAAATGCCTGCCTGGCTGCAGGCTGCAGTGACCTGTTGCTGCATGTGATAGTTGTGCTGCGGGCTCTGGACAGCTCTGACCCTCTTTAGGCTCCATGTTTGTAGAGCACCCAGTGTGGAATCAGTATCAGTTTTCTGATGGATGCTTCCACACATCGTGGCAGCATATAAGTGATAGCAGAGCCTGTCAGTGCAGGTGTGAGCGGGGATGGCACTGCTCTCCCCCTGCGAGTTCTGGAATTTCAGGCAGCTGTTTTGTCTGCAGAGGGGTCGCTGGTTAGTGTGGGAAGAAAGACTGTGACTGCTGGCGGAGGCATCAGCCTACTGACTGCCCTCTCTCTCAGCTGACAGAAAAAATAATTCAGTTTCAGATAACACGGCGTTGTTCTTTCCATGAGGAAAAATCAGAAAGGCATGCAAAACTCTCCCTCTTTTTTCCCTGCTAATTGCCTTGATTTCTGCTTCCACATTCCCAGCTGCCGCTCCTCTTCAGATTGCCCTTTTTGACTCCTCGATTAACTTCTTTGTCCACCCGTTTACCACTCAGGACATAGCGACCTTTGGATGTAAATCTGCGCTGACGTCCCTCCCATTTGCGTGCTTTTGTGGGGGCTGACATCTGCGAGACTCCGTGTGGTGGAGATGGGAGGGAGCCGGGTCCATGTGGGATCTGGGCAGTGCCCTCCCCTGCCAGGGCTGCTGCCCAGCTCCACTCTGTGCTGCTGGCTCCCTGTCCCAGAGCTGAGTGCCTTAGCCTGGCATGAAAGAGCCACAGATGTTGGTCTGCAGCTCTCAGATGAGACATGAGCGTAGGTGCAGCCTTCACTGTCTGCTGACTCCAGAGTTCCTGAGTTGCTCATGGCACTGCTGGCTCTGACTTCCTCAAGACACAACAATCTTTATTATCAGGTTAATTTGGGCAGGCATTCTTGGCGAGAAAGCCCAGCCCACATACCGTGCCTCTTGTTGCACCCTAGAGCTCCTACTTTTTGAAATGGGAGGCTTGTTTGTAGGACACCTCCAGAGCCAGGACAATACATTTGCTCCTTATGTTATGTTATGTTATGTTATGTTATGTTATGTTATGTTATGTTATGTTATGTTATGTTATGTTATGTTATGTCAGGATGCAACACATCCTCCCTTACACAGCAAATGTCTGACAAGCTGTGCAGCTATGAGCCGTGCAGAGCCTGGCTGTGCACCTCACGCCAGAGCTGACAGGTGGGGTGGATGCAGCACCATGTTCCAGAAGCAGAGCCCTGTAGATTTTTCAAGCAGAGACAGCGTTTTTCTCAAATTATATCCCAGGCTGCAGTATAAAGGCCTTATTTGCTGTGAAGTAGATTTTATTCTGCACAGAGCTTGACCACTGGGATGTGGAGTGCTGCCTCCTGGGACCACTGTAATTTTTGGCAGTATCTCCTGAATCCTGCTCTGAAACTTTCTGCTCTGAAGCTTTTCTGAATTCCTGCCCAGAGCCTCCACCAGAGATGTAAGATGCCAGTTAAGGTTCAGCTTCCCAGCACTGTGTAGGGCTTTTGGCTTTAATTACACAGAGTCCCCTTCCCCCAGCCTTCCCCTTGTTCCCAGCACAGTGAGGTCAGACACCTGCAAAACTGAACTTTTAGGGAAATGGCCCCAGAGCAGGACAAATGTGTTAGGCAGTGGGGGACAGGGACGTGAGGGGCAGGCAAGCAGCTGCAGCAGAGGAGGTACAGCTGGATCTCTGCACAGTACTGCCTTCCTGCCTGCCCCTGCTTTATCCTCCTGGGGCCTGTTAGAGTAGTTTCTCCTTGAGAAAGCAGAGTGGTTTCTCCTTGAATTCCATGGTAGCACCATAGCTGCCATGCAAAAGAGTCCCCAGACAAGCTCCTTGCTGAAGGCCTCTCTGAACAGTTAAGGGAAGGGGTCTTGTTTGATGTTTTTTCATGGAGAGCTTTTCTTCCTCTCAGTTTTACCCAAACAGAGAGAGACAACTTTGTGGAGGTTGAAATAAATGAGGTCTCCCCATCAGACCTGTAGGCACTAGAATGGGCAAGCTCAAAATCCCTGCCTTGCCTCACTTAGATCAGTTTTTCTTCCTTCACTGGAGGTGGTATGCAGATGGCATTGCTGAGCTGTGTCCAGATGCTTGAAAGACTTGGTTTAAATACTTTCCTAAAGGATAAGGAACAATAAACATTGCAACTGCACAAAGTGATATGAAGTTGTACTTACATGTAAAGAGATCTGTGAGCTTTATAGAGCACTCTAGGCAAGTGAGTTTTAGTGAAATCATACATGGGTTGAGCTATACCAGGTTTTTGTTTGTCTCTTCCCACTCAAGAGAAAGGAAAGAAGAGGATATATCCATTCCTTAAAAATGGGGGGAGGAAGGATTTAGAAAGAAGAACAGAAAAAAGAGAGAAGAACTAATATGTGACCTCTGTTCCTACCACCAGTCTGCTTCTCTGTGTTCCCATATGTAAAATGAGAAGAAAAACTATGAGTAGCTAATGAAAATGAGATGACAGGTGGAGTAGGTGGATAATGAGAGGAAAAAATATTAAAAGGGTAATCAGTTCTCATGCTTATGGATTCAGCTCAATATACTAAGTGTCAGGAGAAAATCTATGGGGTTGTATAATTCAACTGCTTCCAGCAAGATTCTTGTGCTTCCTGTTGACACTGGGCAAGTGGATCTTGCCCAAAAGTACCTGTTTTCATACAGCACTTATCTCTAGGTCATGGGGGTGCATTGTATGAGCATTGCATGAGTATAAGAAAGCATCTCTTTAATAAGAAATGGCTGGTTGGAAAGGCCAAGTGAATTCCCCACCCTACAGAGGTCTACAATGCAGCAGTTACAAGGCAGCAAGTTAAGCTGGACCTTTGGACAGTTTTGGGTTGAGGATTTCCATTTCAGAGTCTTCCTTTAAGAAGGGTCTGTTCTGCCCTGGAAGCGTGTAGGCTTAAAAGTCTTCTTGCCTCGCTGTCACACTGTGGGAATATTGCTGAGGGGGTTCTGTGCCTCCCACCATCTCTCCTGAGGTACGACCCACTGTGTTGCTGCCTGGGTTGAGAGGTGGTGGTGAGGGGCAGGGATGAAGGGGAGGGGGCGGAGGGAGAAGTTGGTGAAGAGGGTGAAGGAAGCAACTTTTTAAATAAAAAAAAAAAAGTGATGAATAGATCGGCTAATCCCGGGAAACCTTGAGAATATAGAGCAGCATCTGTGGAGCCTCCCTTTTTTTCTTTTCTTTTTTTTAAATTTTCCTTTCTTTAATTTCGCTGCAGCACGTATAATCAATTATGGCTTGAATTGGGGATAAGGGGAGGGAAAGTACTTCAATTCATAAATCAATTTTATACGGTCATCAGTCAGGTTGTGAATGCAAATACCTCTGTCGGTTTAGGTTATTCAGAATTAATTGACTCCCACCGGGCTGGGCTGCAGATGGAGAGAAGCTTTCTCACAAAGTCTGCTCAGGCTCAGCATGGGGGCAGGCAGGCGGGCTGGCTTCCTCCTCCTCCTCTTCCTCCTCCTTCCTCTCCTGAAGCATTATACTATTGGCGTTGAGGAGAGTTTTGTGTGTGCGTGTGTGTCCCCTCTGTGAGAGGGAGAGATGCTTGAAGAAAGAAAGGGATATGCAAAGATTAAAGTCACAAGCCCCCTCTTCAGCCCTGGCTTGCGCAGACACTTTTATGTGATTAGGAATGCTTTGCTTTCAAGGGTTTGCTTTTAAGCCTTGAGCTTCTCTTGAACTTCTCCAATAAGAAAACAAACAGCAGTGTCAAAGCCTCCCCTGTGCCTGGAATTTGAGCTCGAGTTGTGTCATTAAAAAGCCACTTCGCTACTGGGACTTTGGCATGAGAGTCACTGTTTCAAAGACAGTCTGGGGCAGGAGAGATCGAAAGTCATTAAACATCTAGTGGTTGTTTTGGTGGCCTATTGAAAAATTAGGTTTGGAGGGTTTCAGGGCCACCAGGAGGACACAGAACAAATGCTGCCACCTGAGTCCTCCCTCCTGCTCCTGCACCTTCTCTCCAAGGGCTGCATGGCTGAAATATCTGGCAAACAGGGGCTGTATGGAGAAAACCCAAAGGAGGGATTTGCTGGAGGGTGAAGAAGGCTGTAACCTGCAGCCCCTCTTTTCCTCCCCCATTAGCACTACCCAGGTCAGCACATGTCCTCGGCTAAACAGCAGGGCAGAGCGGGCAGTGCACCACAGAGGGGGCTCTCTCAATTTCCTCACACACATCCCCACACACCCCAATCCTCTCATGGGACTGCACGCAGCCTGGAGGCTCTCACCCCACGTGGTACCCCAGGGCTATCATTCCACTCCTCTCCTGGCCCCATGACCCTTTCCCTCCTCCTTGGCCAGCTCCCTTTGTCTCTCTGGTTAGCTGAAGCCATGAGTTCCCCCACACAAGTCCTGGCTTTTGCATGGTCTCACCAACCAGTCCAGGCCTCAGACTGGCTGGTGTGTGCACTACATCAGCCCATCGAGCTTTGTGTCCGGTGTTGCCCCTTCCCAGACATCACACTGATGGAATGGGTGGGGAACACCACTTCATGACACACCCTGGGAAAGATAATTAGTAGTAACACCAAGGTCCATGCCTCTCCTTTGTTTTGGCTTGTACCACCGAGGCTTTTTCAGATCAGAACATCTCAGCTTCAATCTGCAGGAGCTCATCTAGAGAAGGAGGCCATCGGACATGCATCAGTAGCTCAATTACCAAAAGCAGTCAGAGTATATAACCCTGTTTTCTGCCTGGGGAAACTGAGGCATAGATAAAGATGTGTCTCAGTCCAAAGCATCCTACTTTAAAAATTGGCATAGCTGGGAATAAAGCCTAGATCCTATTGTCTGCACTCTTGTTCCAGTGCTCAACAGAACCCAGACAGCAGACCACCAGAGCTGAACATGTGGGGCATGCCCATGCCCTCTGCTCTACAATGGGCTAAGCAGGTTTCAGCAGGGCTGGAGGCACTGGCACATTAGCAGAGTGCCGGAGATGACCCAGTGGAGCTGATCCCCACAATGCTGTGGAAACAATAGGTCAGAAACACCAAAAGCTCAGAAGGGGCTGTGGAGGTAGCAATAACTGGGAAGGAAGCTTGGCTATGCTTAAAGCACCCTGGGAGGAGGAGGAGGCTACAAAGGAAGATGAAAGGAGCTGTGTGTAGCTGTCTGCACTTAACTGGGGAGGTGGGAAACGTCTTTGCAGTTCTTCAGCAGGAAGCGTAGGGAGCAGGTCTTGGCAAAGGAAAGCAAAGGGGAGAAGCAGAACAAAAGAGCCATGCAACTTCCACTCAATGCTTTCCTCCATTTTGGGCAAATGTACTATTTGAACAGCAGCCAAAGAGCCAAAGAGCCAGGTGCTTTGGATGGTCTTCTACAAGGCTCTGCCAGCTTCACAGCACTCCTCAGCTTCGAAATTCTCCACTCGTTTTCACAGATGCAATTTTGTCAAAGCCCCTTCCCACAGTGCACTCTGCCCCCTTTGCCTCTGCTGCAGTCACAAGCGCTCCTACACACACCATCCTTCCACCCCATTTCCCCTCAGTGCTTCCCCTTCATGATACACACTATGGACAGTAATTGATGAGAATATGAATGCCCCAAATTCCTCATCCTGTATTTTTTGAAATGAACATGGCCCATAGTCTAGAGAGGGGATTGTTAGCTCCAGCACCAACTTGGAAGTCTTAGGGAATTTACCACCACTGCACATGCTGAAGTACTTATTAGGAAGGATGGGCCCTGTGTTTGCAAGCCTGTCAAGTCTTTCACACTGAAAATGAGAATTACACAGACAAGTCAGACTCTCTTCTACTGAGGCTGTTGCACCTTGTAGATTTTCCATGGCCAGCATGTTGTCTCTTGTCTGTATGACAGTGCCAGGGGGAGGGCCTGCTCTGGGGCTGGTGGTCACTGGGAACATGGGAAGGAAGCACATTGCATGGTTTGTGCTTGGTGTGGGAGTACCAAAAAGCTTTTGTCATATGGCTCTTCATATGGCAACTCTGTGCTCCTTTTTCCTGTGATAAGCACCAAGAAATCCATGCATGAGATAAAAAAGTGTCATGATGCCCTTCTGTGCATCCAAGTCCCATCCACCCACCAGCCTGACAGTAACCAGGTCTGACTCTTGCTAAACACACATCCCCCGGGCCAAAAGCTGGAATCTGTGCTGCCTCTGCTAAGCCTCGTCTAAATTCCCTGCTGAATATCCCTGAGAAGAGCTGCTTGGTGTTCATCAGGTTGGAAAGCAGTTTAAAAAAAAAAAAACCAAACAGCCTTTGGGATTTCCAGCAAATCCGTAATATGTGAGAATTAACGTATTTTTAATGCACTGCCGGCTTTCTCCACACTCCCTTGCTGGCCCGAGGCTGGTTCATCTTTCAGAGCTGAACAATGCTTCGTGTGTTTCTGTTTGCTCAACATTTAGAGGGGAGGCCTTCCTCTTTTCAGTGCTTTCTTAGCATTTTTTAATCATGTTTATAAAGTCAAATACCTAAGTGACCAAAAGAGCGGCAAGAACAGCTTCTCTGCTCTGCAGGGTACTGAAATCTCTTGAAGTCAATGGGGAGAGCCATGCTCTGCTGAAATCTTGATCAGAGCTAGAGCTTTAGCGAAGGGGAAGAGTGAGCCCCTTGCTTTACTACACAGCTCCTTTCACAGGGGCCTGAGGAAGGAGGGGAGAGATGCGTGTGGGGGGAATCTTTACACCCGTGGTGGGACTTCTGAAGAATTTACAGTCATCTTTCCTAGAGACACTAAAGATTTTATAGCCTTGGTACCAGTGGTTACAATGCCCTATGGAGCAGAGAGCTGAGTGTATGCCAGGGACCCCTTCATCTCACCAGAGGCTGGAAGGTGGCCAGGGGCTTCACACGGGGAAGTTGATTTCAGTGAGAGAAGGGAGTGAGGAAGCAGGAGGGAGGGAGAGAAGAGGGGAGAGAGGCCGAGCAGAGGGGGAGAGGGAAGGGAAAACAAAAGCATCTGAGATGAGTGAGGGAAAGAGACAGGATGGAGAGCAAGGGTGGAGGAGCAGAGGGAGGCAGAGAAATGAGAGGATGCCAGCGTGGGAGGAATGAGAGGAGTGACCTAGAAAGGAAGAACAGAAGGGAGAAATGAAAGGGAGGGAGAAAAACATTTTAGAAGTAGCAGGGGGAGGAAACATGAGATGAAGGAATAACAGAAAAGGAGCTAGAAAGAGGGAAAGGAAGAAATAGCAAATACAAGTAAAGTTAGAAAGCAAAACAGGTTCTGAGTGCAGGTAGAAGAGGAAAGCTCAGAAGCAGCCTACAGCACAGCCCCCCAGACAAATCCAGCACAGAAAATGAGGCTTTTCAGTGACTGTCCCCATTCTCCTGCCAAGTCTTTAAACTGAGAGAGAAGCCAGGGAGCACTTCTGTATACCCAGTTCTGCACAGACCTGCACACGCAGGGTCCTCTTGGGCAGACATTAAAAAAAATGAATATGCATCTATATATGCATGTGGGTGTGGGTGTGTGCATGTCTACGTACCCTTACACATATGTGCAAGCATGTCATGTACTCAGTGTCATGACATCCATGCTCTCCCTCTCTTTACACTTCTATGCACCTGCTGTGCATGTGCAGACTTTTTCTATATCTTCACCTGCCCCACACATCCAGCTTGAGCTCCACTCACTCCTCAGCTGGCTGCAAAACAAGGCTTACACTTTGTGAAAAATGCTGAGGTTTGGGCTCATTCCATGCTGGGGAGAAAATGAGCCTTGAAGATGCTAGTTGCTTTTTTTTTTTTTTTTTTTTTTTTTTAAATACATGAGTTGCGGGGGGGGATCAGACAGAAAAATAAAGGCAGCAAGTGCTCTACCCCAGAACATGAAATATGGACATACATTTCAGAAATGGTTTCTCTGACCTGGTGGTCTGTGAATGCAGATTTAATGATGAATGTGGTGGTCAGTTATAGCCTGGTCATTTATAGCCCTATGAGGCTGTGCTTGAGGCCCCTAGCCCAGGAGTTACAGTGCTGTCAGAGTGTAAGAGAGCTAGTTCCATGTTGTTTGTCCTAGGTCCAGCTAAATCAATGTGCATGCCTATCTCTGAGTGCAGTGGGGTGATCTCTAAGCTCTGCATCTGCTTGGTTTGCAGATGGGGGAGTGTTTGCTCAGGGTTCCCACACAGTGGTGTGCCTCCTGTGCGCAGAGCCAGGCAAACCTGGAGCTCTCAGGCCAGAGCGGATGTTGAGCTCCTGCCAACAATCCGCTGCCCATCACTGTGTTTCTAAAGCACAGTTTGCCAGCTCAGTCTCAGGGAGGGTCAGCGGCAATCACAAAACTCCCTTAAAGTGAACATTGCACTCATCATGCTTCTCTCTCATTATAATGGACAGGAAAGGGCTTGTAGCAGAGATTTTCTATACTTTTATGGATGTTGCCAGAGCCCAAATAGGATAGGGAACCAAGGGGCGAGAGACCTGGCAACTGTATGTTGGGATGAATCAGCAACAGTGGTTTAATTTTCTATTAAAACCGCTCCCCACAAGCTGCGCAAACTTTCTCCTGTTAGAAAAATGCTTCACAAAGGCCCTGGGTAATACATTGTTAATAGGCATCTCTCTTACCGACAGTAACCACAACTCCATGCTGGAGGACTCAACAAACCACCAGAGGAGGTAGATCTATGCATGCCACTGCTGCATGAGAATGTACTGACATCTGAGCATCATGGCAGGGCCATGAGGATGCCAGGAGAACATCCTCTCCTTGTCAGTGTTAATGTCAGACCTCCTGGGGGACAGCTGCATGCTTTTGGACACTTAGGGGCATGCTGTCCCCTGCCATAATTTGGCACCAGTTGAGTGTATTTGACTTAAGATGGATGAAATGTAAAGAGGCAGACCTCCAGTTAGCGAACAGCTTAAGGAAGGGATGTTTTTATTTCAAGACCTTCCAGATGCACATTTCCTTCAGCTTGTAATTCAGCCTTTCACTTGTTTTGTGGTGCTCATCTAATGCCATTGGTTTTTAGAGCCTCCCTGTAAAATGCCACTGCTTCAGAAATACCCTGTCTCCTCTCTCCCCACATTTTCTTTGAATTTTTTTGCTTTCCTATAGAATAACCAAGAAATGCATAGGGTAAAGTGCCCCTGGCAAGGCAGAGAAAGCATTAATCAATAGGGTGACAGGAGTGCAAGCTGAGCACATCCTCTGTACCTGGCAATGGAAGTCAAATTTACTTTATTTTTTCTGTTCTTATTTGGCCACCAGAAGCAGCCATAAAGTCAAGGCTTTGGAGCTGTGTGGTCATTTCTGAGAGAGTACCAGTGAGCCTGCATGGCAAGGCAGGAATAGAAAGGTACTGGCCCTTATGCCAAGACTTTCTTGGTAATCCAAGGAATTACCCACAAAATATGCTATAGTCCAGAAGGGCCCTGGTGTCCTCAAGCTATAAACAGAGAAGAGAAATGGATCTGATAAAAAGCCACTCTTCTGGTAGGCTTGGAGGAATGCAGTGTGCTCAGTACACAAAGGGAATCTGCATGGCTGTGCACAGGTCTTTACTCTGGGGCCATGCACTACTGGCTGATTAAAACTTTTACTCCTGCTGGTGAATAATTATCTGCCTGACCTGTTCCACTATAGGCAGCAAGAATACCCCATTAGTGACTTCTTCCCAAAAAGTATGGGGTGCTCACCCCTCATCTGTCTCTGCCTGGCCTTTGGCAATGATGCTTAGGCCAGAGGTTTCAGTGCCAGGTGCTGGATGCTGACAGGCACATCCCCAGGTTCAGGGATCCCTGCAGGAGAGCGCTGCCTCCCAAAGGAAAGAGCCTGGCACCTTGGGAGGTGTGGCCCAGGGCTTAGTTCTGATGTTATTTTGTTCCCTGATTTTGGAAGGAGCAGTGGAAACAATTAGGTCTCTTAATTTCTCTGAAGCAAGATCCAAATACAGAAAAGAATGTATCTCCCAGGCAGGGAGAAGTGGGGAATTAACTGCCTTTTTTTGGATGAGATCAGAGAAAGCTGATTTATGAAGCAAAGAGAAAGCAAAGTGCTTTTATGGGTAAAATGTTCCCTTGCTTATTTCCTTTCTGTCAGACTACGTTCCTCCCACGCTTCTGGCTGCAAGCTTGCTCTTTGGAAGCCTGTTTAAGCATTTCAGCATGTGATGATTTAACTGGGCATGGATTCTGACAGATCTTTGCAAATAGCATCACAGGAGTTGCTGGAGGTGACAGCCTAACACCGACTCGGGGCACGTTCAGGAGGACAAGGCTGGCAAAGAGAAACTCAATCATCCCTTTGTGCTCCCAGCCTCTGCCAAGGCCCCTCTGAGCATCAGGCCTTGGGAGACACCCCTGGCCATCCGCTGAACTGGGGTGAGCCTGGCAACCTGCTCTATCTGCTGTGTCCCTTGGACAACGGAGGAGACGCTGCTCCGAGGCACAGAGGGTTCCAGAGCTGAAGCCTCATAGAGAGCGGGGGCGTTTGGTTACAGCTCAGGCAGAGCGAGAGAAAGCAGAACAGCAGAGAAATCCAAGACATTGGGTGTGGAATGAGAAAGTTTCAGCAATCGAATTTCCACACATGGGCCTTGCAGCTCCTGCCAATGTACATATTGGAAGGGATGAACTCAGGGGAACTCAAGAAGCTTATGGGAGAATATAGCAAGCAGCTAACACTGAATTACGGGGTACCAGAACTACATCTATAACATCTCAAGTGTTGGTGGCAGGCTGTGCTGTCTGCCCCAGTGGCATGGTTCCTAGTGGCAGAGACACCCACTTGTGACAGATGTAGCTGCAAAGCTGCATCTGCTGTGCCCATACATGCCAGTACAGCCCAGTTTTCACTTATATTGGTGGGGGCATCAATACCATCTGCACTGCCCAGAGGAACCACAAGTGGAACGACATTGGTGATCTGTGGAGTATGAATGTGGAGCAATTCAATGGACTGATGTAGCAGGTTTTACACACCCAAAAGACCATTCTAGGGATTGTTGGAAGATTTGGGTACAACTAGCTGTCACTTCTGCTCAGGCACCATCCTGTTGATGAGATATCAACCAGAAGGGACTCCAGAGCACCCCCAAGGAAACCATAAGGTCTAGGGACAGGAACAGTCAAACACTTGACCCACCTCCATGGGAGAAAATTAGCGAAGGAGGTGAAATGCAATCAACCCCCTATGAAGTCAGGCAAATATAGTTAATAACTTATAATGATACAGAGAAGCCCCCATGCTCAGACCCCAAACTGCGGTAGGTTTACAGGGAGGAGGGGAGGGCAGGGGTGGGAGCTGAGGGTAGGGAAGAGAAAGCTGTACGAATTGACCTCTCTCCCCCCTGCCCTCTCCTTTTTCTTTAAATCCCCACCTAGTCAGGAGTGCTCATTAAGGATGGCTCTCGTTTCCCTAATTAGGCTGCCCCCTTCCCTTCACAGGGCTCCAGACCTCTGCCATTCAGCAATAACAAGAATAACAAGAAACTCGTTATTTTACAACCTGGGCCGGGGAGGAGGGGAAGAGGGAGAAGATGGCTTTGTGATGTGCTGCTTGGAGGAAAACAAGCTCAGAAAAACCTGGGTCGAGGGAGGAGTCCCTCCTGTTCAGGAGACCTTGTCTCCTCTTAAACGCTCTCTTGCCCTCGTGCGTGCCTGCACTAGAAGTAATGCTATAAGGAATGAGGATTTGTTTGGGGTGGTTTTCCCCTTTTGTGCAGGCTCATTCTTGAAAGTTGTTTTTCTTTCTAGCAATCTAGTATGTGTACTTGATTTTATGTGAAAAGTTACCTCTCAGGACTCTGACAAAGCATGAGCCATCCCAGCCCCGAGCTGGGGAGGAGGAGGTGGCAGCAGTGGCAGTGGGATGCTCCATGTGTTTTGTGGTCTACATTTGGCATTTGTCAGAATGAGGGAGGCTGTGATGGTTTGCCTCGGGGAGGGCAGTGGCAGAAGCCTGGTCTCAGCCCAGCTTTCCCAGTTCCCTTTCCCTCTCAGATGCTGAGGCTGTGCACACTCACTCAGTGGCCAGCCTGGCTGTGCCCCACGTGTGCAAGGTGCCCATTCTAGCCATGCCACCCTTCCCATTGCAATGGCCCCTTGGCAACTTGTCGACCTCCATTCTGCATCTTGCTGCTGATCCGCTCTGGAATGGCATCCCAGCCATCCCATCCTCACCAGCAGATGTTTGATTTCCAAAGCTGCTGTGAAAAAAACCAAACAAACAAATAAACAAAAAAAAAAAAACCAAAAAAACCCAAACAGACAAAGAAGCCCGTGGAGCAGAGATGGAGGGTGAGTGAAATGCGGGCTCCCTGACACACTCCTTGAGTCCCTGTTACAGCATCAAGACATCACCTTTCCTGGGTGTTGTGTTGTGCAGCATCTCACCCCAGAAGCAAACAAGCCAAGTCAGCATGATCAAGCATGTGTTTAAGTGTTGTTCTGGATGAGAGGAGTAAAAGAAAAATCTCACCACCTTGCAAAATCAGACCCTCCCTGAGCATTTGGAATTAATTTTGTCAAAACCAGCTTATCATCTCCACAAACTGTCACAAATCCACTCTGTTTTGCAGAGCTAAACCTTTCAACATTTTATGCACATTACCAGTTGCACCATCTTTGCTCAATTTATGCCTCATTTAAATAACTTATTGCATCAGATATAGGGCTTTTTTATAGCTCAGTTTTAAGTCTCTTTCTCATACTCTCTTTAAGACTTGTCTAAGTCTTTCAAGATGTTCTTTTAAGCCTTCAGACCAAATTAAAACATCATTCACTGCAGCTTCAGCACTTAGCAGTTTCTCAGAGATCTGGGAAATACTCTTTGAAATATGTTCGGAAGAGAAGAAATGCCAAATAATATCTGCCTTAGCTTACACGTTGACATTTGAAGCATGAATATCCAAAGTTGTGCCTCAAAAGTAGGTGCAGGCATGTAAGCAGGGGATCCTGAATTTTTCTGAGGTGACAAATACCCCATAATACTGTCTTGAGGGATTTATGATATCAATTACTTGGATTTCGCCTCCAAGCCTTTCTTACAAATGATGGTTCATATTGTTTTCTAAATTCATGTTCATGTCTTAACTCAGTTACATCTGCTAACGGGTTTGGATTGTCCTGATTGTAAATAGACAAACAAGTATGTATCTGCTGGGACTGAGATTCACTGTGCCAAACCCTCTTTAAACACTCTTCCCTTCCTCCCACAGAAAAAGAAGAAAAAAAAGAAAAGAAGAAAAAAACCAAAAAAATAAAAAGCCATAACTCCCTAGATTTAGAGCAAGGAAAATTGTTTCAGCTGAAACTGTTTTCTTGGGGTAGGACTTTTTGTGCCTAACCTCAAAACTTTGGGCCACCTGAAACATTTAGGAAATTGAAATCAATTTTGCTGAATTATTTTGAATTAAAGAAAAAAAGATTTGTCTGCAGGGATAAGAAACATGCAACCTCCTGCTTAGCTCTTCCCAGTGTATATGTCAGACTTAGCAAAGATTGTTGTTCAGCCATTGGCTATGATCAGCTTTCCCCTACCAAGAAACACTTAGCGAGCGCACGGGCTGGAGAGAAGGTGGACAGCCGGGCTGGTGGAGCCTTTCCAGCCCATGGAAACATTCAGAACTTTGCCTTTTCCTGCTGGTAAAATACAGCTTTGCTTTTCCAGTTACCCTTGCCCTCCTGCCAGGAGGAGAACTTGGATGTTTTGTCTGTGCTGACCCTCCAGCTGGGGCCGAGACACGTTTTGGCCACAGCAGGAAGGTAGAGAGTGCCCCGGATCATACATATGGTTTTACATCCCCTCTCACTTCTCCTGTTTCAAGCAGAAACATATGGCAGGTATCTTTACAAGCAGAGGATATCTGCATTACACCAAATGCATCTGGATTGCACTTGGAGGGGAGCCCCAGAGCTGCTTCCAAAGGCAGACTTGATGCCTATACTGAAAGTAGTGGACATGGGAGCATGGGAAGGACCTGGTGTGCCACGTGCTGATCTGGAGGCATCAGCCTGGTTGCCCAGGGGCTGATGGATGAAAAGCACCTAACGCACTGTGTTGAAGCTGAGCAGCACAGCTAGCTAGACACATTCCCAAGTGGCCAGAGTCACGCTTGTGTCAGTCATCCACTTCATTTTCTCCTTAGTCCACTCGCGAATTATGTTCTGGCAGTCACATTTGGGTGGACCAGTTGCAATCACAGCTGCTGGAGTGGAAGGCAATCCCAGCAGACCTCATGTGTCCTAGAGGTGGAATTGGAGGTGAGGGAGATCTTACATTCAGGGAACTGCAGCCCCAGGCTGTAGGGTCACCTATATCACAAGGCTGGCCACCGCTGTCCTTCACACGTGTGAGCACAATGGGAAGCGAGGCGTTCCCAGCTGGGAAAAGACAATTTGCAGCTATTCTGAGCTGTACTGGTTGGAACCCTTTTGTGAAAACAAACGGAGAGAGACGTCCCTGGTCGCTATTGACTAGCACTGCTGGAACAACACAGGCAGCTTTATTTGGTGAGAGGGGGGATGGAGGAAAAAGCCCCAAGTTCTCCTTCCACCCTGCTCTGCTCCATTCCTGCTGCCCTGGGGTGCATTGTCCTGCTTTGTCCCCGAGAAGCACGTGTGTCCGGTAGCACCGTGGTTATTTTTAGGCAGACTTGGCCAGCATCCTTGGTGGTGGTGGCTTTGGTGAGCTGGGAGAAGCAGACTTTTCTCTCTCTGCCTTTCAATGTTTGGAAACAGTGAGTCTGCCAAGGCAGCCTGTCTCCTACTCTGCACTTTCAGCCTCTGGAAAGTGAGAATGAGCCCTGAAAAGCCTGGCAGGCTGTCCTGGAGAGCCTGCCAGGCAGCCGGCAGCACCCTGCCAACATCAACGGCCCTTTGCTGCCATCAGCCAGGGAAAACTGGCGCAGGGGGGATGGAGAAGGGGAAGCGGCAGTGGGGGGAGAGGCTGGAAAATTGCACAGGTCCCTCTTGGGAAGAGCCTTTTCATTTCCTGAGCCTGACTTTGCATTTGTTATGGATGGGAGCGGCATGGGAGGTTGGAGCAGGGGGAGGTGGGGAAGGGAGAGGCCGCTGCAGTTCCTCTGGGATTTCTCATACATGTTTTCAGGACTGGGTCAGGCTTACTCAGGGGAAGGAGGTTGCTGGCATTGGTCAGGCTTGGAGACCAGAGCAACTTGCAAGTGACAATGCAGATGGCCTGGGCCAGGACTCTTGTGGGGCTCCCCCTTGCTTCCAGACACCTGGTTTGGCCATCCCTGGTGAGAAAGGACTAAGACATCCCTAGATGCGACAGAATGAAGAGGCAAAGGACTGCTACACCAAGGGATGCTGCCAACCATGAGCAAGGCTGTGTTGTGTGCAGCTCAGCAACTGGATAATGGAGAGGTATACTATATCCCTGATGGAGCAAAGACCAAGTCTAACACAGTCAGCAGACCACTCAGCCAGCTGACACTGACACTGCTATTTTTGCACCAGCTACTCAAATCTCACCTCTGAATGAAACCAATTGTTTTCTTGAAAAAGGAGCAGGAGGCATGTTTTTCTACCAAAAGCTTTGCAGATACCCTGTGCGTCAGCAGGAGCAGTTAGGCCCTCAGCAAGGCAGCTGGGGCTGAGGGACAAGTCTTTCTAAAATACTGGCATCTGTTTCATCAGACCCTTGTGGGAAGCCCACTCCATAGAGCCAGCAGCCTCTCCTCTCCTGGCTGCATGCCAGGATAGCAGGTCCAGGGCAGTGGCTGGAGCCCCCTTTTTCTCTCAGAGCCCCACTATTCCTGGCTCTGAACTGTGCCACTGCCAAAAAGGCAAAGGACTCCAGTGTCTGAAGGGGAGGGAGAAGGAAAAGAGGAGGTGCGTGTGCGTGAGCGTGAGCATGAGCGTGAGCGTGAGCATGTGTGTGTGTGTGTGTGTGTTGGGGGGGATGGAGACATCGGGTAAGAACAGACTAGCTTTCAGAGTTTGGCTAACACCCTCTTCAGCCTCTTACTCAGCATACGCAGGGTCCCATGATCTGAGTAGCAGCCCCTCTCAAGCCATTGTGTGCCTGACCTGCTTAAATAAACGGTGTTATTTTAAGCAAGGGCAGTCGAGCATTTGCAGAAGGTCCTTCTCTTTCTTGCTCCTTTTCTCCCGTCCTCCTTCCCCCCCTTTCCCGCTGCTTCAGTTTCCCCTCCCACCCCACTTTCCTTTACACAGCACGATTAATCCATCAAACCGAATGGGGAGGAGGAGGAGGGGCAATAAGCCCGCACTCCACTGAGCACTGAAGAGGCCCCCATTCATGGGTCAACAAAACCAGGGAGGACTCTTGGACTTAATCAGCCAAGGAGCGCTCCAGCCCTGGAGACAATTAACATCAAAGCAGTGCAGGAGAAAGAGGAGACGGGACAGCCAGGAAGGCTGGAAACCCACATACAAATCCCGATTAAAAAGGGAGGGAGGTTAGGGAGGAAGCAGAGAGAGAGAGAGGATGCTCAGCAGCATGCAAGAGGAACTGATCCATGTCTGCCTCCACGAGGGGGAAACTGAGGTGCGAGGTGGAGGCAAGACTTGCTTGAGGCTGATGTGCAGGGCAGCAACATGGGCTTGTTAAGGGCAGGGTTCTCATCTCCTGAATTCTGCTAAAAGCCCCTGGCTGAGGCTGCCCAGGGGTAGTAACCCACATCCTCAGCAGCTGTGGTACGTATCCCCTACACCAGCTGAAGTTTCGTGAATGTCGGTGGGGCTAAGATTAAGAAGCAACATGTGGTTGGATGTTGCTAGCCTCCCACACTTCATTTTGAAGGTTGTTTCCAACAGTCTTGTCATAGTAGTGTCACGATCCACATAATTGAAAAAACTTAATAATACTTTATTGTTACTTTTGGGCACTACATCAAAGACCGCATGCACCTAAACATAATAATCATATTTTGCCTTGGTACCAGATGGTCACTTGGCTGCTAATGTAAACTGGCAGTGGTCCCACTCAGTCCTAGGGAGCAGCAGGGGCTCTGTGACAAGAGCCTGGTGCTCAGGCTGCATTGCCCATGGGGAGGGACAGCCAAGCCTGGAAACTCTCCTTGCACTGGAGCCTGGGGTTTAATTGCAGCTTCCTTTGGAAAGAAAAGCAGCAGATGAAGTTGTAGGTGAAGAAGGAGCAGCTCCTGCCCCTGTGGCTGTGGGCCCCCACACACACGAGTGCACTGAACCAAAAAGAAAGGGGTTGCACACTGCTGAGAGGAAGGGTAATGGCGAAGGAGGCTGCAGGGCAATTTTCCGAAACTTTTGCTGCACGCTTCCCCCCTTCATGGGCCTCACTCTGCAGAGATCTTTCCACACCTCAGGAACACCATGAGGAAATGTTAGGCTGCTAGTGAGCTGTTGCAGTTGCAATTTACCATCTTCTTGAGTTACCATGGGATTATTGAATGGAAAATCAGATCCATGCCACAGCTTGCTAGCACATTCCCTCTTCTCAGCCCCAGACAGTTACGATGTCTCCTCCTCAGATCTCTGCAACAGGTAGTGCTGTCGCCAACCTGCAGCTGCAGCTACGGCTGCACTGGGATCTTACAGTCGGTGTCAACATGTCAGCTGTGATGGGGTTTGCATTACCTCCCCTATCATCACACTGACCAAGCTCTATGGAGGTGCCAGAGCCCTCCTGGAGGGGAGCAGGGCCTATGGGTGCTGTCTCATTAAACCTTGGCATCGCAGGTGTTCAGAGAGCACAACATATGGTATATGCAGTGACTCCGCTGGCATTTCCCCCAACTGTTCTTGCCTTTTTGAACCAGGGACTTTTTCCTGTGGTGGAAAAGTGAAAATCCTTAGAGCTCAAAAGTTAGCATAAACCCACATGATCAAAGTATGTAGAGTGGAGTGCATGATGCATCATGATGGTCTTAACTCCTGATTTGGGGAAGAGAGCATTCTGGTTCATGGCTTTTGAGGAAACTCTTAAGAGGTAAAATTCCATTGAAGGATGTCAACAGAAATCGTGGAAAGCAGAGTACCTGGAAAAGCTGGGCAAAAACATTGCGAGTGGGACCTACCTCTTCCAGTTTAAAGATGACTTTCATATAAAGAATTGTTTCGAAGCACTATGTTTCCATACCTGTATTTACCTCAGAGTACATCACCCAATTCATATTATGTTTTTCAATGTGTAAATGTTTGCTCCATCCTTCAGGGCTTCTCACTTGAAGCCTTGATCTACACAAGTGTCACTATCCAGAGGACAAGCTGACAAGGTTTCCTGATGCTGATCTACGTAGGTTTGAACATGGAGTGGGCTAAGTGCATTCTTCAGAAAGTGGGACCCTGAATAATGGGCTTGGGTCAAGATCAGGGCAAGTGGCGCACCAGGTTTTGCAGGAGTAAGGGCTTTTTCCAGAGGAGTTTGGGCCACAGACAGAGCAGGACATGAGTCAGGTCCACCAATCAGGTCCCACCACCTCATGAATACATAGGCAGCATGGGCAGGTCCATGACAGTTATTCCCCACAGGAGAAAGGGGACCTTGGAAGCAATCCACATTTCACACCACTAAAATTCCTTGTCCTACGAGTTGATCTGGCAAGGTTTGGCTGCTCTGGCTGGGTTTGGTAGCCACACAGTTGCTCTGCAAATCTGGGTTCACGCCTGGCATCATTGCCACCATGGGCAGACAGGCGCAGAGGAGGTGAGGGAGCACTGGCACAAGGGACCAGCTCTCGGTGTATCAATTACATCTTAATTGCAGCTGTCTGGTTGCAAAGAAGAACGGGAAGAGGGGCAGAGAGACAGCCTTGGCTTTTGTTTCATGCACTGAACTTTTGGGCTCCTCTTCCCTTTCTCCCACCCACCCTCTTTTGCTCAGATACAGCCAGCCACACGCTTGCACCACACTCACTCGTTCTTTCTTGTTTTTTCCTGTCATGGCTCTTCTCCAAGAGCTTGGAGAGTCTCTTGAAAAAAAAGGAAGCGAGGAGACAGGGTTGTGTGGAGGTAAAACACTATGCAGCACATTCCTTCACCTTTCTCCTCCTCTGCACTGTCTCCTGAGCATCCCTCCCTTTTCCTCAGCAGGTACCTATGGAAAATGATACTGTCAACAAACCCCCAGCAGGATCAGCCTTTGCTCTTGCTCAGGCAGCTGGTTCACATTAAATGCTCTCAATCATGGAGAATTCTTTCTCTCTCATCTGAAATACTTTATTATTGCTTTTCCTTTCTTTCAGTTTCCTAAGGAGAAGGGAGGGAATTTGAATGTGTGCATGCAGTGAACTAAAGAAAAGGAATTTAGAACTCAATCTTACATGCTCATGTGGAAGGGTATGCATTAACCAGCTGCTGTAACATTTATTCTTTCTTACGCACCCACTGAAATATTGCTCACATTTTCATTCCCCCAGTGTCTCAGGTGGAGTCTCCAAGGATGAGAAAGATGCTGTTTCCTAAGCACAAGCCCCTCCATCTGCTTGGCTGCAGCTAAGGGAGGCCAAGATTTAAACTGGGTTGAGTTACATGCAGTGGGAGGTTGAGAGGTTTCATAGGAGCAGATGAGAGCTGTGGCATTCCCATTTTGCCCAGGTGCCACAGGCTTTGGCTAAGAGGAATTAATTTGCTGAACAGTTTTTCAGCACCCTCTCTCCTGAGCTGCCACATGTAAGACCACTGAGAACTTGGAGACCCAGTCCTGGGGAAACACAACAGAGCTGAGAGGTAAAGTATCCCAGATGCAAGAAAAGACCTATCTCTCAGTCTTTGCCCCGGGCACCTCAGTCTTATTCCTCTGCCTTGCACAGTGATTCTTTTGGCCAGCAAGCTTTCTCATTTGTGCTGAGCACAGACAAGTGATTTCAAGCCTGAGGCAGGTACTTGCTAGGTGATTCCTCCTTGCCTGTAGCTCCCAGAGCAGTCACTTCTTGCTATGAAGCTCCTGCATTCCAGGACCTCCCACAGGTCAGGAGCCACCTCACTCCATGGCTCAGATCCTGGGTGGGGTGGATCATATCAGATCACTACAGTTTGCCACAGGCTTCCAGCACTGTGGAAACTTCCAATTTCCATTGGGAGATGCTGAAAGGAGCAGTGGGCTCTAACAAAGGGGACCATGGATTTGGGTGGTTAGTAGACAAAGAAGGGCTCCTAAAGAAGAGAAAAGCATAAATGACTGCATAAACCTGAGGTTTTTCTGAGACTGACTCACAGCCTAAACAGCATAGGGCTGATCCTAGGCTGGTTGCAGAGCTGCCTCAGCTCCAAATGACAGAATGGGTTATGTAAATTTTCCCTGGTTATTGTTCAACCTCTGTTCCCTTTGAAAAGACAAAGAGCACATGAAGCCCCCTGCTCTCTAATGAGAAAATGCCTGCACTTGGTTTTCTCCTCTAGAATTTCAACTCTTTCCCTCTGCTCTTTGTTTCTGCCCTGCTGTCTGGCTGTGGCCTGGTGTGATGCCTGCAGTCTTCCTCCTGGGACAAGCGACACGTTTCTCCTCACAGCTTGTTAGCAGCAACCATCGTATCATCTTCAGCCATCTGAGAAAGTATCCTCATCTCCTTGCTTGCAACTAGCTTGCCAACAGTCTCCCCGCAGGGCTGGATGGCAAAGGATCCTCCTGCAGCTCTCCTGCCTTAACATGGACACATGAGAAATAAATCAATCCCAAGTGCTTCACAGTAGGGATGTAGCACTGGAAGGGATCTCCTATTTTACCATGTCTTGGCCCTTGCTATTGTCAGCAATCACATCATGCAATCTTCCGCACAAATGTGAAGATCCAAACAATCCTAATAAGTTTTAAGATTCTCCCACTACCCCAATTAGTAGACTCTTCCAGAACTTGACAGCTCTGAGGCTTAAACCATTCTTCTTATTTCCAGTCTCAATTTATTCCTGGCTGGAGCATGCCCACTTGTTCTTGCGCCAACATTGTTCCAAGGCTTAAATAGCTCTGTTCCCTCCCTGGTGCTTATCCCTCTGATGTGTTTACCAAGAACAATCATATCCATTCTCAGCCTGCATTTCACTGGGCAAAATAAATCAATAGTCTCCTGCCTCTCGATAGGCACTCTCGTCCCCTGACCATGCTGCTAGCCTTTGTCTGCATCCCCTCTCAACATTTCTCTTTCCAGTGCAAATGGCAAGATGTGGAAACCATTCCCCATCACCTGTGCCCTGAATAAGGTCCTGAGCAGCACTTCAGTTTTTTCTGGTGCTCCAGTGGCCGAAGAAAAGTCTGAGTGTGGGGATTTTTATAAGCACAAACTGGTTTTCCCAATGGATTCTGGTTTTGACCCTTGAATGCTGAGTAAAGGAGCACCTCATGGCAGTATTTTGACACCACTTAGGAGCCAGCAGCCACACTCTGCTCTGAAGCTGTCATGCATGCTCTTGGTAAAGCATGCAAGACTTGCTCACAGAATGTGGGGATAAAGTAATTCTTGAGGTTTTGACTCATTTGGTGGCACTAGCTGTTGTAGTTGGGTCTCTGATTTCCCAGCATAGCAAGGCAGCCTGAGCTGCATCACTGGATAGGCTTAGCAGAAGGTTTTGTTAGCCTTGTGGTTTTCTTAAAGTGCAAGAGGTCCACATAGGTTTTGTCAGTGACCAAAACTGATCACTTTTGATCACTTGTCAGTGATCAAAATCAAACTCTCCTGGACATTCGGAATTCTGTGAACATGATATAGGGAGGCCTAAATAAATTACCTGAGTGTGCGTATGCTTTTTTCATAATTTAGTGTGTTTCTGACCACTTCATTGGTCACTTACAAAAAGTGTTCACAGTGCAGATGACAGATTTTTAGGTTAGGATATGCTGCAGTAGAAAGAAACAAATAAGTCTACTTTTCAGTTAAGCCAAACCTGGACTTCAGGGGAAAAAAATCAGTTTTGGCTCCTCAAAGTATGGCAATTCGGCTGTATTCCTAATTTTCCCTTGTCCTTCAGTTTCATTCAGTTCTGCTCTGTAGATCTGAAACACCACTTCTTGTATCTTGGTGAAAATCCTGTTTTGACTTTGCTGGGTTCCAAGATCTCAGCAGACACATTTTCTATAGAAGCAGCACAGCGGAGTGATTTCTCTCCTGGTGGATTGACTCTCTGCTTGAGAAAATGTGACTGACAGAGCACCTGTGGCCCAAACTGATTTGGCTCCTTATCAGCACCAGACAGGTGCTGGGGTTGTACCACAGCTTGCTTTGTATCCTTACAGAGAGGCTGAGGTGTAACAGGGAAAAAACACTCAAAAACTTAAATGGCTTCTTCTCCCCACTAAAGTTTTTTGTTTCTGGAACCAAAGCACAGTAAATCAAGGGGTTCTGCCCTAAATGAACTTCAAGTGCTCTTTATTTAAAAAAAAAAACAACTCCCAGACCAACCAAATCCCCAAGTCCCTGAAAGGAAGAGGAGGAGGAAAAAGATGGGACCTCAGAGAGGATTAATAAATCACATTGCAATGGACCTGGTTCCTGCATTCAGCCTACCAGGCAAAGTACAGCACCATAATGGGACTGATGGGCCACGTGTGCAAGCAGACAGAATGCAGCTGACTTGGAGGAGATGTGCTCTCTCTGGTACGTATAACACATGCTCAGTCCCTGACATGGCCTCACTCAGTCCCTCCTGCCAAAAAATAAACAAGCCAGATCAAACCTGTCATGGTCTGGAAGTCTTCAGTTCTCCCTTTATTTTAACATGGTGCACATGGTCTGGTTTCCCAGCATTTAATGCTTTGGCATTGTGCTGAAAACCTGTTAATTCTCCACTTCTTGGACTGTGGCTTCCCACCTGGTTATCCAGGGTGTGCCTGGACCCGGGGCAGCAAGAAACTAGAAGGAGGGGAAGAAAAGGGCCAGGCATTTCTCAAAAGCCAGACCTTTCCAAGATTTTTCTTGGGGGACTTCTTGCAGAGTTGCCCAGGAAGCCCCAGGAGGGCAGCACCTGAAGTCCAGAACACCACTGCATGACCCCCATGCCCTGAAGCAAGCAGCAAGGGCTGAGGCAGCATTTGGCACAGAGATCCAGCAAGGAGCACTGCGGGCTGTGGGGCTGGGCATGCCCATTCCCACATGGATCCAGAAGTAATCAGGCTGTGTGCCCATCTCCTGGGGCACAGGCTGCTGGGTGCTGCCACTACTTTGCCTGCACACAACCACAGGCACAAAAGCATGGTCTGCCCTCAAATCCTCAATCCCAAAGCATCCTCATTCACACTTAAGCATTTTGAGGCTTCTTCCTCAGTTCTCCAAGCAACCAAAAGGTCACAGATGTTAGAAGGTAAAAGCTCATGTGTCATCCAGTGGCCATGACCTCTGTCTGGGAACAAGGGAAGTAGGTGGCAGATTAAAGGCCAGGTTTTTCTGTGGTCTCCCTTAAAAAATTACTTCTCCTATTGCACTGCCAAAGCTTGAAATGCTTCTGTTGTCAGAAATGGCCTCAGGATGTTCATAAGGGTTTTCCTAGGTGTACTTTGGTGGATGCCCACAACAAGAAGATAGGAAAGAAGCTAAATCTAAGTCCTAACTGTTCTGCAACAAGCTGCAGAGCAAGTATACTTTTGTTTCCTGTGCACCTGGATATTCACCTGACAGTATCCCAAGCACTGTTGAGTTCAGAGACAGGCACCCCCCCTTGCTTTTGGCCCCCCCAGAGGCACAGAAACAGACAAGTGTGATGCAATTTGGGCATGCTAGCATGTGATATGTTATTTTTCTTTTCTTTATTTGTCCTTATTTCAGGAGGAAGGAATCACTCTCATTGGGACTGTTTTGTCCTTTGTGTAAGGAAAGGGAAAGACAAATAGGGAATTCCAATGGGTTTTGGGGCAGCCAACACCTGGGTGGTACATTGTGCTTAAAATGGTCTCCAAAAATAACTAAGAGCACAGAAGGGGGAAAATTAATAAGGATAATTAACTGGTTTCCATCTCCAAGTGCTTCTGAGACATGAGCTAATCAGTCTGTAGGCAATCCAAGCACACAGAATGTCTGTAATTAATTTGCTCTTCTACTTCCTTACCCCTTCCCCCATAAGATTGCCCACCAAGATTCCTATCAGACAGAACAGGTCCCTTTCTGCAGAGGCCTGACAGTCTTGCCTCCTCTTCTCAAAAGTACACTGTCTCTCTGTCAGTCTGTCTGTCTACTTCCCTCCCCTGCTGGCCATGATCAAATTTCACTAAATGAATCACAGTCTAGTGGAAACTCCCTCCCATCTTTGCCAAGAATCGCAAAGTTGATGAAAATGGGACTTGGAGCCAAAGGCATTTGAGCACAGTGTCTTACCAGTTCCAACCAACTGGCTTCCCATTGCAGTTGGTTGCTTCTGGTTGTCCTGTTTCCGCTTTCAGCTTGGCACCTTTCCACCTGGAGCATCTTTCCCAGGATTAGCACGCTGATTACTTGATGCTGCAACACACCTCCAGGGCCCTCCTGGCAGCTGCAGGCTTCCTTTCACCCCAGTGTTCCCTGGTTTTGGGATTTTTTTTCAATGAAGAGGACTTGTTGAGACCAAGTGTCCATCTATCCAGATCACTGGCGTGGGTTTAAACATCTTCTCTGTTCCCAGTTATCCGGTGCAGTTCAGCCCTTGAACCTTCCTTCCCTCTCTGACAATTTCATGTCTCTGCTGGTTCTTCATGCTAGACCTTCATGGTCCAGCAGAGCAGGTACCCCCTGACTGACAACCACAAGTCTTCTCCCAGGTGGGACCTGGATTCTTTGTGGAACCCAAGGCACTTTTCTCCACCAGTAAAATGAGTGTAATAAACTCATTTTGGGGAAGACACTGGATTTAATGCTGGAGAGAGCATCTCAAAATAGAGAGGAGCCACTCCCAGTTCTCCTAGGGCTCTCCAGCACACAGAAAAGTTGCTTCATGCATGCCACCCTTAAGCTAACTCCCAAGGACTTAGCAACAACCTTGTTCTCAGGCCCAGCCTGAGATGCTGAAGCAGTCTCTTTGTGTTGATGTCATCCACATGTCCAGAAACAGACCTGTCCTCAGGCAGTAAAGCTTGGTGAGACATTGAGGAATAGTCCCTAGACATTTATGTGTTGATAGGAGGTTTTCCATCCCTGAGGCTCTGCAGTGAGGTCCCAGGGACCCATGCAGGACAGCATACACAGTTCCCTTTGGGGCTCTCAGAGCGGCTGCAGCCTGTCTGGCTCCCCAGGCCACAGTGTGGCTGTCACAGGCTGTACAAGCCTTCACTTCTTGTCTTTCCACTTCTGCCCCTTGCTTTTTCCATTTGTGGTATCTACTATTCTATTTCCTCTCCAGGCCTTGTTCTTTTCTTATCCCGCCTGCTATCACCTCCCCAACCCCCTTCTCTCTTGTTTTCTCTCATCTCCACCTCTGATCCACATCCAATCACCCCAGCTGGCTCCTCTTCTCCTGGAACCCACCAGGGATGTGAGACAGATGCTCTGTCTCAACAGGGAGCCGTGGCTCAGCCTCAGCCCCCGGCTGGCTCCAAGCTCTCCTGTCCCAGCTTCCCATCAGGAGCACTCAAGCCCTGACCAGTCTGGGTAGTGATAAAGCCCAGGTGTGCCTTGCTGCCCCAGTGCAAGGTTAAGCCTTCCCACAAGAGCAGAGAGCAGTACTCCAGCTCAGACGTGGGCTCTCTGACAGAAGGCAACATACTTCTGCAGCCCGACATCCCACACAGACCAACTAGCCTCGGGGGACAACCACAAGCCCTTATCAGTATTGGCCCCTTGCTGTGAGGAGGAGGGATCGTTTTCCTTTCTGAGTCTCCCTACTCTCCCTCTAACCCTCTGCTCTCTCCTTCCCTCTCATCCATTTCCTTTGACACTGGTCCCAGGCCCACTGCCAAGTCTCAGATCCATTAGCGAGGTGCCTTGCTGACTGAAGCACAAATCAGGAGGGATCCGGGTGCAATTAGCAGCTTCTAGCACCTCATCTGGAAGGCATTAGCTTGGTGTTTGGGGAGGGGGTTATGGGTTGGGAGGAGAAGAGGGAATGGATATAGATGCCAAACAGAATAAATAAGCTATTTCTACCACTCCTAGGAACAACCATCAAGCATCTGACAGCAACGCACAAGCACGTGTGCAATAACCATCTGTGGGGGACAGAGTTACTGTACCAAGCTGCTGTGACCCATAGACCTTCCCTCCTGGAGGATGTGGTTATCACATCCAAGAAAGTACTGAGATGGCACGAAGGTATACACTTAGCCACAACTTGTGGGTGATATCCCTCTTGGTTTTCCCTCACAAACAAAGGCTTGTGGTTATGGTGTCTGTTAGTGGACTTGGTCTACTTTGCCTTCCATCTGGCTCCCAATGCATTAAAATCCCTGATAACATGATGATGTGGTGTGAAGAGCCAAGACAGACTACCAGGTATTAGTTATCACACCTATTTGTGTGGAAGACACAGTCCTCAGATAAAATAGCTCTCATCAAGACCAGGATTCTGTACAAAATGTATCTGCATTAGTTTTTTTTCACCCAGCACTGTAGATACCTTTTAGGAAAACCTTGGCATTGTTGTCAGCAGAGACCCAAGCCATCCCCTGCTCCCTTGCCAGCTTTCTCCAGGCTACAGCCTGGGTGCGTGAACAGGAGGTTGTGACTCTTAAGCAATCTCAGTCCCAAACAACAGGACAGAGCAAACATACTCAAAATGTGGCCTCTGTGCTCCCAGAAAGATCCTGCTCTTCCACAGAACATATCTGCTGTCACAGAACATATCTCTGACGGATTCCAGTATTACTGACCATCAGAAAAGGTGACTGTCAGAGTAAGAGAACCAAAGCCAGCTGGTTCATTACCTTAGCTATTCCTTTCTGATGGATCTCAGCTTTGGGGAGAAGGCAGGGTGCAGTGGGGACCTGGGGGCTGTCCTGGGTCCCTCTGTGGTGACTGAGCAGTCTTCTGGGACACAGGACCCTGAGGGAGATGAGGGGCTGCTGGCAGCAGGTAGCTCTGAAACACTGCATGTTGAACTGGGAGCATTCCAGGGAAAAACCAAACACTGATCCCAGTCACCTCTTGCAGGAGAGCCCACCAGCCAGAAAAGCAAGGGGGCTGGCTTTTATTTATTCATCTGTGTATGATCCCCATGCCCACATGCCACGTCCTCCTTGCCACAGCATGCACAGGCCATTCCACTTCTCAGGGCCACCTGCTGATGGCCAAGGGCTGGAGAAGCCAAAGCTTCCTCTGAGCCAGTGATCTCATGTTATTTCTGTGCAGGCAGCAGCTGGAAGTAGCTGGAAACATCTCTAACAGTAATTTTTCCTACACCGGCTGTTGCCAGACGATGGTCTGTGAGATTCTGCTGGTTAATGAGCTCATGGAAAGTGAGCTGCACCTGGGCTCCAGGGCCTGCCATATTCTGAAGATTTCCAGCCCTGAAACGGTGGTGACATAGGTGTGGGAGTGCCTTGTTGAGGGCTGATGAAATTTGTTGGTGCAAAGAGTTAGGCACATGACATATTCTGTTCTCTGCTGGATACCCCAGTAGGTACAAGGTAAAGGTTGTGATGGTTTATCCTGCCAAGAGAATGGAGACTGGCAACGGATGATGTTGGGTTAGGTTAGAAGGACAGTGGCTGGAAGGACCCTGTGAGTGTTCTCTTTGGTTTTTGTACAGAGGCAAAATTGCAAGGCACAAGAGAAAGCTTGTGCCTCCTTCCGCCCCATTTATGCCTCTTGCTTGCAAGCTGTGGCTAAAGTCAGAGATGGTAGAAACTGTGATATTCATCCTTTCAGCATCCTTGTTCACTGACCCAATGTGACAGGGAGGCAGCCCAGTGGTACTCAGTGTTTCCCAAAGAGCAGAAGTGCAATGCCTGAAGGACAATGTACAACAGCATGTGGGAGCCTCTTCTGGGTGGAAAAGCACAAACTGGATGGGAGAGGGACAGAAAGGGAGAGCAGATGTGCAATGAAGGGTGTGAGTGCCATGGTGTTGGGAAGTGCACCCATACGGTGCCCTGGGGGTGCCACATGAGCAAGTGTCTGCCCTCCGTCTGGCTCTGAGTGGCTGTGCCTTGCCTCCATCCTTGGAGGCAGAGGAGGACACCCGTGCACGCTCTGCCGGTGGCTGCCTGCACGTACTCTCTTGTTTTCCTGGCTGAGGCAGAGGGAGAAGGCCTGGTTTCGGTTAAGCCTTGGTCACATAAAGATGCCTTTCCTATTACTCTTTTGTTTTTCCTTCTAAGCAATGTTTCCATTTAACTCTTCCAACTCTCCCCTATTAGTGTAGCCTGCCCTGCCTAAGGGCTGGTCCAGGTCAGAGATAATTCAGGAACAAAGAGGAGTTGTTGAACAGTGGGGCTGGAAAACCCTCAGCCCTGCTGAGAAGCTTTGGAAACCTCAGCATGTAAGAAGGATAGTGCTGTTGAGACGATCTAGAAGGCCAGGATGAAGATACTCCAGTGGTGTAATGCTGAGCATGATAGAAATACCTAAAGAGTCAGTCATGGCATTATCATGACTGAATTTGGCACCAAACTTCAAATCCACGGAGGGGGAATGGGGGAGGCGGAAAAGAAAACATGCAAAGGCCTTTTCAAAACTCAAGACCACAAGAAAAAACTTCCTATAAACAAATCAAATGGAAATATTTTTTTAGTTCTATAAACATTTCCCCTTGAAGCGTTCAACCCAAATATTGCATCACTGTGCTAAGACATAAACAAATCTTGCAGTGAAAGAGATGCACACCAACAATAGACTGGCCTGTCTGCCTTGTCCAGGCTGCAAGAAGTGCAAAAAACCAAACAAACAGGGCAAAGAGTGACAAGCAGAAGAGAGATATCTGAGGAGTACTTGTTTGAATATTCAAGGGAATACACACACCCCACCCCCCAAATCCCACTGAGCTTCAATAAGGAAATTAATCTCCTTCAGGGTCCTTAGAAAATCACAGCCCTGGCAGGTCAAGGACACCAGCCAAATTTGTCTTTCAGAAAGCAAGGTAGCTTCTGATTTTCCCCAAATATATTATTTTTTAAAAATATATTCTTTTACACTAATATCTCTTGGGTAAAGATATATTTATTTTTGCAATGATCATAATGGTGGTATCAAGAACTAAACTAGACAAGCTGTCCTATGTTTCACACCAGTGTTGTACTTCCTATACAAGGAGCCAAGCCACACACCTATTGGAAGGTTGTTGCCCTCTGAGAAGTAGTTAGCAGGACTTCAGGAGGAGGCAGAGATCTGGGTCTGGGTTTTAGTCAGTAAAAATCTTTAGAGGCACTCTAGGAGGAAGAATTTAGTGCCAGATTGAAAAATGTGAAGTACCCCACAAGAAATACACCTCCAAGGAACAGCAGCAAAAGGTGATTTTTGCTCTGTCAGGACTGCCATTTGTTCTATCTTCCTCATGTGTACCTCTAATCCTGCTCTACCTCCTCCATTTCTCACATTTTTTGAATGCAGTATGACCCTGTAAACATCATAACTGAAAACAAAATTGAAGAGATCTGCCTCCAGTCCCTCCTCTTGCTCCTGTGCCAGGGAGAGCACTGTCCCTCAGTGGAAAAGGAGAGTGGACACGGAGATGCTGAGTGGCAGTGGCAGTGAGGGACATGGTGTATTCACCATGCCACAGCTGCGCTCAACAATTTTGATTCTGCCTGTGTATTTCGAGTCATAGTACCGTGCTGAGACCAATATTTGGTTCATACCTCAAACAGACACTGTAAGAGCTGCCAGAGACCTACTGGCTTTGTCTCTCTCATCATGAGACACAGGCAAGGAGCTGCACAAGTCACTTGGGTGGGAGGGAATTTCATTCTTGTTCCAGCTCACACAAGAGACATTGTAGAAAGAGCCACCAAAAAAAGCTGCTTAGCAGTTCAGTCTCATGGGAAAGTTTCACTCTCAAAAAGCCAGTATAAATTGAAACCTCTTGGGCAGGTAAACTGGCTCTGTATTCAGCTGAGATGAAACAGAAGCATGGTTATACGTGGTTCTTCAGCTGGGATAGTACTGCAACAAGCCAAAATAACAACAGTTTCTCTGGTGGCTTAATGTCCCCCTTCCACAAGCCCTCCTGGCACCAAGCCATGCTGTGCATGGTCCTCACACTCAGCAACCATGGCCAAGTTGCTTGCAGCACTGAAGGGAAGAGCAAACCTGAGACCATTTGATTTCCCTAGACTCTTTACAAAACCTTCTCCATGCATGCTTTCTTTGGTCTTGAGAAAATGACTTCAGGTGCTGCTGTGGGAGCTGATTTATGAGGGGAGGCTGACAGAACAAAGGGCCTCAAACATTTCTCATGTTACATTGCATCTAGCTGGTGTGAATTCAGAGACATTTACACCCAGCTAACTGAGGGAGAATTGGGCCCAGACCCAGTTTATCTGTCTGACAACAGAGAGCATTAAAGACCTGTAAATGCTAAGCAGAGGTGGTCCAAAAATATTGGAATCAGAAGTAATGTAATGAAATATACAAAAGTAAAATTTAAGTTGTAGAGAAAGGATTACAGCTGACATCCATTCCCTAAGCCAAGTGTTCTGCCTTCCACAAGATGCTTCTAGGTATGGCTTACATCAATCAGAAAAGGGGCTTAAATGGGCTTTGGGTTCAGCGTGGTCTGGCACTCAGCAGGCAGACTAGAATGGGAGTATTTTGAGCACTGGTGTCTTGCAAGACTTCAGAAGGCAGTCTGCAAGTGGATTACAGCATCCGTCTCCAAATTCCCACCCATACAGTCATGCCTCATGCAATATCTAACACATGCAGTCAAATGAAATGGCGACAAATAAAAGCAGCTGGTAGAAATGAAAAATGAAGAATTTCAAAGCTTTGCCTGATTTTTATTTGCCTGTAACTGCTGGCTGCTGCATCGTATCATGCCACGAAAGAATGTGTAGATTTCTTTTTTCCTCCCTGAAGGGTTAGTTTGTTCTTTGGATTAAAAAAGGATCAGAAATGTTAAGTTATATAACTTTTTAAAGTTCACCTCAGCCTTGTTCTCAGAAGCTGTAAATTCCTCAGCACCATGGCCTTGGCATCAGTCATCATTATTTTTTGTAAGAGAAGACCTAATTCCTAAAGTTTCAAAGAAGTGACTGGTAGGTACTCTGCTATCCTGCTTTTTAAAATGCAGTAGAAGTGTATTTGTGCACAGCCTAATGAAAAGACAAAGAAGGGCTTTTATGCCCAGAGGCATGGAGCTGTAATACCAGCTCTTTCTTTTTGCCTTTTACTGAGTCTCCAGATTGCAGCAGGATGATGGTATTCAGTGGACACCATATACAAGTAGAGTATTAAGAGGACACTGGAGATAGGCAATGCATACCCTGATCAAAAGGAGAGGGACTTAAAATGGTTCACACATCAGTGTCTGCAAGGCTTAACGACGGAGAGTTGAAGATAGTGAAGAACATGATATTAAAGGGTCATATGAAAAATAAGGAACAAATAATGAGAAAATGCAGGTTGGTTTTGAAAGACATGTCCTCCAAGTTAGACAAGAGCAGTCTCCTTCAGCCTCCCCTGGCAGGGCTAGCCACTGGGACAGAGCAGGGGAAGGTAGGTTTAAGGAGAGTGACACCTCTGACATTGCTTTGGGAGGCCAGGAATGTCCTTTGGCCAGATGGTCAGCTAGGGAGAGAGAGGTTATTCCAGGGTGTATCCTCACAACCTACAGGCTTGCACCAGCCCTCTTCTGC
>VRYO01001681.1:3232122-3260756 GCA_009812075.1 Sialia sialis | reverse complement strand
TGGGGGGCACAGGGGCAGATGCAGGGTTAGTGGGGGCCCAGGAGACTGGGGATCCCCAGCCTTTTCACTTCCTGAAATTAAGGACTTGTTTGAGGGCTGCTGCAGAGGTCAGAGTAAGCACAAGCCTTAAGCAATGAAAAAAACGATGGAAAGGCAACAGGTGTGTGGGAAAGTGGTAAGGAAGGAGAGATTATAGGTGAATAATAGGTGAATAAATGGACTACAACAAAGAGAATGTAGTGTAAAGGGAGCTCTGTGTGCCTTAAAAGGTAAGCTCCCTTGCTGACAGACATGACAGGTAGCTATTTCCCACAGGTGTAATTATCCAGGGACTACACTCCACCTAAAGGGATCTTTTCAGTCTTCAGAATTAACCTGGAATACCTTTAGGATGTCTCCATGTCTCCCTCTCTTCACTGTTGTTGTCTGTAAACCTGTAGCAACCTCCTACAGATTAGGGAATCATAAAAAGTATGAAATCCTAAACTCAGCGGAGTTTGTACTGATAAGAACAAGATTCCCATCAACTACTGTAACACCAGATTTCCATGCAGAGTCTCCACAGAGAAAACAAATCTCATGTAAGAAGAAAAAACCCTGCTTTTTCCAACAAACCTCTACAAAGCTAAAAATGGATACCAGGGGAAAGGATCTGTCAAAGCTACCTAAGCCAACTCCACTAAAACATTTTGCACTTTGCCATGATTTCCAGCTGAAGGGGTGCACAAACACAACCCCCCCCCACCAAACTGATTCTTAAAGAGCTGGTGATGCTGCAGTTTTATGTGTATACATATAATTTGAATGCATATGCTAAAACATTATGTATATCTCTCCTCCAATTTGAGATTCACACCTTCACTTGAAATGATCCATTCTATCTAATGCATTCCACCCATGAAAGTCCTGTTTTCAGTACCTGCTGCCCAAGTTCCCATCTCCACCTGGAAGAGTGAACTATTTTATAGCACCCCGTCTTGTCTGTCCCCTGTACATTCATCCAGAAGTTTCCAAATAATTTCCCACTCAAGGGTAAGAATAAGCTTGCATGCCACTGAAATATCACTGTCTCTGGATAAAACACAACACCTATTTAACAGCACAGAGCAACACTGTCACTGCAAAAGATGACATGTGTGGTCTTGGTTTTACATCCTGTCCATCAGGGAAGCATTTATTATCATTATTCTGAGATGGATTTTGGCAGCAAACCCAAAGGCAGGAGAGCATGTCCTACCTCTTTCTGCACACAACAGGATCATGGTGCTCTTGTATCCAGTCCTAGGACTTGCCACATCCAGCACTGGTGGTCATTTGGTTTTCAGTACAAGAGAAGTTTCAAACTGTAGGAGAGTAGTTGCTAAGTTCTGAGAAGGAAAGCAGAATTCAAGGGGTGGGGGTGGGGGGGGCGGGTATTTATTTAGGGCATTTGTCTGATCTCCTTACTCAAGTAAAAAGTTTTACCAATTGCCTTTGATAATTTCTCATTAACAAAATGTTTTCTTAAAGACCCTGTCCTCAATTCAAAATGTTCAGTGGTGTTGTAAAACACTTGCCAAACACAAGAGGATCTCTCTGACTGCTGATCCCTGAACATTTTAAGACATGGAAACAAATGGACCTGAACCAAATCTTCTCATTGACCTGGGAGCCCACTAACTCTCCAAGTATTTCCTATCAATGACCCAATTACAGATAGAATGGTAGCTCTTTACAACATCCCCTATGGGATGTGGCACACAACAGGCACAGCTGTACCCATACATAACACAATTTACACCAATATATAACATGTTTTATACCAATATATGTATCACTGCAAAAAAAAGAGAATGATACCTTGGTGAGGCTGTGTTTCTTTTATATTGTTTCTATCATGTCCTGAAACAGGAGCAGTACTAATAACACTGTCTTGTGGCCAACCCCTCCCTCAGAGGGAAAAGCTAGCCCTGAGTCACTACAAGTTTTTTTATTTCAAAATACATATGTTATCCCTTGTGTGTGCTTGTGTTCGTGCATGAGGGGTAATGTATATATTCTGAAATAAAAGAAACTCCTGTGAATGTATGATATTTCTGTATGAAATCAGGATGAGCTTGTCACAACCAAGTCTATGTCCCTGACTTGGACCCTTGTGGTAAAACTAAACTGACATCAAGTCGGTTTAGTTTGCACCAGCAGAGATTTCCTAATATAGGCAGGCCCTATCTCTTGTCCTTTCATCCCACCCTCCTCTTTAATTTGGCTGAGTTCTGATGACTGAATCACTTTCCCCTTTGTTTCTCTGATTTCTTTCCTAATCTTCTGCTCCTGAAAGATGCTTAGTTCCTGAATCCCTATACAAATACACTTTCCCTTCTAAGCTTCTCACCAGACAAACAAGGTTTTATTTGTTTATTTAATTTGACATCCCAGAGAGAAATTATCCCGTTTCCTATGGATTATCAAAGTAACAAATAGCTTTACAAGAGGGTAAACAAAATAAAACTCCTGCTGAAACTTCTTTGAACTGGGGGGTTTTCTGTTCACATCCCTTCATAATGTGAGTCTTTTCCCTCTCCTCTACAGAGTACATAAGATGACTTTCTGGTCACTTTGGACCATCGCCACTCCTGGAACTGAGCTAGTCATCAATTTCTCATCCATTCTTCCACAAACCTATCTTGAATTTCCAACAACTCACTCTATTATGGAGCATTTTATCGATCTTATCTTTGCCTCACAGCGCAATTCCCTCCATCAATTTTTCATTTTTGCAGAAATGCAGAGCTAGAGGAACCTGGCGGTGAGCCTGAGAGCCTTCATGGATTTTTATTGGGAGTTTTGCCTAACTCAGGCAGCAGACATGGTACACCTAAAGCAGCACTCTGCAACATACCTCCTGCAATGCACAGCTCTGGAGAAAAATAGACAAAACAACAAAACTCAGGTATGAATCTGGGCTAAAATCCGTAAGGACTCAGAGCCAGAGCTGCTGAAGAGCTGCTCCCAGGACAGCAAAGCCCATCAGTGTGCAGTTCACATTTTTTCAGGGCACTTAGGTTTGGTGGCTGAGGCCTGGCTGGCTTCCCCCCACCCCCAACATCCCTTTCTGTTTATTACTCCTGCTGTAATTGGGAGGCATGTGTGGATGAATTAAACATAGCAGGACAGATGAGAAAACTCTCCCTCTTAGCTGGCTGAATGAGCAAATTTAACTGAGCCTGTTACCCACTGAGTATCGTGCCGACATGCCAGGGTCCGGTTTCCTTTGAGCTCGCCCTTTCATGCGGAGTCCCTCTGTGCCCCCTGCCTTGCTCCTCACAATATCAAACAGCTGGAGTTTCAGCGGCCCCAAGGAGAAGCCTTTGCATCCGACAGCAGCAGCAGTGGGAATTTTGTCTGAGATCAGAGAGCAACAGGGCCAATATGGGCAAATTGGTAGCCAAGGATCAGGGGGGCTCTGGCATGTCCAGAAGGAGATGGGACACCCCCACACCCCAGCCATAGGCTGTGCTTGGTCAATGCCCAGAGTAAAAGTTTCCTTATGCCTGAAGAACTGGGGTTAATGAGGTGGTTTTGGCTTTCACACTACTTTGAGCTTCGGAGAGGCCAGTGGCAACCAGAAGTCGGTTCTGGCGGGGAGTTTGAAACAAATGCATGCCAGTTTAGAGTAGGCATCTCCAGTACAGCAACAACAGAGCTTCCTGAGAGCAGGACTGCCACGGGCTTGTCCAGGCATGCCAAGGGGACAAGCAGCACCCTGCTTTGTCCCAAGGCATTTCTTTTGGGAGGCAGGTGAGAAGAACAACATATGCAGGGCACTGCTGCATCCATGTATTCCCTCAGTCTCAGGGTTAAACAGTGAATGTAATCCTGCAGGGCTGCAATATTTTCTTTCATACTGTTGAACAAGCCCTGAGGCATTTCTTTGCACAAGGTAGCTCTAATTCTGCTCCCTTGCCTTTTTCTTCTCACCTCTGTAAACCTAAAACTAGTCAGGGCTAATTCAATTCCTGCTTTAATTTAGGAGAGTTTACGATTGCTTTAAATTAGGAAACCAGCGTTTTTCAGACAAGGCAGGTGCTAGAGGTCTTAGCACTTGTAAAAGTTAGGCCACTTAGTGAGGTGTCTACATATGGATTTAGCACCTGAGGAGTGTGTTACTGAGCAATATAAGGAAAAACTAGGACCCTTGGAAACAATTCTTTAAAAGGTAATTAGAGAGCAAACTTAACATTTCAGTGGAAGGAGGTTTGTGTTCAACCTTACAAGTCTGTTCAACCTGATGAGCTTACCTATTGAAATGAAAGTTGAAGAAGCCATCAACACACTCTCCCTTGGAACTCAAAAAATCCTACAGACAAATCAGTTTTAATATTTTCAGTACCCATGTAATAAACCAAGGAAGTAAGAACCCCAAATACAAATAGAGAAATACTATTAGAATGCACTAAATCTTTTGCATCATCCTTATGAGCAATGAGAAAACCAGAAGATCAGAACTCTGCTGAAGTGCTACTAAGCAGGAATAACTCTCAAACCCAATGATGACATGATGAAAAACTTCAACTATTTCACCTTCTTCTTTGAAGACTGAAGGACTTCACAGTTTAGAAGCTACAGATCATGTTTGTCATCCATGATCTTCTGTACATGGCAAAAATGTGAGAAACCTATCCTGACCTTTCAGTGACATAATTGTTTCAAGATAAACTTTACTGAAGGGCCAAAGATTTCCCTGCACTCTGGTTAAATTTAAGTTTGGGGGCATCAATTTGGTGCAGGGAGACACAACGAGGAAGAAGTGGTGGGGTTTAATCTCAGGGAGTGGTGTCACTGTTTTTCCTAGAAACTTGTGCCCGAGACACTTTCCGTGAGAGCAAGCACCTGCTAGGAAGCGATGGCTGGAAGAAAAGACCTTTCCATCCTTTTGGTATTTATTACAACCCATGACCGCCGAGGCTGGGCCGCGATGGCCGCCCAGGAGGAGCTCCCGGGGGGCTCGGTGAGCCGCTGGTGCCACTCCAGCCTGCGGTGCCAGCTCCGGACCCCCGCACCCCGAGCCGGGGTCCGCCTTTCCCACCCACAACAACAAACTTTTCGTCCCAACTTTCCTACTTCCCGGCCCGGGAGCGTGTGGCGGCGGGGAGCGGCCCTGAGAGCCCGCGGCTCCCGGTTCGCGGTGCTGAGGGACGGGGATGCTGCGGGCGGGAGACAACACGGCCGCTGCCGGGCTTTGGGGAAGGGGTTTTACTCGGAGTTTTCTCCCTCCTCTGGCTCCTCCTCTTCTTCCCTCCTCCTCAGGGGGAGGGGAAGGAGGGAGGCTCTTGGGGCAGGAGTAGCCAGAGCAGGGAATTGTTTGGGAGTTCAGTCATCCAAAAGCCGTCTCCCGTATGGAGGGTCTGGCTTCCCGCATCCCGGCGCCTCTTCCCTCCTCCTCCTCCTCCTTCTCCTCCTCCTCCTCCTTCTCCTCCTCCTCCTCCCGCCGCGCCTGAGCTCAGCGCGGCCCCCCCATCTCCAGCGCCAACCCGCAGAAAAAGCACAACCACCACCCCCAAACGAAGGGCCCCGTCACTTTCCCCTTCCCCCAAAACAGGCTTTTGCCCCTCTTTCTCTCTATTATTTTTTTCCCATCTGTGTGTGTGTGTGCGCGCGTGTGTGCGTGTGTGTGTGTGTGTTTGTAGTGAATTCCCCGCAGATCCGGCCTGGAAGTTCCCAGCTCCTGGAGTTAAGCCTCTTTGTTGCTTCCCTTCGTTTGGGGCATCTTTGTGTTTCCCCCCGCCTGCTCCACTGGAGACCGCGGTGAGTGAAAGAGAAGGGGGCCCCGGCCTGGTGGTCCTGGCGAGGGGCTGGGAGGACGCACGGTGGTGGCGGGCGTTGGGGTGCAGGACTTTAGCCCCGTCCATCTTCAGGCAGCGGCAGAGTTTGGGAAGTTGGTGTGGGGATGTGAGGAAGGGGGTCTGCCGAGGGATGGGGGAGACGTGACAAGGGAGCAGTGCAGACCCGATGGTCCCCACCGGCACGGCGCTTGTTTTCGCGCAGGCAGGTGAGATGTGGGGGGCTCGGATGTTTCCCTTCAGCTCTTCCTCCTCTGCGGGTCGGCCACAACTAATGCAGGGCCCAGGGACGCACTCGCTCCGCGGTGCTCCAGGGCTCTCCTGGAACTTTCCCAGAAGCCTAGTGTACGACCATGCCCCGTCCTCACTGCTTGCTGGCTGGGCGAGGAGACACGGTGAGCAGTGGAGAGAGGGAGAAGCAGTGCAAAGTGAGCCGCAGATCCATCCTCCATTGCTCCAACTCTTGTCAAAAGCTGCTGGGAGTTTACAGGCAAGAGCTGTCTCTGGCAGATGCGAAGGCATTTCGGTTTGTGCTCTGTGAAGGGGCTGCTGCTGCTGCATAGAAAAGCGAGGGTGGGTAGTCTATCTGCTAGTAGAATTTTTGACCTTTGCTGTGGCTGTAGAGTTTTTTAACCCTGGTGAAAGGATGAGGAGTGATTTGGGTCAGGGGAAGTAATTTTCTGCCCGGCAGTGGGATGTAGGATTTGTGCATGCATGCCTCCCTGCTTGGACTGCAACTTTGGCAGATCATCTAGATGGTGACTGTAAATAGAAAATGTGTTAGGGAGAAAGTGGGATGCTGAATTTGTAGTTGTGTCCAAACAAGACTTTATCAAGTGCTCTGAAGATACTAATACTTACTTTAGAAAATAATAGACTTGTAACCAAAAGCCCTGCCTGGCAGAAGGTACTTAATACAAATCTATCTTTGAGCATTTCCGCATCTGATTCTGGTACCCCAAGTGTTATTTCACTGGCATTGTATGAAAGGCAGTTCACATCTATTAAAGTTGGGCTTTTTTGTTCTTGTTTGTTTTAAAGAAACTCTCTTGACCTCTCTGCAGCATTATGTGAGTGGGATTACAGGAGTCCAAATACACACTCAGCACCCGCGTGTAATTCCCAGCATGTCTCAAATATTTTTCTTGGTGCCCAATTCTCTTAATTTCTACATTGCTACCATAGTGTCTTTTTGATATGTTCATTTGCAATCTGCCACTAAAATTTCTTTTCCCATGGGCTAAAACACTACCATGAAAAATATTAGTAGAATGTGGGCGTTTTGTAAGTAGAATTTTATCTTACTTTTGTTTTGAAACTGACTCTGTGAGACCACAATTAAGGGAAGGGTTCCTCTGTATTTATGCCTGTGTGCTTATATGGCAGACACTTCAAGTTACTGGATTGAACACTGGGATTCATGTCTTGGGGAAGGATTTCAGCAGAAACACATCATGGGTTTGCAGTGAAGATTTGTTCTGTTTATTTGAGTGACCTAAAGAAATGAAGGTGAAATAAATTCCCATGCTACTAGGAGTCATGTGGGGATCTTCCGAAGTAAACAGGACAATTAGGACGAGCTGTGAGCTCCCTGCTGGGTGCATGATATTCTCTGACAAGGAGTAGATTGAGTTTTGTTCCATGTCCTTTTCTTAATCCTCCCCTTCAGATACAGTTAAAGGGACTCATCCTGTATATACCAAGCAGAAGAGGTGCCAGTAGATGTTTGCTCTGAGGGTTGAAGTCAGATACAGTGCAGTCCTCCGTGCTTCCTACTGGGGAATGTGAGGCAGGTTCATCTGAACAGTGCACAGAGGTCCTATGCAGATGGGAAAGGCAAGTTCAGTTTTCTCCCACTCATACACACACACCTGCACAGGACCATTATTTGAGAGTTATCACAGTACAAGTAGCTGAATCCACACATTTCTTCTCTGCTTGGCACAGTGAAGAAGTATTGGAACTGCATGGAACTGCATGATACTACATGATTCTGCATGTGTGTGCTCCAAACTAGCATGTGTAAGTTGTATGAGTTCTATGGATCCCTGCAGTCTGCAGAAAGCAGCTTTTCTGTGGCTTCTGCTCATGTGATACACAAGCACAGACCGAGACGTTCTTTGAGATTGCAGTGAAACCCCATGTCTGGTGTTTGCAGAGGTCTTTCCAGCCCTCAGAGTGTGAGACTCCTGGCTTGGAGTTTTGCTCCATTGAAGTACAGGTAAATCATTGCTCAGTCCACTTCACTGCTTGAAATTCTGCTGTGTCCTCAAGACTAACACCAGACAGATCCCTCCAAATCTTCAGCACTAAACTGGCAGCCTTGCAATGCCTTCAGGATGCTGGTACAGCTCCTCCTGGGACTAGGGCCAGCAGAATTGCCTCTCTGGGAGCCAGCTGGAGCCTCCTGCCAAGCAAGAAGCATCACGGGCATGGCTATGAAGCAAGCAGCCTGCTTTGTCCCCACAGTCCCCAGTTTTGCAGAGGAGAAACTTTCTTTCCTGAGTTAAGAAAAGTTATTAATTTAGGGCACACCTGAATTTTTGTCTTGTTAGCAAAACACTTCACTGAAACACCACCGGATCTTTGTAACAATGTTTCGTGGCCTATTCCTGAACCACATGCTCTTAGGAACACAGGAACCTTGCAATCTGATAATAAGCATTGGAAAAAAAAAACAGCTCTTGCTTCTTCTAGCTGGGATGTGGGAGGGATCATGGGTGACAGGACAGGAAAGGCACTTCAGTTGGAAGCATGTGTTCAGAAGTGGAGGTGTTTGGGCTGGGTCTTCAGCCCATGCACATGCCCTATTGTGAGTCTGAATTTTCTCCACAGCCTGTGCCTTACTGTTCCCATACAGAAAATGGAACTGGACCCTGTGCCGGTGGGTTGAGCGCTGGAAGGAGGGGCTGATACTGCTGTCTGTGTTGTCTCTTGCCAGCTGACCTGTACCCAGCCTCATGTCTCAGAGCAGAATTCAGGTGCACTGGGGAGAGCCCTCTTTGTTGTGCTGAGCCTCCTCAGGACTGCCACAGAGCTAGAGCATGTTACAAACCAAGGCTTGCAAATCTCTTGGTTTAAACTGTTACCTCCCAGGCTAAAAATTAGCAGTGGGAATTCTGCAGTTAGGATGGGATATCCCACAAGGAAAAAGTTCTCTTGCAAAATCTTTGGAGACTTCCTGTTTCTGGTTAGACTGAAAACATCCTGAGGGAGAAAACCTGCTGCTGTGTGTTCTGGTGCTCCTGTGGTCAGTCTTAGTTTAAGAGGTTGTTATGTATTCCAGTTCCTAGGCCACAAGAACGATTTAAGGTGAATAATGACTAAATGAATTGCAGGTCCTTAGGTAAAAAAGGGGTGAAAATCATCTTTCAGCTTTCTAAATGTACTTTGGGTAATTGTTCGATGTAAAGTGTCTCATGCTTTTTTTTCTGTTTCCTGATACTGTTTAGTTCCTCTTAGCTCCAAATCATACAACATCATATCTGCTTCTTCATTGGCTGATCAGAGTGCTTGAAGCTGATTCTCTGGAGGGAATACTTGCAGAATAGGAAGCTTTCAAAATTTGCTTTGTATGCATATTTGTGCACAAATCTTCTAAAATCTCTCCACAGGAGCGTGTGCTCCAGCAGCACAGCTGTTTGAGTATCCATGGGAAGCTAAGACAAAAGGAGTGTGGATGCAGTGGAAGCAAGTTGACTGAAAAGCTCAGAAAGATATTTATTGCAGGGAAAAGAAACCACTTGATGCTTCCACAGTCCCAGAGCTGCTGCAGGTGATGCAGAGCTTTCTGCTTAAACAGAGAGCAACAGATTGCTGCCCTGAGGATGTTACATGCTCCTTTTATTAAAATGGCCTCTCTTCCCTGCAAAAGGACAAATGGGACAGAAGGCTCAACTCTGCCTGATGGGGTTGGTAGCAAAGCACCTGGACTGGGTGCCTGTGAGGGGCTCTGAGGGCTGCCATTGTGTGTTGTAGGAGCTCTTGAGTAAGAGGCAGTGCCAATTTATTTTGGCTGTAATGCCATTGATGGAGAGAAATGTGCGTCAGGGAGCGTGTGGGACGTGCTTGAGCTTCTTTGACCTCCTTGTGGGCAGTGTGCCAGCACAGAGGTGAGAGCCAGACTTTATCCTTGTTTTCTGCTCAGCAGTTCTTGAGAGGCTGCTGCCCTGTGTCCAGTCATCCTCCCTGAGCAGCCATTAGATGTGAGGATGGTGGCTGCACCTTGTGCCTGTGCAGAGTGTTGGAGGCTTGCTGGGTGAAGTCCACACCACAGTGTGTTACCCCTCTGGAAGCCCACTGTTGTCAGGTTTGCATAGGTTTTGGGCTGTGGTGTCTCTATATGTATGTGTGAAAGCCAGGTGGTGTTTTGGAAGGTGGTCATTTTTCATTAACTTCTGTGCCTGGCATACGCAGTAAATCTTTCACCCTGAGTCCTGCAGCAGCAATAGCATTTTGGCTCTCTTAGGACCACTCTAGCAGAGAGATTAGCCAGCAGGTTGTACTTTCATGCACGGCCTTAGACCCAGGGCCCTGCCAAGTGCTGGAAAGTGTTCACTGGTTGTAATGTCCGCAAATCTGTATGTAAGATTGTATATCTGAAGACTGTGCATCAGGTCCTTCTGCTGTTCTTTAAATCATGAGTGCAGGGGAAAAGGGTGTAAAGATCTCTGTTAAAACTGTGCTGTCAGCTTTCAGATAGCAGAACGAGGTTACTTTTTATTTTCCTTTTAGTTGACAGAAGGACAGGGTAGACAGAGCCCTGGGAATTAGTGTGTTAAGTTTAGTATGGTTTAGAAAGCCTGTGGTAATACAAACATACTGAGGTAGTCTTTGAGAAATACACCTCAAGTATGGATACATTGGCCTGGAATGCAGCATTTATTTGCAAAATTTATCTTCTTCTGATAACATCACTAATTTATCCTGGCACTTTTAGGGAGAGCAGCCACCTTGCTTAGTCGATGCCAGCTTTTTGGGGTGCAAGCCTGGGATGTGAGGCCAACTTCATTTGATTCTCCTCTACACTACAGATTTCTCCCCTAGGTTGGGGCAAGTTGTTCTTTGCCTCAGCTCTCCACCTGCAAAACTAAATGGCACTTCCCTGCCTCCTTGTGGTGTTGAGGATAGGTGTGCTGGAGATCAAGAGAGACCATAGATTTTCTGGCCCTCAGAAAACCTCTTGGATGAGGACCACAGTTTGATTTCAGCAGAGAGCCTCGTGCGCACTGACAGCCCAGTGGGTGGCTCCTGTGGTTGCCTCTGGGGACATGTGCCTCTGCTTGCTGGGTGGATGTGGGCCTGTAGGGGCTGCAGGATGCTTTTGGTTCGGAGAGCAGGCTGGTGTGCAGCCATAGCAAAGGCTGTCTCTGAGTGTGACCCTCGGAGAGCCTCATGTAGGTAGCAGCAGTGCAGCTGCAGCAAGCTTCTGGCTCCAGCCACTGGTGGTACAGAGAGGCCATTGTAATCCTGTGTACTGTATAGTGTACATCTCAACAGGCAAAGTGGCTCCAGGGTTGGTTGTTTTTTTTATTTTCCCCCTCCTCCTCTCCATCCCTTCAAATCTACTTTATGAAGTTCCTCCCCTTAAATTGAAAATTTGGCCTTATCTTCAAAGAAGCCCTTTAGTGCCAAGCTTTTAAAGGTGGGGAGGAGGCGAGAGCAAAAACATCACATCCATTAACAGCCCAGTTGCCAGAGAAAATGTTTTTTAAGACATAATCTGAAACCTTAGTGTTTGGGAGTCAAAGCTGAGATTGAATACAAGTATGGGCCTTGTCCCTAGAGAGTGGCAGCGCTGGGAATATGCTGGCACAAAGATAGACCATGGAGCGAGGATTTTTGTGCCTGCACGCACACAAATAGACAATTATTTGGAAGCCAGTAGTGCTCTGGATGCTGAAGAAATTTAGTCTAGTGCCTTCTGTCCCAAGTTGCTCCCTGAGCTGTAGCATTCTCATTGCTCCAGCACTTCTCTGGATGGCAGTCCCCTCTGGAGCAGGAAGATTCCTGTCATTTGTTGGCCATAGGTGGTAAAAAGGACTGGCTGGTCCAGCTTCTTTAGACCCTGCTGCTGTCAGTGAGAAATTTCTTTGAGTCCCTTGAATAGTGATGGGCATATGATTTTTATGGGTTTTTTTCTCCAGAAGAAAACTCCTGGTTTAACAAACCCAAGCACTGTCAGATTGAAGGGTTGGGTTTGATTCCCAGTGTCAAGAGATGTTTTTAGAAACATGCTGGATGGGATATTTCAAAAACACCTGGGCTGACTTTGGTGATATGGTGGAGAGTCAATGAAACTTGTGCACTGAGACCAGCTCCCCTCCTCACTTTTCAATACAGGGTCCCACTTGGTGGTTTTATGGGACAGTCCCACTGTCACCAGTGTAATAGCTGCCCAGATTAGTCCTGACCACCTATTCCTGCATGGAAGTGGACCCTGTTTCATAGTGGCTATTCAGGCATTTCCTGGCTTGCAAGCACCTGAAGTGCAGCTTCTAAGCCAGAGTCATCTGGGCAGAAAGAGACGAAGTTATCCAGGGATTTTAATCCAGTGAGGAGCACCCCATTTCTAACTTCTGGGCATGGCCAGCCAGACCACAGCAGAGCTATGGGACCCTTGCAGGAGGAGGACTTGATATCTACTAGCTTTTGAGTCCTTGTGGGGACTTCCCTACGCCTCAGCTGGCCAAGCAGGGTATCAGGCTTGCAGATGTCAGGCATTTCTGCAGCTTGTAGGGTGAGACAAGCCTGTGAGAAGCTGGTGCATGAAGACCTTCTCAGAGAGGCATGCCAGCTGCTTTAGATGTGTCCGTCATCACCCTTTGTCACTCTGACTTTGCCATTGGGGTATCTGTGACTGGTCTGAAGGGAAAAGATGTTTGCTTTCCATCAGATGAGGAGCTGAGCTCCTGGTTCCATCCCAGCTTGTGCCTAAACACCTCTGTAATGCTGTAGAGAAGGAGTCCAGGGCCATGCAAGGACTGGTTGCCTTTGAGGACCTTGCTGCTCTGGGTGCCTGAAGTTATGAAATGTTGTAAGAAGACTTCAGCTTTTGTCACCCCAGCTGCATGTCCTGTTGGAGGTGGCTGCTCAGGCTGCCGAGAGGAAGAAGGTCTTGGGATCATGATCAACTATGCCGGATGACCTTGCAGCCCGTTAGTTTGCTGATGGATGCTGAGAAAGGGGGTCAGTACCAAGGTTCAGAGCTGGAGCTGCTAGAGCCTGCGTGTGTTTGCTGACCCTACCCACCTCTTGGTACGGAGGTATGGAGTCAGTTTCAGGAAGCCTTAGGGAAGAGTGATCTCGTTTACATGGCTACAGTAAGACAAGCCAGCCCTGTGTCTCACAGGACAGGCACCAGTCTACTCCTGCTCCCATTGGAGCTGGCTGTGCTTGCGTGGTGCAAAATGTGCAGTACGGGCTGTGGGATCCTGCTGACAGCATCATGAAGCCTGTGGTCTTTTCTGGAAGGAAGGGTCTGCTACTTACATCATGTAGTAATTTAGGCAGGAACAGAGTTGCTAAATATACAGTTGTCCTGTTTTCCTCACAATTGCCTGGGCTGCAGGTTTGGAAAGAAGGAAATAGGAGCACAAAGAGAACAACATCAAGAGCAAGTGGCAGGCTGTGTTTATCATTGATGCCTGACCCTATAATCTCTCCGGGGATAGCTTTGGACATCCCTAACCTCTGAGCCACTTGAAAGAACCACCTTTAAAAAAATTCCCAGACTAGTGACCAGGCAAACAAGTGCAAATTTCATCAGCCACAAAAATGTGAGTATAATCCAGTTTTAGTATGGCTTCAGCACTGAAGATAAGTACAGGTTTTTTGACTCTCTGGATGAAGGCCTGAAAAAGGCCTGTTAGGCCATCTTCCCCCATCACCATATTCCAAAACCTAAATTATTATTTGTATTACAGTTGTGTTTTCAAGTTTTAACCAAGGTTGGGACACATCTGTGATCAATACCATGTTAACTTGTACTGGGAGATTGTTCCTACATCCCCATTCAAAACAGTGAGGCAAATATGGAGATAAAAATAGAGCATGAAAAGGACACGTGTGCCTTGGAGTGACTCGGCAGGTCAAGACTGGAGCTGAGTACAGATCCCATGGTGCCTGATACTCAGTCTCATGCTCCATCCTCCACTGTGCCCTGCTCAGAAGAGATCAAAGTTGAGTGTCACTAAACCTTGATTGAAAGTTGTCTGCCTTGTAGCTGAGAGTTGTCCATAGCAAAGTCTCATCTTCCTTAGCTTTGGCTCACATCAGTGGCTACGTGTGCTCCAGTGAGCGATTTCCCAAAGGGGTACTTGGCACTGCAGATGGTGTTGGTAGTGTCCCGCTGCTGTGCATGCCTTACATTGGGGCAGGCAGTGGCTCTTGAGGAGCTGAGGAACTGCAGTCGGAGAACAAGAGCTTGTGGGTGAAGAGAAAGGAAGGGAGCCAGTTATGGCTTTAATTCTCTCCTGTCAGCCAGGTTTCAGTTTCAGCATCATGCTTTGAAAGGTAGCTCGAAGAGGAGAGTGCCAGTGCAATAACAGTATTTTGCTTGCAGCATGCAATCTCATGTTAAACAGTACCATTACATAAATATTGTGTGCCTTCTTTTCACAGGGGGTCTGGGACTGTGCTTCTCCTGCTCTGGAGGCACTGCCTTTCAGTGCACAAGCCAAGAATAAGCTGTAACAGATGCTGCTAAGGCCAAGTCCATGGCTTGTATTGTGCCCAGGTGCAAGAGGAAGATGTTCAGGTCAGCAACTGGAGGTGCAGGAACAGCAGGAAGAGACAGCAGGGTTACAAAGAGCTGCTCTTCCTGAGCACATTGAGCCTGTATCTGGGGACGTACAGGGGTACCTGAATGCTAATCTGGCCCCTGCAGGCACAGGTAGCCCAGTAGGGAGCAGCTGTGTGGACACAGTGGCAGGACATGAGCAAATCCTGGCTTGGGAACTATCTCTCAAGGATGACAGGATTGCTTAAGTGAAACCTGGGCAGGTTCTTTCACTCCTTTCTTGTCTCACTTAGAGCACTTTTTCGGAGAGCTGGTGGGGATTCAGATGCATCCTCTTCTGGTATCTATTTGAAAATATCTGCAGGCAAACTGTCTTGGGGGGCAGCTCATGGCCATGCCCTACTGTTGTCTGAGTAACAGCTTGAACTGCAGTCAGAGGCTTTTTGCTCAGAGGAATGCTCTGAAACGTACTGTTTTTAATGGCACTCTGTACCAGGGCCACTTTGTGTCTACATGGAGAGATGACTCTTTGCTCTACTCTGCAGGAAAAGGAGCCTATCTGTAGTAGGACTCCTGCATTTGGCAAGTGTTTTGATCTGCTCTCTGCAAGCTAAATAATTGAATTACAGAAGAGATCTCATATGAGGTGTTTGTGCCCTTGCAGTCAGTGCCTTGGGAGTGGAAGAGTGGTGGGAGATGTCAGACAGCTGCACAGTTATGGCTTTTTCTTCTCTGTTGATCCCAGGTCACTCCCAGTGCATGCAAGACTGTGAAGAGGCCCCAGCACAGCTGCTGCCTTCACTGCTGCTCAGCTGAATTAGACAGGGCATGGGATGGAAAAGGTGTTAAAAAATGCGTTAGTGCCACCCATCCCTCCTCATGCTTACTGAGAATAATCTGTTCCTCTCTCCCAGCACACAGCCCCCTTTCAGTTTTGCCTCAGACCTCGCAATGAAAAGGAAGAACAGGATTGCAGCTGAGAGTTGTAGCATGCCCCTGTTCACTGTGTGCATGCTGCCTCCCAAAGGATGTGGGTGCCTCTGCCAGGTCCTTGCACCCCCTTTTCTCCCTGTTTTCTGCCTTTAATTTCCCCTCCTCTGCCTGAGGTCCCAGTGCTGCCAGCAGCAGTTGCTGGGGCTGAGAAAGGCTTGTTAGGCCATATCCTGGGTGCCCCTGCCCTTACTTGTTTTGGGGAAGGCTGATAAGGAACAACTAGGGGTACCTCCCCAGGCACCCACTGCTGCAGAGATGCTCCCAGCCCTGGCTGACCCGAGGCAAGTGCGGCACGCTGCGTGTTGGAGCGGGTCTGTGGAGCCCTTGCCCGGGCATGGTGGCTGCCTGCAGACACAAGCAGGGCTGCTGCCTCCCCACAGGTTATTCCGGAGAAACGCCGTCCTTGAAACGAGATCCGTGTCTCTCCTTCCCTTCTTTCCCCTCATCTGGTGGATTGGGGCTTGAGGGTTCAAAGGCAACATGTTCAAGTCCCCACCAGTGTTTCTGATCTTACAGGATTTTGCTGGCTGGGAGGGTTTTTATGCTGACCTGTCTCAGCCAGAGAAGCAGCAGACACGGTGCATGCTGAGGTGCCAGCATCTGCAAGGGGCATGTAGGAACCAGGCCAAGAAGGCTCAGTGAGATGTTAATGAGCCACAGATGGTCAGCTTATTCTGGAGTCTGCCGATTTAGGCTTCTAGAGCTTTCTGCTGAAGCAATGTGTGAGTAAGATTTGATGGTAGGTAAGAGCTGGGAAAGAAGATCCTAAAATAAAGATCTTTAGGCATATATGGGGGACCTCAAGAGATCATCTCTGCTAGAGGCTATTGTTTTTTTTTCTGGAGGTCTCCTTAGCTACTTAAACTACTTGTGGGCTGCAAAAAAACCCATCCAATTTTCCATGGAAAAATTTTGTATTGGATAGGTAAGATCAGCAGAGGTTTATCTGTTGCTGTCACAGAAGAGGATCTCCAGATGCTTTGCTTGAGTACAGAGCCTCAAAGGCTGAAATTGATGTATTCCTCTCCTTCACAGGGCAGGATCCTCCCAACAGATGCTTGTTATCAGCAAAGTAAAGCAGAGAAACAGAAAAACTTCAGCTGGCAAGAAATGCAGAGGGAAATTTTAATTGTTTCTCTGTTGGGCTTACAGAGGGAATTCTCGAAGCTGCTTTCTGTCCCATTGTAGCATTTTATGTTTATATACTTTATCTCTTTCATGAGGAACTGTTAGCTCCTGCAGCATGTTGTGAATGTGACTATATGAGAGCTGCTTGTTTTACCCATCCCAGGGCAGAGTGTGCCAGCTGCACAACTAGATCTAAAATCATGGAGCTGCATTCTCATAAAACTGAGTGATTTTCTTCCTGAAAGGGTCTATGGTATTTTCCAAGTTAAGAAATGGTGAATAATTTCCCTAGTGGTAACTCTGAGATTGTATTTCCCTTAGAAGGGTGAGTTTTCACAGTTGCTAGAGAGGGAGGGGGAAATTCCTTATTCCTTCCCACTTCCAATGCTGCACTTGTGGTCTGTAGCAAGTGACAGTATTTAATGTAATTTGGAGGGTAGGTACTGCCTGAGTTGATCTACAGATGACTTAGTACTAAACAGTGAATGGTTTTTCTGGGAGTATTTAGTGCTATGGGACAGTTGCAAATTTTCCTTCTCAAAGATAGCACTGACAGTCCCTGTAAGCAATTAGAAATAAATGTCCTTGAGGCAGAGAATGGCTTTTGCAGAGCACCTGAGTTCTTAAAGAAGTGTCTGTGCAAGAAAGAAATCTAATACCCCTTATGTTCCTTTTCTGGACAGTAATATAAGGATTTGTGGAAAATCCAAAGAGTTCTAGATTTATTTTTCCTGGTAGGAAAGCAAATGTCGCGTTTGCTCTGTCCTTCCAGAAGACTGCTGAGTGAGTCTTTGGAGAAGACGATCTGATCTTTTCTGTGAAACATTGCTAACACCTCTCAAGCAAAGGTGATTTCTGCATTGGAAAGACATTCTAAAATGATGAATCAATTCACAACACAAAAGCTTTTTAGTCCTTTGCAACAGAAGACAAGGTAGAATCCTTCAGATTATTAGCATAAAATGCTTAGGTTTTAAAAATATCTTGGGCTGAGCGGAATATGTTGATAGAGGGAGAACAGATTAGAATCTCCTGTGATCACCCCCAAAGCCCAGGAGCTGGTGTCACTGTTTATTCCTGGTCTCTACTGCTTACAGTTTTCTCCAAAAATGACTAAACATGTAAAACGAGGATTGGGTTTGGGGTTTGAGGTTTTTATTTTCCTTCCCCTGTTCTAGGCCAGACTGACCACAGTCATGCATTTGGCTTTTTCCTCCTTTACTTCCAAATGCAGTCACATAACAATAGCCTGGAAAAAAGTACTGGAAATCATTTGTTCATGAATTTATTTCCTTTTTTGGGCTACAAGGAGTGGGTTGGCATTTGGGTAAGGAGGCTGGGAGCTCCAAGCCATCTCTTTCAAGATTGAGGAGGGTTTAAATGGGAACTGTCCTGTTAAAATGAGAAGTACTGTAGAAAGGCAGCCTTTCTAGAGCAAGCATTTCAATTGCTTCATGTGAAGAGCCTCACACTTGGGGCACCTTTTCTCAGCTGAACTTTGCTATTTGTGTAATAGCAAGGTCTTGCACAGACACTACTAAACAGGCTTTGTCTGCAGCAGGCAGGCAAGGACCAACTGGAAGAGAAATGCTCCTCTGGTCTTGGACTTCTTCAGAAGTGGGTGATTGTTTGCTTTCCTTAACAGTCTGCTAATAGGTGGTAGTGGGTGGTGTCTTTCTTATTTATTTTATGTAGGGCGTCATGACAGATGGTGATTTTGGCTGTTGTCCCTCAGCTGCAGAAACTGCTTTCTAAACCAAGCTAGCTATGATGGAGGCATCAGAGCTGGATGATCTGTGAAAGAGGAAATCCTATCAGAGACATCAGATTCCCAGCTGACTCTGTTGTGTCGTCTCTCTCCTGAGGAGCAGGAAAATAAGTGTTTTGCAGACAGGGTTAGGAGACACATTTTTTATGTCTGGATCTTTGGGTCTTGGCAGGTGACATATCTGATTATAAGGAAAATTAAAAATCACCAGGTGGGACAACAATGACTGTGTGACTGTGCTGGTTAGGAGGGTGGCTGTTAAAATATCAAACAGTACAGGCAGTGAAATCTTAGTATTTTATTGCTGTTTCAATGGATTTGGTCCTTATAGGAGAGAAGTGGAACTTAGGTATACTCAAGAGGGAACATAATCTGATAAAGGCTAGACCAGTCAGTAAAGTTTTCAGATCGCAGGAAATTTCCTCAAAGTATTTATTTATTTATGGCTTTGCTGAAAAGTTTTCAACCAGCTGTGTTTAAAAATATAACAGTAATGAGATACTTAAAAAAGGAGTTAATCTCTCCCTCTGTTTGACCTGCTGCAGAGCACCAGCTGTAGCACAAGCAAGCCCTGGGGAATCCAAGTGGCCTAGCCATACAGCCTTCCAGCCAAAGTCACACCTTGGGAATCCAAACCCTGGAGGGAAGCGTTGGCCTGTGGCAGGTCGAGGGGATGCTGAAGGGTGACCATTTGGCCATCCTGCAGGGGCAGCAGGTTTAGCCTGAGCAGCTCTTCAGCTCCCCACATCTCCCCAGTTCTCTTAGACCCCAGCCACTTGTTGTCAGTCAGCAAGACCCAGTTTTGTCTGAAATACTGGGAGGCCTTGAACTGTCTCTGACACCCCCAATGGGGAAATGCTGGAATGAGGAGGAGGGGAATCCAAGGACTTTTGTACTGAAGGAACAAAAAACATGTTCTGCGTGTCCCTGGGTTCAGCTATTACAGACTACAAACAGACTGGATATTTTGTTTTGCTTTTAAATGCTTCTTTAGCCAATGTGGTTTTTTTAAATTATTTTTTCTGTCTGTCGTTTTGGGAGACAGAGCCAGTCTGGGACTCCTCATTTGGCCCGTCCACTCTATCCACAAAGCATGCACAAGCCATCTTTTCCAGGCTCATTTCCTCTAGGATTCCCTATAGCTTTGCAACGGCCAAACCTTTGTGTTTGATATCAAGGTGTAAAGGACAGGCCAGTTGTGCTTTGTCCTCCAGTCCTGTGCCAGCAGGACTCAGTGCTGGGTGCAGGAACTCTGTGAGAGCTGCAGTGTGAGAGTGGTAAAATGTTTGTGTGGTGATTGACAGAAATTGTTTTGAGGAAGCAGATGCCTCCTCCTCTGATGATGGCATGGCACATGGTAGACTGGAAAGGCAGAGCATGTTAGTTTTGGTCCCAGGTGGAGGATTGTCCTTCTCCTGTGTGGAGAAGTGTTGTCTCCTTTGGGCCTACTGGTTTCAGCTTCAAGGTGCGTTTAACAACAGAAAAGTCTCCTCTCCCCTGTTTCCTTTTTCCACCACTGGTTGCTAATCAGGATTTTATTTTAATGACTTCCCTCTACTCTCTCTGTTTCCTCTCCCCCTGCCCCACATATGCCTTTTTTATATTTCTTTATGCATTTCTTTTTGGCAGAAGTTGAAACGCAAGAAGCATTTGGACCAAGATGAAAACAGTGGAGGAGCATGTTGGGCAGTGCAGTGCTTTGTTCTGAGTTCAGGGGGAGAAGAGGGGAAGCGAGGGGGGACGGAATGTCATTTCCCAGATGGGGGCCCTGCCAAAGATGTTCTTGCTTCAGAAAGCAATGAGTGATTTTTGAGGCTATACCAGGTTTAACCCTTTGTTTACCTGCTTCTGCCATCCAAGGAAACAGCAAAGGCCTGGACCAAAAGTGGGATGGTGTTATGTGGCCCAGGTGATGTGAATGATGTTAAGCCACAGTCTGCTGTTGCGTCTAAATGCTGTCAACAGTCTGAGGTGCTTGTTCTCCTGTTGGAAACCCTAAGGAGTGGATGAGCAGTCTGTACTTGTTTATGAGTCCAACTTGTTTGTGAGGGTCCAACACTAGTGTGATTACTTTTGGAAAAATGAGATCAGCATGTTCCATACAGGGGTTAGAACTGCTGTACTATCTCCTGCTCTTCCAGAAACACCTGGTTGGATTTGAGATGCTGCTGAACACTGCTTCAACTGTTCCCATTGCAGGACAGGGAGCACTTTTGCCTTGTGATGGTTGCAAAACACTTTGTCCTGTGACCAAAGGAGCCTTGCCATGCTGGGATTGCAGTGGCAGCAAGCCCCAGGTAGCTTGTGGTTATGCTGGGGACCACTGGCTGATCATAGCACTGATTCCTCCTTTCTGTTTTGACCCAGTCTCCAGTGTGAAAAAATTGAAAGTTTGGAGGGTATGAGGGGTGGAAAACCTCTACGGCATGTATTTACTGCCATATTTATAGCTCCTTGAGCGTTAAATATTGCATTGTGTTTGTAGGGTGCTGATTTAACTCCCCAAGGGCTGTTTCACAGTAGCAAATTGAGGGTGAGGGTACAGGAGGGGAGCATAGAAGGGAAAGTTAAGGCAACTCTGCCTCTTCATTAATATCTTCTCCAGATTATAAATACTTGGGGCACTTACGTCAGGACTCTAGAGGAGGACATTTATCTCCTGATGAAAAAAACCTTTGGGGATTTTTATCTGTGGTACTGGACTGTTTCTTAGTATGGAGGTTCAGCCTTCTAAATCTGGATGAGGTTCTCCTGTGGAAGGCCACCCTCTTCCATCAGAGTTGGAGTGAACTAATGTTGTATGCATAAAATGCATCAAGTCCATTTTTTGTCAACTCAGAGTCACTATTCGCCACAACTAAACCTGCAAGCCTCTTTTTCTTTAGGACCAACAGCCTCTCTGGGCCCTTTCATGTCTCACAGTCCTCCTTCTCTAGCTAGGAGGATGACAACAGCTTTCCTAACCCCTCTGTGAACCTCCTGAACATTAACACAGTTTAGGTACAAAGGTGTCAGTAATTTTGGGCTGCAGAACCACAAACTTCATCTTCCTAGCACCTTTGGCTGCAGCGTGAGAATTTTTGATCTCTTGTGCAGAATGCGACTGCCCACAAAGCTGCCAAGGAATGGTTATACCAATGCTATTGTGGGTGCGTCTATGGCCAGTGACTAACAGAGAAGTGATGCATCCAGTGCTGCCCTTGAAATGCTCTATGTTCTTTCAGACAACCAAGAGAGGTCTGTTCTATAGGAAATGAGTATAATGCCACTCTGGTATCATTGTTCAGATGTGGTGTAGAAGAATACGGGTGTGTAGACAGAAGATGCGTGTGTAGGATTGCCTGTAATGGATTTCAGCTTTATTTTTGACATGTTCAATCTGAATACTTTCCCATGGAGGTCAGCAGACCTGGTTGGAAATTCCGTGTGTACATCTCACTGCACAGCATCTCTAAACTTGTATATTTTTCATCCATTTTCTTGGATCCCTTAAGACATCCAGGAACCCTTTTCCATCGGTGTTGTGAACCATGGGAGGAAAGCACTGACTGATGGATAGGCACTTAGGTGGGAAGCAGAGACCAGTGTTTCCCCTCCCTTGCCCAATACCAGTAGGCACGCTTGGCTTCAGGGTGGGATCAGCTGGTTTGCCCTCAGATCTTTGACCCTGGTCTCTGGCTCCTCATAAGCACAGTAAATACCACTGCAGGCTTTTAGTGGGACTAAAATACATGGCACCAGAGTTGTTGGGTATTGCTTGCTATCTTGGAGGACTCCTTTCAGCCTGGACTTTGTCTTTATTTTACTAGGTGGTTGTCCAGGTGGTTAGCATGCGTGTGGTGAAGGAAGGTGTCTACTGAACCCACACAGACTGCTGTACTCACACCTGCCCAGTTCTGCAAATCCTGTTCTGGATGAAAACATTTTGAAGGTGTGAATTGCTCATTGTTTATCCATCCTGGTGGTGGGTCTTCATCCCCTTGGCTTCACTGCCTGCTGAGGGGCTCACTTGGCCTGTGACTGCTCATCATGGGGTATTTGCAAATGGTGCCACATTGGCTCTGCTACTTCTCCTTCTCTGATTACTTAGTTCTTGGCAGCTGGATGTTTGAATGTTTGCTTTACAAACACTTTCCCTGAACTCTCTGATTACAGAAAGTTTAGTCTGACAAACCCCAGTGAATTATCCTGTTTTCTGTTGTCAGTGGTATCTCTCTGTCTCCCTTAATCACAATATTTTGTGTGTGGTGCAAATTCATATTTTCTCCTTGTTGCAATCAGCATACCACTCCTTGCTTGGTTCAGTTACCAATGCAGTATCCCCAAAATGCTGACATCTGTATTTTACTAATCCAAAAATCCTGTGGCTACCAGGAAGCAGTACAGATAATAACACTACATACCTGTCTAGCACCTTTCATATGAGAATCTGAAATAGTGTGACTCATGTTCATCTCGTTACTGCTTGTACCAGCTGGAGTTTGCTGTTCCTGTTTTTGCAGCCTGGAAAGCTGAGACACAGGGTAGGGGTATATTTTGTCCAGTAGAGGAGGCGATTCCAGAAATGTGGCATCATAACCTCCCACACTATGAATTTCTATCCCTCTCTGTCTTACTAATGTGCCTCCAAAAAGGAAAAAGATTAGAGTGGGATGGTTGGTTTTGAGCAATGCTTTATTTGCAATGATCCATGACTTTATTTGATGTCTCAGTAAATTCCACCCAAGAATAAAAAAGCAATCGCAAGATTTCTCCAAGGTAAGTTACCTTACTTGGCTGTGATCAGGGGTCTATAATGCAGTTCTCAGGAAGAAAACTATCCAAATACTGTCTCCTGTCAGTTTGGTGGTTTGGAGTGATGTTGAGGGACAAGTGTTCGTGGCTGGCCCACAGAGGGTAAAGTTCTTACTGTGTTTTCAGGGTGGTAATAAGACTTGTGAAAACATGTCTGCAGGTGTCTGGGTGGTCAGGCTGGACTGTTAATCCATCCAGCTGCTGGCCTGTTTTGGACAGGGTCCAAGACCAGGTAGGACACTGCTGCTTTTCTTACAGCCCCCAAATACAGCTGAGGACCTTCCAAGCAAACCTGGGCTGGTTTATGGTTTTGGGGGGAAACCACATGCAAACCACGTCAAATTGCTAGATTCTGCCCCAAACATATGCAGAGTGCATACATTTCTGTTTCATTTTGCTTGGAGATGACTGGGAGAGGGAGGAAAACCTGCATGGACCCAGTGTTGATGTAAGGCCATAGGTGATCTATTCCTAAAGCCTTCCAGTGCCATTCCCATGGCTAGACCAGACTAATGAGGGCAGAATAATAAATAATACCCAAGCTAGCATCTCCTGGGAGCTTGGGTTTAAGAGGAGGGATATTTTGTCTAAAACGTTTCCAGAAGGGGACTGTTGGGAGGGGAATTAGTGTATATGTGGACCTTCAACATATGTAATCTCAGCCAAGGTGATGGGCAGTTGGGTCAGGGTTTCCTGTGCTGTGGGGCCCTGAAGCATAATGTGCATGGAAAATAGAAACCCTAAGAAAGAAAGAAAAGGGGAAGAATTGCAAGCCCTGCAGGATAAAAGTGCATTTATTTTTTCACGTGTTGTGTCAGAACACACTAATTTTTGCCTGGGAGGGAGGGCAAGCACACGCAAAAACAGTCTAGTTCACTAGGAAAGGGGTGGGGAAATGTGGTGCCGAATAGCTCAGGAAATGTGGCTGTAGGACTGTCCCCCCTGCACTTCCACACAGGGCACAAGACCCTCGCATGTGCCTGGGCTTTGTAACGGAGTCACCTTGTCCCCTTGAGCCCAGGACACCCCCAGCTCCCCACTCTGATCCCCTTCTCCCAGTCCCTCTTCCCCCATGTGCTTTTATTCATTCTGCAAACAGTGTATGCCAAATCCAGCTTCACAGCTGGCTCTGCTCCACGTGTTTGTTTTCTATGCCTGCGCGGCGCTCGCCAGCTCCACTTGCGCCAAGGCTCAGAGGTGGAGGCGGCGGGGGGGAGCAGGGCTGGTGGGGAGGGAAACGGGAGCAGGCTGCTGCTTGCCAAGCCCTTATTTGTTTAAAGCTTAAGCCTGTTTGAGAGAGCCTTTTTGGAGTAAGGGGTAAGTGGCAGGGGTGGGATGTGGGGGAATGGAGAAAGTAAACTGTACGTCAAGGAAAGCAAACTTTACAGCTGGAATTGCTGCTGGTGCTTGTTGTGTGAAAAGCCAGGGGAGGGGCCTTGGGCTCTGAGCCCGGGCTTTCAGCGTGGATTCGAGTGTGAGTGGGTAGGAGTGACAAGTGGGGAGCCAGTGGCAGGTCTGTGCTATGTCCAGCTGTCACAGGCACTGCTGCTTGACAAGCCTGGCTGTGTGGCACTTGCCAGTGTGTCCTAGGAGCTGGCTGGGGCACAGGTAGGTGAGTCTCCCTCCCCAGGCTCTGAGGCAGCAGCATTTTGCCTTCCTTTTGTTACAGAGCATCCCCTTGTTGACAGGGAGAAGCCATATGCCAGCCCTGCCCATCTGTCTGTGCCGGGCGACCTGAGGCCTTGCTTCATCTCCTGCCATGTTTGGCTCACTGTCCTCAACGGGACCATCATTTTTGGAAAGGCATGTTTATTGTTGTGATGATAAATGCGGCAAATCACATGCAAACACAACCTTTAAATAAGCCTATGCAATGCAACTCCATCCTCTTCATCTCTGGGAAGAGGGGAAGTCTGTCACCCATCCTGACACCCCATTGTGAGTGTGTCCCCCATGAATTTTCATCTTGGGGTGGGCCCTGTGGGATTTTGGAACAGCATGACAGCTGCTGATCATGGCACAAAGTAGGGCTCTGGCTCAGCCCATCTGGGTTCTGGCACTCAGTGCTAATCCCCACACCTCACCTTAGGCATTTGGCACAAGCCAGAGCATTTTCTATGGACAGTCATTTCTGTCCCCTTGTTTTGCTAGCTTTGAGCTTCCTCTTGTGTTTTTTGGAGTAGTGACATGTCTTCCAGGGTAAATTTGTCCCAGCAGAGAGTTCTAGAGGTTTTTGACCTGCTCCCATAACGAAAATTATTGTTGTTAGTGAAAAGCAATTTAGTGACAGTTATGGCAAGTAAAGAGTCCCATTTATTCCCGAATTTATGAAAGAAAAAAAAAAAGTCCCCAACTTTTAAATACCATCTTCAGAGGACAAGAAAAAGGGGCTTGTGCTTTTTGCATCCCAGCAACAAGTCATTGCTTAAAGGAGTGTAAACTAGAAGGCAGTGTCTCTGTGGTGGTGATGGGGATGTCTCTAAAGCCAGCCATCTGGGGATTAAAACTTTGTGTTGACGTTACTGGCAAGTACTTTGTCCTGTCTCTTTTGTGTGTTCTTCTGGACTTTGATGTCAACTGTGTTAAACTAGCCTTGTGCTTGTTAATGCAGTTTCTGGGCCTGCTCCCATTGAAGTCATGGCAAAGATCAGGCTGATTTTGGTGGCAATAGGACCAAGTCCTCTGCTATAATCCAGAGGATGTGTTGTTTTAGCAGGTGTTTCTCCTGTGCCACTGGCTTATGTTTATAATAAGCTTGGTCAGTTTTTTGTGGCACCCTTGCTCTTCAAGTACACACTAGAAGAAGGTTCAGAGCCTAGAAAAGCTACCCAAGTCTTTGCTCTGCCAACAGGAGAATTTCCCCATAGCAGCTTCCCCCAAGGAAGGCTAAACAGTGTCACTGGCAGATTCTGTGGACTTTTCTGGTTTGTGGTTTGGTGGTTTTTTTATTCGTGTATTTGTTTCACTCTATTACTGTTTCTAATTGGACATGGATAAGATTTTTCCATTGTTCCTAGACAAAGATTATTTGGATTTTTTTTTTTTTTTTTGTCGTTTAGTACGTAAAGATAGGCTCCTGTTTAAGCATATGAAGAGGTGGGCTGTTCTTAAAAAGCACCCATATCTGCTGTCTCTGGCTTGTGATCTACTCTGTGAACAAGAGCTTCTGAGTCTCAGTTAGCAGGTGGCTATAGCTGACAGACACTGATACGTGCTTGCTCCCCAAGCACTCCTGCTGTGCTCCATGCAGATGCTGACTGGTGGGGTTTGTCCACCACTCCTCTGTGCTTTGGTTTATATTATACAGAGAGAGGAGTCGTTCAGCTGGTGGTTACCAGCATGAATGGATGCTGGGATATTTATTGTCTGTCCTGTTGCAAGCTTGACCCCATCATGTGACAGAAACAATAAAATGGAGATGGGGCTTTTCAGGGCAGCTCAGTGTCACACCTTTGCCATGATTTGTGGTCTTCCTGTTATTGACCACTGCTCTGGCTGCAGAGAGGCTGTAGGATGATATAAGGTAGCCTAGGATTTGTTTTTTTTTAGTGTAGCTGCCATATCAGGGGCAAAATGGTTATTCTGGTCAGCATCTTGATGTCTTGTAGTCCGGGAGTGAGAATTGGCTCTGTGGGTTCCCCAGGAGCTGCTGGGAAAGTGATGCAGAGTGAAAAAAAGCTTTGGAGAAGAGCATCATGTTTGGGATCCCCATGGAAAAATGGTGTTTCACTGGGACCAGAGCATATTGTGGAAGTGTATCTGTTGATTAAGTTTTTGTCTTAGAGCAGCAAGAAGTTTCCAGTAGAGAGCAGGAGTGGTTTTCCTGCTATCTGAGCAGGACACATTTAAATTAAGTGGAAGAGTGTCAGCTGGGGAGAGAGGATTATTTGAGAGGTGATGATGTGAGTGAGGTGATAGCTCCTGCTCAGAGGAAAACAAACAGAAGTAAGGACTTGAACCTGGATATACATGTGGCAGGTGAGCTGTGGCATTGCCATGTCCTTGCCCTGAAGCAGTGGAGACAAACACAACATAAGGAAATCTGCCAAAATCCCAATCCTCTATTTCTTCTTTCTTGACACTCTCATCTAAAAGTTTCTTCTTTTCTGTCACCTTTATTCCACACTTCCCCTTAGTATCTCTGATGGCTTTTGCCCCACATCACTTCCCCTGCGTCTGCTGGGCCTGCCTTCTCTCTGACCTCTCCCTAACCCAAGAGGCAATTAGACTCTCAACATCAGATTTCAAGGTTTGGGGTTTTTTTGTTTGCAAAGGATGAGAAGGGAAAAACAAAAGCAGTCCCTGAGTAATGCGAACTACCCACAGGCAACATCAGTGCATGTGTGATGACAGCTCCTGGTGGGAACTGCCCACGGCTCCCAGCACCCTCCTCCACTGCAGCTGCTGACAGGGAGCAAGCAACCTAAGGTCTGGATCATGTTGGTGTAGGATTCAGCATGGTGGAGCCCAGACCAGAGCCAGCTGAATGAGCTGCCACCTGCCACCCATCCTGTGGGTCCCACTGCATCATTTGCCAGCAGAGCCATTCCTTGCTTTTCTTGCCCAGATGTACACTTTTATTTATTCCCTGCTCTCTGTTACATGCTTTCCCTCCTTGTCCAAAGAGAAGAAAGGTATTGATGGGTAAATTTTGTTAGTGCTGGTATCGAGCATTCTAAAGTAACTAACTACTCTACCCAATGGTGTGAAGTCTAGAGGACATAGGGATTTTTCTTCTGTGTTTACTACAGCATCTGCCTGCAGCTCTCACTGCGTTGACACTGATCTTCAGCTTTAGTTGTAATGGGAATGATAAAGTGAGTGTTGTTTTCATATGGCAAGCGATAGAATACTCAGGCAAGTAATACAGTGCACTAAATCCTTCGCTTCTAAGGCTAAAGGTGTGTTTTCACATCATACTGATATCAGTGGGTGACCACTTTCCTGCTGCCTCCTCTGAAATATTTCTTACCGTGAAGATTCAGTGTCATCCCATAGCAAAGCCTCAGAAAAGCAAGACTTTCCTGCTGCACCATCAGCTGAGTTTGTAGTAGTTGCGAGGAAGACTGAAAACACTCCAGACCAGATAACTCATCACAAGCATATAACTACATAGATGCGGTTTTCAAGGGGATCCTGACCCTTTTTTTCTTTTCCTTTGCAAGAGAGTAGGTTGAGCTGCACCTCTCTGGGGCCCTAGTCTTGCACAAATGACCTTGATAGCAGCAATTCTGCTGGTTCTCTGACATTTGAAGATCCAGTCCCTGAATGCAGACCTGCACCCTTCTTTAAGTGCTGCAGATGTACACCCCTTTCAGATTCCTCAGCTCTCTGCACTGGGACCTTAGCTGCAAGGCAGGAGAGTCTACAGGTGGATCAAGAATGAGAAGGG
>VRYO01001681.1:3098606-3231122 GCA_009812075.1 Sialia sialis | reverse complement strand
TTTTTTTTTTCTTATGCTTTAGCCTTGTCTTTTGAAGGACTGGAGCTGCTTTCAGGGCACGCCAAGGGGCAGCAAAAGCCAGTGTGTATACTCTGTGTTTTAGCACAGGGCTCCTCTCCTGGTAACTGAAAAAAAAGGACATGTACCCTGTGGGCAAGGCCATCCTTGCATCCGTGGCCTGCCTGCACTAGAGCTGTCCCCTCTAGGGATAGCTTGGCAGATCCAAGCACCTGGGACCGCCGTGCCACAGGCAGAGCCCAAGGTGAGCCACGCTCGCTGCAGTGCCACCTCCATGGTGACACTGGGAGCCCGTCGCACATATGAAGGTGGCATTATGTTCTTCAAGTGGCCTCGTGCTTGCTGGCTGAGCGAAATGCCAACGTGAAAGGCTTTGCTGGGTCTCAGCAAAGTCAGCCTGATCAGTGCCAGTTGGAAAGTGACGGTCAGTTCAGAGGAGCTGTTGGATGGAGAGGTGCCAGCAACTGCAGGCATTGGGTCCTCAGGGATATGAGCAAAAGTCAGGCCATGAGAAGGCTTTGCATCCTGTTGCTAATTCAAAGCCAGCCTGCCCAGTCCTCTCCCTGGTGATGCTGCAGGCTGTTGTGGAAAGGAAGTGCTCAGGGAAGTAGCTTCATCTTGAGGAAGACAAAAACGTTACAAAGATGTTTGCATGTTTAATTTGTTGCTGGTTTGGTTTGCATGAATAATTCTGTTCAAGGAAAAGAGATGTTTTACCTGCAAGTTTAGTTTACTTTTTAAAGAGGTGTCTGTTCCTCAGGACTTGCTTGAATGAAAACTGTGGTTCATTTTTAGGGTCACCCAGTTGCAGTTTTTAGGAAAACTCACTGATCTGTGCTGGTGGTGCCATGCTAGGTTTTATTCTGGATATTTTCCTTCTCAGTATGAGCATGAATTTATCCCAGGCTTTCTCTGTTGTGGCTTTTTGATGGACTCTCTAAGCTCACAAGCAGGCACTAAGAGAGTCTTTTTTGTCTCATTACTTTTAAAAAGGGAAGAGGGGACCCCCTCATATAGTTAATCAAGGGCTATGTTAAAAGAGCTAATGCACTCTGAAATCAGCAGCTCTCAGTACTACAGAGGGAAAAACAGGCAAGCTGTTATCACTGTTTCCACAAACGGTGTGCTACCTCCTTGACTTCAGACATGGTGATGTAACACTGAGTTCTGCCCTCTCCTGATACCAGCCGTTTCCCGTTTGGGATCCTGCCACTCCCTGTGGCACCTGCACACCCATCCCCACCAGCTGCCATGCTGTTCTGTGGGAGGGGTAGTTCTGTCCTGCACCAAACTCCTTTTCCCAAACACTTTCAGAGAAAATGAGCATAACTTTGCAGTTAGAAATTAATACTTTGAAATGGGGACAGGGGTTGGGTAGAGATTCATTTTGTCTTGTGGGATGTTACTGTTTGATGGGCTGGGGAGAAGCAGTCAGGGATGCCCAGATTGCTGTCCACGCCCAGGAATCATGCAGGGACTTCGCAGCTGATCTGCTCAGGTATGTCACCTAGACAGTATTTTTGTGGGTAGAGGATTATACAGTTGTACAGTGGGATTTTTCAGAGGGGATGGAAAAGATTTGGGATCCAAGAACAGCTTGCTTGGTGGGATGGAAGTGCTAGTCAGAGAGCTTTTGATTTCCAGCCCTGCCTGCCACTGCTCTGGATAACCTTGGGCCAGGTTGGCTTCTTCTAGGCCTCTGATTGCTCAGTTTGTAAAACAAAGGACTACTGTTGCTCTTTTCTCTTTCACTTTTTTTTTTTTTCCCAGTGGTTTTTGTTTAATGGAGGAAAAAAGTACTGTTTTGTATTAAAAACCAATGATTACAAGCAAAATTGGCTCATAATACTGTGTAAGACATTGCTTATTCTGAAAAGCTGAGGTCTCAATGTATGAAACAGAGAGCAGGGAGTATCACTGTCCCTACTTGACCTGCTGAAAACAGAGAGCAGCTGCAGTGAATTCTCCAGAGTCACCCAGGGTGTCCCCAGCTGGTAGCTGGACTGAAGTTGCTGCAGCCTTTCCCTCGGTGCAGAGCAGTCCCTACCCCTTCCCACCGTTCATCCCTTGCAGGAAGAAGTTCCCAAGGTCCGTCTCCCTGACGCAACCCCGGACCACTGCCCTGAGCATCGGTGACTTTGCACAGCTCCCTGTGCCTGTGCATCCCCGCAGCCTGCCGGTGGGGCTGGGATGTGTGGTGCCGGGATGCTGCTCCGGAGCTGGGGCACAGGCTGGTTCCTATTTGGGAGCCTTGTAAATTACAGGCAGTGTGGCAGTAACAAGGGCTGCTTGGCTGGCCCTTGTTAAGCAGGAGGGGGCTTGGGGCTGTGAGCTGCATTTCCTCAGTAAAACCTTCAGTTTCTAATCAGCAAACACCTCTCCTGCAGCCTGTGCTTAATTCAAATCCCTTTTTCCTTTCGAGCTTTGTCACCCCCCCGCGCAGGCGCGGGTCTTTCTTCCCTTTTATATCTTCACCTCTGGTTATCCTTTCTCGCTCCGCTGCCTTTGCAGTGCCCTCCATCGCCGTGGCACAGCTGGGGCTGCAGGCAGGGGCCTCACTGGGCTTAGGTGTGTGGTGGGAAGCCAAGCCGACAGATTTTACACCCCCACCACCTCTCTTTAACTGATTAGGCTCTCGTTAATTTTGTTCTCTTAATGGCCCCTCTTTTGATTTAGTGGGTTGTCTGAAAGGGACTTAGAGCTCCACCGACAGGAAATTGTTATTTTAACCTGACAGGAAAGAATTTTAAATAAATAAACAATTTTTTTTTTTGTTTTCCCTCCCTCTTGAAGCTCTTTAAATTACTTTAACTCTTCCTAGCTAGCAATCAAGCAGGAGCCGTCAAGGGTGATGATGCTGGTGGCTGCAGAAGTGTTGGCAAGCAGGGGCACCTCATGAGGTACCTGCCTTGGGGAAGGGAAGCAGAAGAGCAGGACCCTGTCATGCAGCAGCCCTGCAGCCCCCTCTGGGAAGTCAACTGGAATGCCTGGGGTCTCCTCCACTCCTCACCTCTGCCTCCTCTCCCACTGCAGTCCCCTCTGGTGCTGCTGGCAGGGACATGAGGCAGATCGAAAAGCTGCCTGATTAATAAAGTTCCTTGCTTTGCACTATTGCAGGCTGCTTAAGGGCAGCATTTTCAAAAGAGGTCAGCTCCCATTTAGGCATCGAAATAAGTTGGTTGCCTATTCAGGAGAGCTCAGCATGTCAAGAACTGAATGCTTTTGAAAATCTGGCTTCAATTGTGGAAGCTGAGAATTTCAAAATCTGGCCCTGGATCCTAATAGTTCTTTTGGAATTGATGTTTTCATTCATTTTTCTCATTATTTTCATGCTGGCCATTTACTTTTTGTACTTCAATCTGCTGTGAAAGAAATGGCCACATGTCCCTATTTAGAGCTCATACTCTTGCCTGGAGGTTTGGGGAGGTACCATGCGTACACTTGTTGGAACACACCTTCTCTCCTCATTCTTTGCTCAAAACTGTTCAATCTGCCCAGTGCTGCGGCCAAATTTTTTGTGCTCCCTTTTTCTCCCCACCTATTGCTCTTCATCTTTTCACAGACCTGTGGGCAGCCAGTTCAGTCATTGCATCAATGAGCCTGGGTGGTCCTAGCTCACTAAGGGTCTCATGCACAGTTCTGTGCCTTTGCCTTTGCCCTTCTGGCCAGAGGCTCTGTGCGACGCAGAGCTGCAGGGAGGTCTGGTTGGGAACATCTTTGCCTACCCCCTCCCTCAGCCTGGGCTCCAGGGAGCAACTCCTTTCCATCCAGCATTTTTCCATCCTGCTGCAAAATCCATCCAGATAAGGGGAATGAGTAAGCTTTGCTCTGTAGGCTTCCAACACTGATGAACCAGACAGTAAGTCCTACCCCAAAATGTTTCTTCTACATCAGTGAAAGGCTTTCCATCTCCAGTAAACCTTAGGGTGTGAGGTGTTTTTAAGGCTGAATTACCTCAAAGTCTTTTCCAGATGAGTGTAATTAGTGGAACCTTAACTTGTGCATCAGCAGTGGTATCAGCACTGCATGTTCTGATGTGGACAGACCCAGGGCTCTTTTAGAGCCATCATTAGTGGTGACCTGTTGTGGTGGCTGTGGCATAATGAAGGGTGCTTTGGTGGCTGTCTTACGTGGAGGAATAAACTTGAGCACCCCAGATGGGTCAATCACTGAAGTATCTTGTACAGCACTATGCGCTGGTTCGTTGAGGGAAATTTTGAGACTATTCTCAGGTGAGGAGAGTGAATACTAAGAAGGATGAGGTGTGGAAGTTGCTGCCTTGTCTCTTGGGTACTGGAGTTTACCCACCGAGATTTTCACATGTAATGGGGCTGTGGCCTGCAGTAGCTGGAGTATGGCCTAGCTCTTCTTTCTGGATGCCTTCAGGATATGCCCAATGTCTGAGATCTGTCCATGCTCCTGGATGCCTGGAAGCCACATTGGGCCATGTCGAGCTTGACTTAATTTACTCTGCCTCTCATCAGGGCTTGTCATCTTGGCTTCACAGCCACTCCACTCATGAGTATTTAACTCCTATAAAAAGCTGCCTTGTGTAGACCCAGTTAACTGAACTCGTACTGGCCTGCGAAGAGCTATGTAAAGATGTTTGTAACCTTTCCAAAACTTGAGCAGCATGTCTTTTCACTTGGTGTTTCTTCCTTTTGAAATCACCTGCCCAGAGGAAGCTTGTCTTCTTTCTTCTGAGTATCTTCCATGACTTCTCCTTCAAGCAGGGCTCTAGGATGTGGGGGTCGAAAGGGACAGCTTGTGAGGCTATCAGAGGGATAGCCAGATTTGCAGAGAGGTGTGCAAGCCAGCCTGCTGGATTCTTGCTGTCACGATGTGGGCCTCAGCATGGCTGGCCATGGACATTGCCCTATGCTGCACTTTTGCTGTCACGAAAAGCCAAGCAAAGTGATTTGAGAGTAGCTTGATGATATTTCCCCAAATGCTGGGGTTTCCTTGCTAGCAGTAATCAGCCTTGCCTTGAACAACTCGCCGGGCATCTCAGGGAGAGTACGTGTCCTTACTTCAGGAGTTGGGAGGTTTAATTTCGAAGGTTATAGTTGAAGGGGCTTGTGCTCTTTTTTTGACTAAGATGGGTATGCTCATGGAGGTGATGGCTCAAGCAGTGACTGTGGTGGAAGTAGGAAATACCCACCCTGCAGAGTCAGGTGCTCCTGAGGGTGGTGATTGTGGCTAAGGAGCCAATTGCTGCAGGGGGGTAGGCAGTATATAACTGGGCTTGGGCTGGCTGCCATGGCTGCTTTGGGTTTGTTCTTGGGCTTCTTCCCTGTAGACATGCCACAGGAGCAATTCTGCAGTGCCTTAAGACTTGCAGGTCATCTTAGTGCTGCAGCTGAAAGGAGCTCGAAGTCCTATCACAATGCCAGTAGAGGGAAATCTCCTCTCGCCTTCAGCTTGTTGCTTTTGATTAAAGATTAATTCAGTCTCTCATCTGAGGTGTCTCTTGGGGCAGCTACTGTGGTCTTTTATCCCCCTGACCTGGCTTGTCTGCTTTAGTGTTCCTTCATGGGTCTCCAAAGCAGCTGCTGCAGTGTGCAGCTCTTCACAGCAACCTGGCTTGTGACAGGTGGCCTTACATTTCTAGTTTATTAGGGCTAGTTGATGCTTTCAATTATGAACCTGGTGGTTTGTGCAGACTTAAAATAGGTGGTGTGTTTCAGGCAGAGCAGTTAATCTGAAGTATTTTCATAGGTTGAGTTTCTTAATTAGAATGGACTTGTACTGCTCATTTACTTTAGTGTTCAAAATAGATTATATTTTAGACATAGCCAAGAAGTGGCAGCATCACTCAGTGGATGTCTTCAGTGACACTTTGTTGAAAATGTTTGTGTGTTTTGCTCCTGAAAATTGCCTTGTGTGCATCACTGTCATTCACTGTGCCTAGTATGAAATGGGGAAGGGGAGTGTATGTCTGTGTATGTATGTGTGCTTGAGGATGGGATGTCTTGGGAGACACCCACCTGTGCCTGGGTGGGGAGCTGGAGAAGAGAAATGCTTGCACCAGCATCTGTAGTCTCCTCAGGCCACTGGCTTGGTGAATCTATGGCAGTTCAGGGATGTTGGTAGGGACACCAGGCAGGACTGGAAAGCAGAGGGAAATCTCAGGTTTTCATCTATCATGTCTCTTGTCATCCACAGGAATCCACTGCCACAGATCCACTGCATCCCCTGAGGCAGCGTATGGGACCCTTCCCTGGGCGCCCCAGGTCACACCGCATGGGATGGCAATGACACGTGGAAGGAAGAGGCCCATGTCCCCCATCCCTTGCCTCGTGCTTGCGGCTGCCAGCTGTTTTGCCAGATTGAGTGAGTGTCTTTTCTTATCCATTCTGGTTTGCCATTATGCTGTTTAGCGTAACCATGCCTCAAGGACAAAGAGGTTTCCTCTCTCTGCTGTTTCCTGAATAGCCTTGCCTAAAGGTCTAGGTTCAAACCCTCCTCCAGTGGGAGAGATACATTTGGAGTGGAACATTTCTCTCAGGCAATGCCAAGAAGAAATGGAGCTGGTCTGCATCTCTAAAAATTAGGGTGGGTGTGTGAGGAGTCAGGGGGATGGTGCAACACAAGGAGAAGCTGTGAGGAATGCAAAATGTACAGCACTGCAGCTTTTTCCTCTGTCCTTTCTATTGCTGAGTCTCACAGAGCTTTCTTATTCCCATTTTTTTTTCCTCTGTGCAGGTGAATCTCTGCAGGTCACAGTGCAACCTGCTTCTATTGTCCAAAAACTTGGGGGCCCAGTCAGCCTGGGGTGTGTGGTGGACCCTCCCCGAGTGAACCTCACCTGGAGACTGAACGGGAAGGAGCTGGCTGGATCAGATGAGGTGCTGGGTATCCATGTGGAGCGAGGGAAGCTCATCATCACAGCTCTCAACAACCGCACTGTGGGCCGATACCAGTGCATCGCCCGTGTACCTGAAGGAGTCATTGCCAGTGTCCCTGCAGTGGTCACCTTAGCTAGTGAGTAGCTTTAGTTCTTCTCAGCCCCTGCTCTGCTTGGGCCATCACTCACACATCCTGAGAGGCTCATCTTGTTCATGCTGGCATCAAGGGATGACTCCTTTGGCGTATGCCCTTTTGTAGCATTTTTGATCAAGGACTGGCTGACATGATGTGGCCCAGTCTGACTCAAACAGTCCTCCTCCTGCATGGTAGGCTGCAGACCTGTCCTGCAGGGAGAATTTTTTGCAAGACTGGGGAATACCTGAGCTATGGGGGATGTGTGTGTGATTGGTTTCCTGACAAGTCAGGCTGCCTCCTCTGCTTCCTGAATTATTGATGGAGTTTATAGATAGTTTATAGATAGTACCTGGCCCAACTGCTGCTGGAGCTGCTGCAGGACTGCTGCTACCACAGGGTCAGTATGTGCTAAGTTTTACTGCCTTCCTGAGACACAGCTGTGAGCAAGGGACTTTGCTCCTATCACTGAGCTTACGTGCCCCTGACTGCTGCCCTCTGGCATTGGGAGACATCAGTGTGGCCAGAGCTGTCTTAGGTGGGAAATTTTTCTTACAAGCACCTGATTTTGGCCAGATGTTGTGTATATTTGGCCAGAAGGTCCTGTATTTGGATGCACTGAGAAAGAGCAGTGGAGAGCCCCCCTTCTCAGAAATCCACAGTGTTTGGTGGAGCAAGTGTGTGCAGAGGAGGCTGCCGTTGCCTTGCAGTGACAGTCCCTGAGCGCAGAAAGGGCTTAATCTTTCCCAGAAAAAGGCAGTTTGGAACTAAGTCTTGAGAAAATGAAGAAGTGAAGATGTTTGTGCAAAGTGGGGCCTGGCTTTGCTTTAAAGCCAAGAACTATTGGCTTGTCACTGATACATTAATCAGGAGTGAAATGTTTAGGCCATGCTGGATGGGAGGAGGAGGAGGCCAGGGAAAGCAGGGAGAGAGTTGCTGAACTCTGAGGCAGGGTGGGAGGGGGTTGTCACGGGGCCGAATCTGTCGGGGGATTTGGCCTGAGCCCCATGCTGAGATTAAGTTTCGGAGAACACATTCCAGAGCAGAAAGGGGGCTGTGTGTGCTGGTGGCCTGATAGAGAGAAGGAGGTGGATGGGATTACCAAGGGCATGGTTTGCATTTAGGAGAGTAGGGTGTGCACAGCTCCTCAGCCTCATCAGCTCCTGCTTAGCTGATCCCCTTTTCTTTTTTAACTTGCACCTCACCCCACCACCACCAGCTCTTATCTCCTGGGAAAAGTATGTCTGACCTATCTGACTGCTTTAGTCTAGCATCAGTGGTGGATGGGAGACAGGTCCTAAAGCACCAGAGGGCCCCACTATGTCCTCCAGGACAATTCAAAGCCACTGAGCAGTACCTCAGCTCTCTCCAGGAACCAAATCACATTTGCCTACTGGATTGCAGCTGGGGATGTGCATGTAAAAGAGAACTTGGCCATTGCTGTGGCTCGTGTTGTGGCAAATGCATTTCTGAGAGGAAGTCAGGTGCACCATTCAGTGGAGCTCACAAAACTGGAGCCAAGGTTGGATGATCAAGCAACTAATCCATTGTGGAAAACTGCTGTGCTGTGCTGTATGGGTCCCTCATCCTCAGGGGTAGCTGGGGATGGCAGAGGTTGTATCCCACACACCTGGAATAGCCTCAAGTGATAGAGAACACCCAGGTAGGCAAGATCTAGCAGTCAATGAGTAAAGAGAGAGATAGGGCATCCCAGTAAAGATGTGGGACTGAAGGTGTGGGAGGAAAACCTAGAGGGGTTCAAATAACCAATCTCATGATCATGAGCTGGAGACTGCTTGCATGAGTGGTGTTGCAGTGGTCTGAAAGAACAGGGAGCACCACTTGGTGGTGGGACTGAGTTTGAAAGCTGTGGTAACCAGGTGTGTCCCAGGCTCTCTCTCCTGCTCCTCTACAGGACTTTGCTCAGAGCTGATTCAGTGGCAACCATGAGAGGAAAGCCCCTGGCAGGTCAGCATTGCCATTGATACATCTCCTCCAGATAATCCTCAGGACTGAAAGAAAACTCTCTGAAAGTCTTTTCCATGCAAAAATTATTTTGGGGTGGCAGCGGGGAGACTGAAATTGGAATGTGTGAATGAAAGCAGTAGGGGGAAAGGAGGACGATGGAAATATTTTCAAGGTTTAAGTTTATTTTGGAAGAGGACCTGGAGTCATTGGAAGAAGTGATTTGCTAGGTTTTGAGAAGTGTAGGTAACATTGTCTGGCCAACTTATAGGCTATTTCCCCTTCCTTCTTTTGGCCTTCTTTGGAGGAAACACTCTGGCGTGCCCCGCGTTCTGTGTGCCTGGTCTCCTGGTGCCTGCTGTGATTTTCTGACAGTCAGCAAGCAGATAACCATCGCTGCAGTGCTGGCAGCCACACCTGATACCTCCTTCTCTCATCTATAGCACAGGGATGCCGAGGCCATCTCTCTTCCCCCTGGCCCAGAAAGCTGTTTGAAACTTGCATTTAATTTATTCAGCAGAGATTAAAATAGCTGTTGTATATCCAGGAGGTGGAGAGAGGAGGGATTTGCAGAAGGGAAAGATTTCATAAAGTGACAGAAGGAGCAGCACTTTGGGCATTACTTGCGCACCTTTGAGTCCAGTTAGAGCTGAGCTGGTGCTCCACACAGCCTTGGCAGCCCATGGCATATCAGTGCAGGTCACTGCAGGTCACACCTGCTGACCCCTCCTCGCCTGACCTTGGTATACAAGATCAGCCCTGCAGGCCCCAGGGCAGCACTGCAGTCTGGGACAGCTCGTATGCATAAAACAGGAATATTCCTGGTTTTCCAAGCCAGGCTTTAAGCCTTCGCATGAATGACAGCTGCAAAGAAGAGAGAGCTATTTTCTGTGCCTGATTCTAGGTAGCAAAGTTGCCATCCTACCAGAAAGTCCTGCCCCAGTTCCTCTCCTCGGTAGAGGTGCCTGTATTTAAAAGGCACGACTGCAGTGTGTTCTCGTGGGGCCAAGTAATTCCACCAGGGACTTGTACATGGTGCTGAGGGCAGGTTCTGTAACAGCCAGACGCTTGTAAGGTCGGGAACTCTTCGTGGAGCTCACAGGGGCAACTGAAGTGCAGGGCTGGAGCAAAGCTGATGAGCAGAGGTAGAGAGAACTGTGTAACTCCTAGCGCTCATCTATATGCATAGAAAATCAGGGTAGCAAATACAATGGCAAACCTGACCTAGATAGACATGACATTTGAAAACTAAGCAAAAAGAAAAATAGATGAGGGTGCAGCAAAGAAACTCTACCCGTTCCAGTCCCTGTGGCCAGGGGTGTGGGATTGTAGGTACCTGTGTCTGGAATGCTGTGGGCAAGGGAGGCTCGTTGCCCTGTTCCCTCCGTCAGTGCCACGGGTGAGGTCAGTCCTCGGCCTTGGGGCAGCACATGTGGGAAGCTGCGCCTCAGCGTGCAGTGCTTGTGGGCAGTGACCCTGCACGGGGTCAGGCTGGGCATCCCCCAGGAGTTTGCAGCTGCTTTCTGAAGACAGCCCCATTCATTTTCCTTCACCCGGGCCTCTACTGATACTCCCCAGAGGCAATAGCAGGACGGAGGGAGGGAAGGAAGGGAATGGCTGCCTGTTGGAAAAGCATTTGCAGAGCAGGCACGGGGGCTCTGGCCCTGGGGGCAGAGGCGGTGTGAGGAGGAGAGAGAAGGAAAACACAGGTGGTGTTTTGTGAGCCAGAAATGCTGGGGCATGAGGGCTGTGAGATGGGCCCAGGGTGGGGGAGATGTGCTGGGGAGATGTGAGTAGTCAGGAGTCTGTGGTGCTGTGCCTGTCTCAGCAGGGTGAGAGGAATCTGGTGGTGACAGCACCAGTGCCCAGGCTCCTGTGGTGCTCGCTGGATGGGGAGTGAGAGCCATAGCTCTAGGCTGCTCTCGCAGCTGAGGGGGAAATAGTGGAAGGTACCTCCCTCCAGACTGGAGGACCCCATTACTGCCTATTCCCCTTCTCAGGCTCTCTCCATTCTCTCACTCTTCCCTATGGCAGTGAGAACTTTTACCTTGGGGGCTGTCATTTTATTTACTTTATTTTATTTTATTTACAGTTATTTATGGCCTCCCATTCATTTAATCAGCTCTGTCTCGCCTGCCTCGTTGCTTGGCCCTCAGCCCTGGGTTTCAGCTGGTTTCCCTCCCCAGTGACAGCAGCACAGTTGGCTGCAGGGCTGACCCTCCCTGCACCCCATTTCACCCCATTGCGCCTCGGAGCCGGCTGCAGATGGACACAAGCAATGGCCTTTAGTTGCACTCCCTCCTAAACAAAAAAAGGGGAAAAAAAAAAAAGCCCTCTTATTCCAGCACGGCTGGGATTGGCAGTGCTCAGTCTGTCTATCCACAGCACCTCCCGGACAATGGCTGGTAGATGAGGGCTTGCTTCACTGTGGTCAGGCGTGTCTTTTAAGGACAAGAACATGGGCTGGCACGCTGGGTATTGCCATGTGAGAAGGAAAACCCAGCCAGTGAGAGGGGATGTGGTTTCTCCCAGCTGCAGTGGTTGTTAGACTGGTGCAAATTGCATGTTTGATGTGGGGCCTGGCTGCTGCTGTCTGGGCAGCTGAAGGGGCAAGTGCTGCATATCCCCGTGGCATGGATCCTCTCCTCCATCTCTCCCTGCTGGGGGAGACATGCATGGTCCCCCCACAACTCAGGGGCAGGTCGTTTGAACCCCCCAGGACAAAGCTGGTTGTTCCAGCTTGGCACTGTGCCCTCTGTTTAGCTGTGCTGGGGCCAAATGCAACAGGATGTGTGTGGGGGAGCTTGTCCCATGCACAGAGGGGGACAGTGGTGACCCTGACCACCCTTCACCAGCTCTGGCTAAAGGATGGCTCTACATGCCCATTCCAGCAGCAAGCAGGGCAGCTGAGATCGCCCATGGCCAAAATCCACTGGCAAATAAACCAGTCTTGTTCTCTGTGGGGAAGCAGGAATTTAAGAGAGAAGTTTGGCAGGAAGCTTGTACACTTGGCGTATGAGAAAGTAGTTTGTCCCAGTTCTGCTATTTTTCCCCTCTCCCCTGCCAGTTTCACTCTGCTTCTCCAGAGGCACCTCATTCCTGCTCCCCAGCCAACCCAGGATCCCTTTCCTCTGTTCTTTTCCCCTCTGTCCAGAGTTCCACCCCTTGTCCCTCACTTCTGGGCTGAGGGGAAGCCAAGAAGAGCTGCAGGTCCTGCTCCCTACTCTGGGGCTGCAACACCCACAGCTATGAGATGTGGGCTGAGCCACCATCTGGGGGGGCTGCATGTGAGAGGTCCTCGTGTCTGCCCAGCCCACAGTCATCCCAGGAGGTGCCCTGGCACAGGGTCATAATTTTCCATCTTCAAGATGGCTCTGCTGTGTCAGGACCCTGGGTCTGCTCTTTTTCCAAGCTCTTGGGCCCCTTCTTCTCTTCAGGGTATGTGTGCATGTACACGTACACGTGTAAGTGTGTGTATGCAGATCCTGGCCAGCATTGCTGGAGCCTATGCCTTGGCTCCAAAATCTTAATTTGGCTGTGATGAATCCAGACCACCAAGGCGCACATTAATTTTCCTGATGCTCGTTTATATTTTGTTGATCAGAGAAACATGAGCAATGCAGGCAGGCAGGCACTGGGCTTTTGCACTTCTCCACCTCTTTCCATTTCTGTGGCTCTAACTATTTTATTCCTTAATCAAATATAAAAAGCAAAGAGGAGAAAATATTCATCATCTTTCCCCTACCCAGCAGTAACTTTCATTGGAGGAGGCGTGTGAGGCGCTGCCAGCTTTTCACAAGTTAAGAGTTAATTTTCATCTGGCTTTAATATCTAATAGAAACATGGCTCCACTCCTCAGCTTGTCTTTAAGGATTAATCACATTTCTGAAGTTCACCCATATTCCTTCTTTTTATTTTTTCTCTTAATTGAACAATGCCAAGAAATTCCAGAAGTATTAAGCATGTTCACTGCAAATCATTTTTATGACATTGCAAAACCTCCCCTTTTCTTTTCAACCTCTTCCCCTTCCCTCAGATCTGGGCTCGAGACCGCTGGCTCTCCCCCCAGCCACCCGACAGCCCCTCCGCACCGCACTCAGGGAGGCTTTCTCGATGCCTTGCCAAGAGAGCTGGTTTTTATTTAAACTCCATAAAGGATCTTGCTTTAATCAGAAACTCTGCTTGAGAAATTTCATGTCACTTTTCCATGACTGTGGGTGGGAGAAGCTTGGAGCCAGAGTTGTCTTTTGCTCTTGGAGTGCTTTTGCATTTCCCAGAGAACAAACCCGGCATTTTTCTGCTGGCTGGGGCTGCCAAGGGAGGCTGCCTGCCACCAGCCCTCTTGCTGCCCCCCAATTCCCCAGACTGCCCAAGGTCACAGATGCCATGTTCTGGGATGGATTTCTAGGGGCGAGGGAGCTGTCGACAGCACGTGGCTGTGCCATGGCTGTAGATGCAACACACTCTGCCTTAGGGTGGGATTATACAAAAAAGTGTGGTCTCATCCAGATTTAGTGGTATTCCATTCAGGAGATCTGTTAGCCATGGGTCCTGGAAAGAGGCACCAACCTGCGCCTTGATGTGACTGTATGACCTGTCACCTGTGACAACCAATTGCAGGATGTGCCATTTTCACTAGTGGTCGCCTGGCATGATGTACAGCATTGTAAAAATGCACAAGGGACTTTTTTCCTGGCACAAAACCTCCTCCTTCATAGCACAGGCTGCTGAGACAGACTTCAGGCTTGCAGTGCCTCGGCAGGATTTGCCATAATGACCAGAGAGAATGGAAATCAGTTTTCTCCCTGGAAAGTTCAGTGGGGCCAGGTTGGCATGCTTGCTGCCCTGCCAGATCTGTGAGGTTTTGCTGCAGTCCTCTCCTTCTGCTTTAAAAAAAAAAAACAGGGAAAAGAAAACAGAAAGTCAGGTACTACCCCTTCCTCTTAGTTCCTGTGCTTCCAGTCCTGCTGCCCACATCAGCTCAGCCAGGGTGGGAGCGTCCCTCACAGCCTGAGGGACAGAGGGATGTGGTGAGACAGGGTTTTCACAGCTGCTTTAGGGAAGGAGCGGCTGTGCCATATAGAGGAGGAGCTGGCTTTCCTTGCAAGTCCCTGTTCTTTTAACTGGATCTTGGGCACATGTGAAGCACCGTGGTTAACCAATTTTCAGCTGTGAGATGTTTGATGGGAGCAAGAGTACCCAGAGCAGAGATGCTGGTTTCTCAGGTGTGAGAGGAGCTCAGGGCATCACACACTTCCTCCCACCTGGCATCTGTACACCCTTGAACCAGGCTGGGCTCCCTGAGTTATGACTACAAAGTCAGCTTTTCAGTAGCAGGACAGCAGTCGTGTGTGAAATAGCAGGCAGCAGAAGGACCATTTTTGGCCACCCTTCAGTACTGCAGTAAATTGGCTTATTTTTTACTCTCAGGCCAGGATTTTTCACACCCAGTTTCCCAGCCCTGAAGCAGGCAGTTTCTCCGGAAGCTGTGTTTTAAGTTACTCATTTTGTAGGAAAAAGGAGGGGGGAAAAAACAAACTGTGAAAGCAAGCCAGTTTCCCTAGCTACTGGGGTCAGAGCGGTCCTCTGCCAGCACCATGATGAAACAGCCCCGAGTCCATGGGGAGAGGATGAGCTGACACTGAGATGTTTAGCCAGCCACTGAGATACCTTGTCTTTTGCTCTCTTCACAGATCTCAAAGATTTCAAATTCGACGGCCAGCATGTGATCGAGGTAGATGAAGGGAACACAGCTGTGATTGCCTGTGACCTGCCCGAAAGTCACCCAAAGGCTCAGGTCCGCTACAGTGTGAAGCAGGAGTGGCTGGAGACCTCCCGAGGTGAGTGCACCCCACAAGTTCTCACAAGTTCTGTCACAGGACTCTCGGTTTCGTCTTTCCTTATCAGCAGTAGCTGTCTCTACCTGCTTCCTTTGCCACCTGTCTGAACACAAGTTAGTTTAGGGTTCCTGGCATGGTCTCCCTGATGTCCATGTTGCCTGGGACATCATGGTTTCTTCTTTCCTCCTTGTCCACCTTTTCTTCAGGACACTGCATGCCTTCCAGGAGGCTGGACAGGAGCATATCTTGTGACCATGTGCCACTTTCTCTTCTCTCTCTACAGATAATTATCTTATTATGCCATCTGGGAACCTTCAGATTGTTAATGCCAGCCAGGAGGATGAGGGGACTTATAAATGTGCTGCCTACAACCCTGTGACACAGGAGGTGAAAACTTCAGTCTCCAGTGAGAGGCTCCGTGTGAGACGTAAGCCATTCTCCCTTCACTGCACATCTCCATCTCTGGAGGCACTGACCAGTGCTATTGCAGCTGATTTTCTGTGTGAACCATTATCAGTTGCTGAGAAAACCCCTTTCAAGCAGCAGAAGGCCCCAAGGTCTGCTTCTGGAGTGGGTGTATGCAGCCCTGGGATTGCCATAAGGGCTGATTGCCATACTTCCTTAGGATTTGTTCTTAGTGGTGGGTGGGCAAAGGCCAGTAGCTCTTTGGCAAGGTGGCTTTGTTGTGTACACAGAACCCTTACAGAATGTCCCTCTTGTCCTGCATTGCCATTCATCTTCCCCAGCACAGGAAAACAGTGTGCCCTACCATTATCCCTACCTACCCAGTGCACAGGGTCTTCTCCCACCAGCTGCCTTCCTTCCCATGCACCTCCTTCCTTCATCTCTCCTCCCCAGGCTCCACAGCGGAGGCAGCCCGGATAATCTACCCTCTCGAGGCTCAGACCATCATTGTCACCAAGGGCCAGAGCCTCATTCTGGAGTGTGTGGCCAGCGGGATCCCTCCTCCACGGGTCACCTGGGCCAAGGATGGCTCTGGCGTCTCTGCCTACAACAAGACACGTTTCCTGCTCAGCAACCTCCTGATTGACCCTACGAGTGAGGAGGACTCAGGCACCTACAGCTGCACTGCTGACAATGGTGTTGGGGAGGCCGGGGCTGCGTTCATCTTCTACAACGTGCAGGTGTTTGGTGAGTGCTGCTGGAGCCATTGTCTCAGGAAGGGCTTGAACATCTCATCTTCTTCTAGGGGAAGATGAAGCACTCTTCCTCCCACCACTCCCCAGACAAGCCACAATGTAATGCAAACTCCTGGTTATGGCTTCAGTTCCCAGGAGACCAGACTAATTATTTCTTGAAGGTAGTAGTTCCTTCTTCTTGGCCCCCCCATGGGCTGGAGATGATGGATCCTCCCTTCCTTTGCAGAAGCTCTTCTCCTGTCATTTGTGGCACTACTTTTTTTCTATTACTTTCTAGTGGAAGCTTGTTTGCTTTTTAAACATATTTGACATCGACATAAGGAATACATTGGAGTGTCTTGGTTTTGTTCTGTTTTGTAGGGAAGCTCTTTGTGGAGTAGAAAATGTAAGGGATACTACACTTTAGATATTTCTACCACACATGCTTCTCATTTTCACAATTTTTAGGGAGGCTAAGCGTGTGTTTCACAGATTGCTCATTATTTGCTGATGTTGTGGCAGAAGCACAGTCATTGCAGAGTAGCATTTCAGCTCAGAAAAATGGGATTTGTAGATGTCTGATGTCAAGTGAGAGGGCAAATGACTTTGGGCTACCTCCCTTTGAGGCTTATGTGGATGCTGAAGGGGAGGGACGTTAAAGCAGACCCATGTGGGCCCCCACAAAGGGAACGGGACTTTAGGGTAGGAAAGAATCCATCACTCTGCTCTCATCCCTGCCAGAGAGGAAAGTACAAAGCCATGACCATGCTCTCAGCCAAGTGGCGCTCAGCAGTCTGTGTTTTTTCCTCTTACAGAACCCCCGGAGGTCACCATGGAGCTGTCCCAGCAGATCATTCCTTGGGGCCAGAGTGCCAAGTTCACCTGCAGGGTGCGAGGGAACCCACAGCCCTCAGTGATGTGGCTGCGTAATGCGGTGCCGTTGTTGGGCAGCCACCGGCTGCGGCTGTCGCGCCGGGCGCTGCGGCTGCTCAGCGTGGGGCCTGAGGACGAGGGCATCTACCAGTGCATGGCTGAGAATGAGGTGGGCAGTGCCCAAGCCATGGTGCAGCTGAGGACAGCCCGCCCAGGTAAGCCCCTCTTTCTAAAGGGTCAGCCTAACACACAGGACAAGTCGGTGTGTTGCCCCTGCTTCCTGTTTAACCTACACAAGTGCTGTTCTGTCCCAGGTCTCCATATCTCCCTGTGGGAACACACAACACCAGTTTTGGTTCTAACAGCAGGGTCATTTGGGTTTCTAAGGGTGTGCACATTTGGGCAGTCTCTGTATGAGAGACACAAGACATCTGGGTGTAGTGCCATGACTTAGCTCTGTCTCTGGACTTGCACTGAACAAGAGCTTAGAAACTGAATTCACCTAGGGTAAGAGAGGTACCACCTGATTCCTTGGACTATGTTGAGCTTACACGGGATAAGAGGGACTTCAAAGAGATAGGGAACCCTGTAGTTTGTAGCAGGGGAAGGAGGGATTGTTGCCAACCTCTTTTTGAGTGGCACAGCAGGCAGCACCACACAAGGGGCTCACAGGTGTGCCTTAACCACAGACTAGGATGAGTGTTTACCCTGCTGTGACACCTTGTCTTTCAGGAGCTCCACTGAACCCTGGGCGAGATGCCCAGCTGTACTCATCTCAACCTCCAACACCACCTTCCAGGGACAGTGCCTTAAAGCTGCCCTTGGATAAAGCTGGACTGCCAAAGCCTGGGACAACCCCCTTATCAGCATCTCCACAGTGTGCAGCCAACAAGGAGCTGGTGACTCCAGCTGAAGCGCCCATTATCCTCAGTTCTCCACGGACATCCAAGACAGACAGTTACGACCTGGTGTGGCGACCCCGGCCTGACAGCAGAGCCCCCATCCTCTATTACATGGTGAAGCATCGCAAGGTATCGTTCGTTATTTTGCCCTGCTCCCCACTTCCCTCTCCACCATTCCATGGGCAGGCTGGTGGCCTCACCACAGATTTCATGCTTCATGAGCAGGAGCATTGGGGCAGGGCACCCATTGCTCACTGATGGCACTGAGCTGCAGCCTCAGCTGTGGAGGTGTGATGGATACAGGCTGTGACAGGAGGTTTGCTGAGCTGTCCAGGAAGAGCCCAGTCACAGTGCCTATCTGCCTAAGTATGGAGAAGGCACATGCACACACTTCTCCAGTAGGTTCCATATCCAATACTTAGTTGTGTGCTTGCACAGCAGAGAGCCCTGAGGGCAAGTTGCACAACACTTGCTCTGGAATGCTTTTATCTTGGCACAAGCCATGGAGACACCTCTCCCTTGAATGGCTTGGGCTGCAGGACACAGAGCAGCAGCCTCTACTGCATGTGTCTGCCCCACTCAGCAGCACCAAAGTGCCCATGCTCAGTGAGTGTGAGGAGCCAGCAGAGAGCTATCATAGCCATCCTAAATCCTCTAGGAAGGTCCTTATCCCCCCAGTTTTGTTCTGAAAGCTGGATGGCAGTGCACTGTGGAGTACATCACTTGCAGGTGGCACAGTGTGAGCACACAGTGCACGGCAAGTCCTGCTGAAGCCCAAGCCAGCACTCCCTCTGGGATGCTTTATGGCACCTTAGGCACAGCGCAGGCCCAGTTGTAGCCCAGTAGTTTCTTTAAATGGTGAAGCGTTGTTGAGGCAAAAATTCCGCTTTTGAGGTCTAAAGTGTCTCTTTCCATTTTGCTGGGGATAAGTGGAAAAAAGGAGCTTGAATTTATTTGTCGGTTGCTTTTCTTTCCTTTGGGTAGGTAGGGAGTTGCAGTAGAGAGGCAGGTTTTGCCTCAAACCCCAGAGGGTTTGAGTATATTCCAAAAACATGCCAGATTGCATGTTTGGGATTTCCAGCCACTGCAAGGCACCGTTTTCAAGTACATGTGAATGTATGTATCTATTTTCCTGGAATTGTGTGCTTTTGTGATGATACAGTGTAATAGAAGATTGTCACAATCCTTGATTTCTTTCTAAAAAATTTTAAGATGCCCCTTTTAAGATTTTAGCCATCTTTTTAAAGAGCTCTTTAAAACAAAGGCAGAAGATGCCAGTACAGGAACACAATAGGGCAAGCTTAAATACAAAACAAAGATGCCAAAAGCATCCTCAAACTATTGGCTCTGGTTGTCAGCCAAGAAGAGATTTATTCCCCAGTGGTGTATCGTGTAACTACCAATTCTGCTTGCGATCTTAACTTGCAGCCTTGGACTTTGTCCATATTTGATTTGTTTTTCAGCTCTTCACCTGGAAGGGGCTGTGGGGGAGTGAAGGTCACCATGGGTCACTGCAGCTTGCAGTAATATGTTTTCAGTGTAGTCCAAATTCTCAGCTGGAGACTCTTTCTTGGGATGCTTAAGGATTGTATGGAAAGGAATTAGTCCCAATAACCCTTAAACTTGTTGAGAAAGAGTCTCTTTCTGTCCAAGATCCTTAGGATCAAGTTATATAATGATCTGGTTTTGACGTTTCTGACTGGAAAAGCATGTGTGTGGAGAGGGAAGGAATCAATTCAGCCACAAAAGAAAAGGGTCTTTGTGTAGAAGATGTCTGTAATGAAAGTTAGACCTACTGACAGGAGACCTACATTTGTATTGGGCAAGGTTCTGCCACTTCTCTAGAAAATATCTGTGAATGTCTCTTTTTATGCTGTTCCTACTCTGCCCCTAAACTCTGCAAGCAGTCAGATGCCATGCAGCCCTTATTTTTATTTCTAAAGAATTTCTATTTTCTTTTCCTGGATATTAGCAGCCTTTAGGGCTCCCTTCCCTGGCCTCACAACTTTGCAGGCTCAGGAATAAAAATAAAACGAGGCAGGCATTAATCAGTCTGTGTCAAATGCTTGGAGAAGATGAATGATACAACAGAGTCTTGGCATTTCCGTTCTGTTGCATTGCCTGCATTACTAATTCTCCTTTCAGCACCGGGTCACTTCAGTGTCCTGTCTATTTGCCTGCAAAAATATTATCTTTGCATCTGGGGAGAAGGAGAAAGGTTCTGCCTTCCCTCCCATTCTGCATGGGGCATCAGTGTATCACCAAATAACAAACTGTATTTCCAAGCTTTTCTGAGGGCTGTGGCCATACACAGTTTCTTCCTTGCAGAAACCATTGCTCCAGCGTTATGGTTCTTCATTTCAGCTGCAAAGTGCCATGGGGTGAGGCTGGATAAAATTCAGTAAAACTACGTTGTGTCTGGGTACCTCATCCCATGGAAGTGGCCAGTACCTAAATGAGCAACTCTGCAGCTGGGCTGCAGGAGAGATTTGGCTCCTAAAGCAGCTCAGTCCTGTGGCTAATGCTGCATTTGTGGGGCATGCCCACTTGGGAGATTTACACACACTGAGGGGTATCAAAGGGGAACAGAGGACAGAACAGGGCTGACTGAACCCTGGGGTCAAGAAAACGCTCCAGGGCTTGGGTGAGTTGTCCTGCTTATACATGAATTGTTTTGCAAAATCAGGCTGGAAACATCTCCCTCCTTTGCAGAGAGGGAAGGGAAGGTAGATGTGGTTGGGTATACAACTTATTAATAAAGTTTCTGAGCTCAGTGCCCACAATAAGCCCAGCCTGCCCCAAGCTCTGCAGCCTCTGCCTTGGTCTCTCAGCAGGTCACCAACACCTCGGATAACTGGGCCGTGAGGGATGTCCCAGCCTCGCAGCACCGCCTGACCCTCACCAGGCTGGACCCTGGGAGCCTCTATGAGGTGGAGATGGCTGCTCACAACTGTGCCGGCGAGGGACAGACAGCCATGGTGACCTTCCGCACCGGTAAAGGGCACACCTTTCCCTGGGTTCCCCTTTGCTCCGAGTCAAGGGAGCGCCTCTCTGAAACATCCTGTCCCAGCCCTTGAGGCACAAGGAACCAGCCTTAGGGCGTGTTTCTGCTCTGGAAATCCAACTGCCCTCAGTTTAGAGCAACTTCCAGAAGGGAAAGTGGAGGATAGGACAAGGAAGATTCCAACCCATCCTCTGTGTGGGTTGGATTAAGTCCCTTCTTCCCTTGGCGTCTCAGTTGAACACCTACAGAACTGTAGAAAATGGGTCTGGCATAAATGTCAAGAGGTTGTTTAATCCATCCTCTGCCTGGAGACAGAAATCTAGCAACATTTCAAGAAAACCAATTAAAAGTTATAGAAAATTAAATATGAGTGGGATCTCTTAACAAATCTGCCCCTTTAGCTTTAGTTCTTGCCAGCAGGCTGAGTGCTTTGAGCCCCTAGGGCTGTTAGAGTCCGGAAAAAAACTTACCTCTGCATCCTGTCTGGGAATATTTGCTTTCCTCATCACAGCAAAAGTTAATTCTGAGTGCATCTCCCTGTTATTGATGCCACCTTTCCCTTCTGCACAGGCCGGCGCCCAAAACCAGAGATTGTTGCCAGCAAAGAGCAGCAGATCCAGAGGGATGACCCAGGCACAAGCACTCAGAGCAGTAACCAGGCCGACAACAGCCGTCTGTCCCGTAAGGCTCTCCCTGAACTGGCAGTGGGGAGGGTGTGGGGCGCTGGGTCTCTTGTGAGTGGCAGTGGCCAGACCATGCTGGGGTTGAAGTCTCTGCTGGGTAAATCAAGACTGCAGTGCTGGATGGGTGATTTCTAGCTCCTGACAAGGAGAGGTCCTTCTTGGACACCCCTGCTACTGCCGTTGGCACAGAGTCAGTCCTGGAGAGCAGGCAAATCTCACTGCCTGGCTCCACCTTTCATGCAAGAACGTCTCAGCAACTCTTGTCTATTGCTGAGTTCCACAGGGAGGGTTCAGAAGGTCCTGTCTTGGAATCTGTGACTGTGGGGCATGGGAACAACAAACTGCACTGCACCAGTAGGTGCTGATGGAGTGTGAAGGAGGAACAACGACCAAGTCCCTGCATGTCCTAGCATCCTCCTCTCTTAGCCAAGCCCAAGCTAGGGGCAATTACTTCCCATTCTAGGGGTGCAGAGTGCTCCATTTGGATGTCTTGCTGCACTGGAGAAACATCAGATTCCTTACTGGTCAATCTAATTTGTTGTTTCCTACCTTGTCTCTATCATTACTATTGCCTTTATCATTTCTGTGAAATTCTCTCCTTCAATCCTAATCCTCCTGTGAAGTCCCATCCTTCATCTCCCCCATACTCATTCATTTGTTGTCTTTATTTTCATATTCATAGGTCCATTCATCTCTTTCCCTCCCATATTTTGATTGTTTTCCTGTCAAATTGAATTTCCACAGTTCAGAACTTCTCCTTACTTTCTTCTCAGCTGTTTCTTCTGTTTCTTCTCAATCTCTCCTGTTTCCATCTCCTACGCTTGGTTGTTGCCAGCATCACTCTCCCCCTGCTTACTGCTTCCACATCACCCAGGTTTTTTGCTCCATCTCCAGTCCTGCATCTCCCTTCTCACTGCTTTTCCTCCCATGATGGGTGATCACATCTCAAACCTTGTCTCATCCTGTTTGAGCTGGGAGTGGAAAAGGAGCAAGATGCAAACAGGAGTAAAAGCTGCTTGTGGGCACAAACTGAAAGGCATGAGGATTTAGGGATGCCAGCTCTAGTGAAGAGACAGAAGGAAGAGAGCATTCAGGAGTTGCAGAGCATGTGGCTGGGTGCAATGCAAGTAGTCCTTCACCCACACACCTCTGAGCTACAGAATCCTCCAGACAGGGTGAGAAGAATATGTTACATGTCCTGATGTCCTTCTGGGTCCCTTGCAGCTCCAGAGGCACCAGACCGTCCAACCATCTCTATGGCCTCAGAGACATCTGTGTACGTGACCTGGATCCCCCGTGGGAATGGAGGGTTCCCCATTCAGTCTTTCCGTGTGGAATATAAGAAATTGAAGAAGTTGGGAGACTGGGTCCTGGCCACCAGTGACATTCCTCCCTCTCGCCTCTCTGTGGAAATCCCAGGCCTGGAGAAAGGTAAGCAGGGGCTCTCTTCCCTGCTTCCTGGAGGTCTGTAGGAAAGCTTCAGGGTCCCTGTAGGATGGTTAACCATCTGTCACATCCTGCTCAGCCCAGGCATGCATGCGCAAAACAAAGCTTCCCTGACTCCTGCCATAGGTGCATGGGGAAAAAGCTGCGAATTCTTCTCCAATTTCTCCAGCTGCAGACACCAGCATAGGTTTGACCTCCCTCAGGGAGGCTTAGGCATGCTTTTCTGTATTACAGGATACAGTTACTAAAGGCATTTGGTTTTGCCTTCTACAAGACAGGACGGAACTTTCCTTAGCCACAGGCAAGACAGATGGGTACACAAATCCCATTGCACTTCCATGAGAAAAGATTTCGTCACTGAGCTGGACAGTGGGAAAAAAGGGAAGATAACTACCCCAAACTAAAGACCAGTAAAATGAAGTTTGGGTAAAAATTACATAGGCTTTGAGCTTTGAACTGATGTTTATGTACTTAATTCCCATGGAGTAGAGAAAGAACGCCTTTCCATACATGCTTCTAGGTCAGGATATTTTTTCAGACATTTCTTAACCCTCTGCACACCTTCCAAAACTGCTATCTGACCTTTGGACCATCCAAACAGGAATTGGGGAAGGTAAATAAAAGTAGGCTCCATCTAGGACATGGCTGAAATGTGGCCGTTCTACAACAAACTTGCAGTAGGCTCTCTGCCTTCTGGAGATGTAGCCCCTCTTCACAGTCAGGGCCACGCTGACAGAAATCTTAGAAAACTCCAATCCCTGCACCTGTTTTATTTCCCATTTTCCCCATAGGCACATCCTATAAATTCCGTGTCAGGGCACTGAACATCCTGGGCGAGAGCGAGCCCAGCGCAGCGTCTCGGCCGTACGTGGTGTCTGGGTACAGCAACCGTGTCTACGAGCGCCCCGTGGCCGGGCCCTACATCACCTTCACGGACGCCATCAACGAGACCACCATCATGCTCAAGTGGATGGTAAGGTTTGAGGGGGTGGAGAGTGCTGCAGGGGAGGAGGTGTGAGGGTGCTCCTTGCCCAGGTTACCACACTTGAGCCTGTCACCAGCCCAAATGGATCTGGGATCCAACAGCCACCTCCACCAAAGGAGAACTGGGCTTGGGACACATAGAAGGGCAGGAAGTCAGAGAGCCTAGGAAACCCATTCTGTCTGAATCCAACATTGTATACAGGAAAATTTCAGTAGATAACTTCGGATCTTGACTATTTTGCTTGATAAGCACAGTTCAGCAATGGCATGGGTTGGGTGGCTGCTTGCTCTCCATTAGCACTTCCTCTGTCCTAGTATTTTCCAGTAGATATATCCTTCATTCTCATTTGCTGGGTAACAGTCCTAAATGCTGATAATCATTTATAGCAGAGAATTTTTAGGAGTGGGTAGGATCTTTTGGATCACAAGCCCAGACCAAGTCTTCTCTACAGTTTAGAGCTTATTTGGAGGGATGCTCTCCTCTCCTAGCTCCTTCTAGCCAGAAATTGCCTCAAGGCAGGATAGGGACAGCTGTTCATTTAAACTCAAACAGTAGCTGATAAAATCCTGGGTGAAAGACAGCAGGAACACACAGAGCTGGGACAGTACTGCCCTGTGTGTTGGGGAGGAAGACAGCTGTCTTTAGAAACACAAAGCTCCTGCAGTGACAAGTTCATGGCAAGACCCAGTTTGTCTGGAAGCCATGAGCCTACCGTGTCAAGACGATGGTGTGCTTGCCCATGCCCAGCTCAGTCACTGTTGTTCAGGATGTTTTTTTCTCTGAATCATTAGCTGTGGTTGCTGGGAGGGAGCAGAGCATTGGATGCCTGGAGTGACAGGCCCAGATTCATAGCTTATCTGTTACCTGATAGAAGCAAAGCTTGAGAGTAGAAAGTAGCACTGAGCTTTTGCGGAAAAACCTTCATTGTGCAAACCAATGCCAACATGAGGAAGATCCCTCTGCTAGGTTATCTTCCTGTTCCATTCCATTTATCCCAGCTGCTCCTCACCTAGTACAATACGAGCATGGACATCTCTGCTAATTTCTGCTCTCCCTCCAATTCTCTGCAGTACATCCCAGCCAGCAACAACAACACTCCCATCCATGGATTTTACATCTACTACCGCCCCACTGACAGTGACAATGACAGTGACTACAAGAAGGATGTAGTGGAAGGTAGGAGAAATTGGGAGACTGGTCCTAGCTTCTGGTTCCTACTGGAAGACAGCACAGCCAAAAGGAGCCCTGTCTACAAAAGGCAGCAGCTGTCCAGGCTACTTTACTGAGCACTGCTGCAGAGCTGGGCCAGCTGCTTGTTCCCTGAAGAAGTTAAGAGCTCCATGTGCTCTTTGTTCCCTCCTCAGGAGATCGGTACTGGCACTCCATCAGCCACCTGCAGCCAGAGACCTCATATGACATTAAGATGCAGTGCTTCAATGAAGGAGGTGAAAGCGAGTTCAGCAATGTGATGATCTGTGAAACCAAAGGTAAGTGTCTTACCAGGGTAGCTCTGGGAGCACAGCCTGCTGCCTTCTCTGCCTACAGCTGTCACAGCAACGATCCCTGCCTGACAGTGCATTAGCCAAGCTCCAGCAAAGTGGTGGAGGCAGCACTGGAGAGAAGAAAGACACAGGCTCATCTGTGCTGTTGATCAGTGTGACGGGTCGCTGCTCACCCCTTGTGCAGAGTCCATCACTGTACCTCAGAGCCGCAGTTACCTTTTGTTTTTCTAACTAACACATAGGTGGTGACTGGAAAGAGAAGGGCTGACTTTCTCTTGCTGTGCTGAACTCCATGTTGTGTTAGAAGCAGGCCCCATGTTGTCTTCAAAGCTGCTGCACTGTCATGACAGGAACAGCATTTAAGTCCAAGTGTGTGCTTCGGAGAAGCTATTTTGGATTTACTTTTGCTTCAGCAGTCCATGAGCAGATCTGGCAGAGCTGTGAGCCAAGCATAGAGGCCTTGTCTGTACTGACATATGCCTAGGAATTCTGTCATCCAGGAATGCTTCTTCAAAGCCACCATAGAAGTCTGGCCACTCCACAGCAACATAAACATCTCTGGACTGGGCTGCTTTGCTACCTGCCATGTCTCTGTCTAATGTTCTTCCTTCCTTCCACAGCTCGGAAGTCTCTTGGTCTGCCAAGTCGTCTTCCACCTTCCACCGTGCCCCCTCAGCAGCGTCCCCCACTCAGCGGTGGGCACAGTGGCCTGGGAACAGGAGCCATGGTGGCCCGTTCTAGCGATTTGCCATACTTGATTGTAGGCGTTGTGCTGGGCTCCATCGTACTCCTCATCGTGGCTTTCATCCCCTTTTGCCTTTGGAGAGCTTGGTCCAAGCAGAGTAAGGGCTGTTTCTTGGGGGCTGATTTACAGGATATGCTTTCCCTGTGGATTAAATCTGACCCAAATTTGTTGCATCAACACCCAAAATGTGAGGGACGTCTGGGAAGCAGGGAAGGGGTGGTCAGAGGGCAAGTCCCAGATGTGCTGTGGAAACCCATAAAGACAGAGAGCACTGTCCCTTGTCCTTCTTGCCACATTGCAAAGGAACCTCTGGGACTGAGAGCAAAGTGCCCCTTTCCACCATTTTATCTCCAAGAGTGCTTTGGGTGCCAAAATAGCTGCCTGATAGGATAGCTCAACCCTATACATGCTGAGCTTCAACAAGCTTGACTTTACCTCTCATTTTTGCCTCAAACTTTCTTTTCCTTCCCTCTGCAGAGCAAACCATTGACATGACCTTCCCAGGAGCTGGGCTGCTGGTATCATCCTGCCAGTACACCATGGTGCCTTTGAGAGGCATCTCTGCTCCTCGTGCCAATGGACATCCCTTTGTTAATGGGCAGCCCTATGCCAGCAGGGCACATCTGAATGGCATCTGCACTTCTGCAGGAGTGGGGTACGCAAGCACCAAGCCCCGAGATTACAGCCCTGATGAAATGCCACAGGTGAGTCTAGACCTGGGATCAAGAGCTGGTTTGTCATAAGCTGGAGGCCACACTTGAAGTGAGAGAGCTTCTCCAGGTGTCCGTGGCACACTTTCCCCTTTGTAGTGAAGTCTGAGATGTGGGAGGAACCAGAAGGTCTCCCAAACACTGGTGAAGGGTGGGCCACTGGTTTTTTGGGTCAGTGCCTCTTAAGTGTGGAGGAGGCTGAGAGAAAAGGTGACACTTATGGAAGAGTCCCTGTATCCCCTGAGCAAAGCTCACAGGGACTGACAGTGCTGAGGACTCTGTCTGTAAAAGGGTAACAGGCAGTGCCATTGCTGAGCCTATAAATTGCTTATTTTCCACTGATTCAGCAGTAAGTGTAAAGTGAGTTTTTCAGTGCTCAGTTCCACTGCCCTCAGTAACAAAAGAAACAGTTTCAGCTTTTTCTGCCTACTCCTGTAAGAACTTCAGCAGTCTGCCCTAGGGCTCCAACTCACAGATCAGCACCTGCTTCTTAATGCTGCTGTGTGCTATTGCTTTGCTAAGAATCCTTTTCTCTCCTCACAGTCACACGAGGAGACCAATGCCTTGCTGCAGGCAAGAATACTACAGAATGGGAGTGCCCAGCAAGACTACCAGCCCTCCAGGTTAGTCCTGGCATGTGGAGAGGGAGGGTGGAACAATCCACTGGGACCTACAAGACTACATGCTCACAAAAGCCTGCCCTCAATACATTCCTATCTGTCCCTGCTCTTGGGAAACAAATCCATGCTCCAGCACTAGGACACCTTGGTCTAAATTCTCTTTGCACAACTCTTAGGATTTCAGGAAGGAATTTAACTGTGGAGGTGGCCAAAACCTACTCCCCTCTGTCCCCTTTTCTTCCTCCTGTTTTTAAGTGGGAGACTGAAAAGCAGGATGTGATTGAAGCTGATAAACAGTTGCCCCAGAATCTGTCTGGTGTCCAGTTCCGAGTGCTTTGAATCTCACTGTTCAGACATCTTCATTTCCCTGCTCCCTGTGAGGCACTATTCCTCCCAGCCTCTGTGACACTCACCAGCTGCTGGATCATGGATACCAGATCCCACATCACCTCATACCCATCCCATAAGCGCATCCCAATTTCTGCCCTTCCCCTCATTTAGGAATGTTGTGTGTCACAGCAATTGATGAGCTGGCTGAGACATGACACAAGTTATATCTTTCAAGGAGGAAGGATTTGTAAACAGCACTAAACGTCTTTGTCTGCTTCCCCAGATTGCCCAGCTCCAGAACAGAGGACAGCTCTTTCCTCTACAGTCTCCCAGATGATTCCACTCACCAGCTTCTTCAGCCACAAGATGACTGTCTTCACCTTCAAGAGCACTTTGTTGGCCTCCATCATCCAATGGTGGGAAGCAAAGTGGGAGGCCCTAGCCTAGATGCTCGTCAGGATACCCTCTTCCACCAAGGTCAGTGGTTTGGAAAACTCCATGCCTCCTTCATCTCATCATGTTAGGCTGCTCTCAAAGGAAAAATCTCAATGCAGAGCCTTTCTGATGGCTCATGTTCAAGTGATGTGAATCCATCTCCCTAGGACTAATCCATTGATCCACACCTGTACTGCAGCTCAGACTTGGTTTGTGTGATCATGGCATCAAATTTCCCACACAGACTTTCAGAATGCAGATCTTTCTCTTTGATAAGAGTACCTCTTCTCATAAAGTGAGCTGTTTACTTGAAACCTCCCACAGTAGCTCTCATTCCACTGTGCACTGTAATAATTTCGTGCTCCTTTCCTCCCCAGGAAGCCCTTGCTGCTTAGGTCTAGTGCCAGTTGAAGAGGTAGAAAGATTAGATTGCTGCCAGTCCAGAGGAGATCTCCATGCCCAGAATCCAGTGATCACATCTTTGGGTCAGGACCTACCAAGACATCTGAACAGCAGCCCTCCACCACTGAGACCCTTAGAGACTCATCCTCCCACCAGCTAGGGACCAAGCTGCCTTTTGCAAAAAACTTATTCTAAAGAGAAAAAGAGAAAAGGTATTTATTTTTGTATAACACCCCTATTTATATATTTATGCACTTGTATATAGATGTATATGTGCCTTTTATAATGCTATGGAGACAGAAGGCATCCTCAGCAAGGTCACAGGAGGACCCAGGAAACAAGGCAGCAGCTCTCAGTAGCACCATCACAGCACCCAATGGCATCAGCTGGACAAGGGACACTGTGGAACATGGCTCCAAAGAAAGCTGCCACCACCAAGAGTCAGCACCCTCCTGCAGCGAGGGCTTCACAACAAATAATGCTGTCAAAAGGTCTTTTCCTCTGCCCCAGGAAGGTTTGTTCCAGGAACACACTCCTGTGAATGAACTGGAGTTATGCACTCTGCCTGATCAACTTAAACAGCCTTTCACATACACGCCATCCGCAGCCGCCTATCTGTAAAGACAAATCCACGCTTTAACATCGAAAATAAAGGCTTTAGTCTCTGCTGCCTTTTGTCTAATCTATGCTGATGCGTCACACAGAATGAGCCTTCTCTTTTACTTGCAGACATAGAGCAAGCAGGACACCTGGGGAAAGGTGACATTTTCCTGCTGTTCGAGTTTTCCACATAGTCACAGGTGATACTTAGTCGGGGTCTTCTTGTTCCCTGTCTCCAGCTGAGTCTCTGGGTGTCTGATTACCCAGTTGGCACTGCATGTCCTTACCCTTTGTTAGGCAAGGGCATGGTGCCAGACAGACCCTTGCCTGGGGCTCCAGTCATTTCCCACCTCCCCAGGGCACAACCTGCAGCTGCACAAGAGTTCCCAGCACCAGATATGTTCCTCAACAGGGAGCCCCTGTAAAGGCAGGCAGGCTGCACAAGCACTGTTCACAGGCTTGTGCAGGGACCAGCAGGAAGTTCTTGTGCCTGGCTGAAATATGGCTGGAGCCCTGATGAGCGTTCACCAGACAGAGACACAAAGACGTGTGGCAAGAGGTGGGAAGTGGGGAGGAACAGCAAGAGAAGGTGGAGGTTGTTTAGTTTATTCAGTTAAAAATTAGCACCTCAGGAGCCTTGCATGGGAAGAGCACAACCCTTTCACCCTGGGGATGAAGGAAGGTTTCAGTCACACAGGGTGAGTGCTGTAAATGACCACACCAAATGAGAGGCAAAAGAGAGCAACACACGAAAACTCGCAGGGCTTGGCCCGCTCACTGATCAGACAGGTGCAAACCAGTGGAATTACAGGCTGACTTAGCATTGTTACACCCTCCTCCTGCCAGGTAAATGCCAAGTCCTGCCCTGAGGAGAAAGGCCCCTTTGCTTTTTCCTTGCCAGTAGCAAGTCCCTTGACTCTAACTAGCTCAGTTAATAGAGCAGGGCGACTGCTGCTCAGCAGTTACAAATGCTCACTTGAGGCAGACTTGTACCGTTTTTGAGAGCAAGGTATTAAACCAATGTTTGCCCCTGTGAAACTTCAAACCAGCTTTCCACAGCCACTTGTTTGAAGAGTAGACATAGACATAATGAACACACAGGGCATCTTGTCCAGTGCAACTCTCTGCAATGGACTGATAACAGCATTTAGTAGTTTTATTTGCCATTTTATGTTGTTACAGTCATATTTTGATAGAAAAAAACAAACATAACCCTTTACAACTTAACCCCTGGCTAGCCAAAGCAATTAATTTTGCACTTCCAGGCATGTCTGCAGCCACAGTTAATTTTAAGGGTGACTTGGATTGTTAGTTACTATTTCTGAACAGGGAGTTGGAGTCTCAGAGTCCTGTGGTAGAAAAGAGGCACCCACCTCTTCTGCTAAGGAAAATGAGTTCTTCTACCACCCATCAATTCTGCCATATTTGATTTCCTTTCTCAGAAGGGCCACCTCCTGTTCACGTGCATGAGCCGTGACTCCAGCCTGGCTGTCTCTTTGATCTCACTTCTTCGGATGCCCTGAAATTCTCCACCCTGTAGAGGAAAAAAATGGAGAGGGAAAAAAATGGCTCCTATAAAACATGGAGAATGAACAGTGGAAATTTGTTTCAAGCAGAGAAAGTGAAGCTTTTCAAGAATCAGGACATATCCATGACTTTTCCACACCTTAGTCAGAACTATGTGAAAGAGTGAAGGTTCACTAACTTATTACTCCCTGGTACAGAGCAATAAATCCACTTCTCATTGTAATGCCGTTACATGACTGTAATACGACTGTTTCCATGTAACAAAGGAATATTCTTTTAATTCCTTCAAGGCATATTCTAATTAGAAATCAGTTTGTTTCGGTCTTAGAAAGCAACTGAGTAAGAAATTGCTGAGATGCTAATGTATAGAGCAGCCATTCAGCCTGTCTGAAACTGCTGACTGCAGATCAGGATTTGATACTAGGGAGCTGGTGAGGGACAGATAATCCCTTACCCATTTCGGAATAGTCCTAAGCACTGCAGTGGCTAAAAGGCTTACCTGACCAGTTGTCAGTGATTCCAGCTCAGTTTCAAGCTGATGCTTTTCATGGCAAAACCTGTTCAGCTGGTGCAGCTTGCTGGTGTTTTCCCTTGTCAGCATTGTTAGCTGATGCTGCAGGTCTACAATTCTTTCCTAGAAGTTGTAAAAAGTTGATCTGGGATGAGAGAGGACAAAAAGTGTGGAGTGGGGAAGGAGTGCTAGGTACACTAGGTAAACAACAACGTGATCCCGCCACACCATCTGATCCCACAGTACCCTTACTGCAATGTCATCTTTTGGCTTTTAATACATATAAATTACAAATGCCGAAATAAGTAAAGCAGGCAAAAGTATGGGAAGAAGAAATCCATTAGGTACACAGTACTTCTATACCCTCCTGTGCCTTCTCTAAGGACAGCATAAGCATGTTGCCTGCTTGCACCACAGCAGCTGAGCCTTAGGCCTCACCAGATTGAGACATGAACTCTTCACACTGCACAGATTGGTACCCCAGGCATGAGCCAGAGCCTACCCTGTAACCAAAGGCACTGAGACAAGGCAGGAGGTGTTGAATGCCACCTGAGAACCTGAGAAAAGCACTCTGCAAGAACTTCACATAGGGAAGAAATAGGACAATGTGTTTGAGGAAAGCAAAACAGAGAGGATGAAATATAGGATGTGCACCAGCAACTGGAGCAGAGGTAGGAATGATGATGGGAAATTGGAGTTGAACACTATGGTCTGTTAAGGACAAGTGAAAAAAATAAAGATGAGCATGTTGACAAAAGATTTTAGTGTAACTTTTCAGCCCCCAGGGAAACAAAGCCTTAACAGATCATCACAATATGTCTTCCTCCTCTTCCTGCTGCTTACCTCCCATTCTTTGAGCTCCACAAAATGTTCATACTCTTTCTCCATTATTCTCACTTTCATTTTCTCCATGGGTATATTAACACAGTGGGCTTGAACTGCTTCAAAATCAACCAGCCGACCAAACTTCTCCATCATCAGTTGATTGCACCTCTCTTCCAGCCCTAACAGAGGGACATTGGCACAAATAACAGCACTGCTGTTGGTTTACAAGAATTTCTGCCTTACCCCAGCTTTTTGTCTGAGCTCTTTGGTCTTTGCTCTGTAATAAATAATTCACACAAATCCACACAGAGCTCATAGCTGAGTCATGCCATTTGTCCTTGCCCATGATCATGCCTGTGTGGTCACTAAGCCACCTCTAAGCCAGTCCTAGTAAGCCACTCTCACACTGATAGGCTGTATAGGACCTCTGCAGGTTGGGTGGTGCTAGACACAGCTTTGGGTTTGGCTCTTGGGAAAGTGTTTTGAATAGGGCTTGTTTCCTTCTTCAGATGTTCCAAAGAGGAAATTACCAGAAAAACCTTATCTATCTTTGGGGAAACTCCTTTTTTTTTCTAGGAGTTCTGGTTTACAAGTAGAAATAGCAAACATGTCCAGATTTCCAGTGTCTCATCTCAGTCAGCTCTACTTTATTACTTTCCCAAATTATTTCACACAGCCTCATGACTCTGCAGTGCTGGAGAACTGCTACTCCATCAAAACAGTCCCCATGATCTATTTTCTGCAGTAACCCCCTGTGACATCTGCATGAGTAGAGAGACAGACATGGTGAGTTACCCACACCCAGTGAGATGGACAGAAGGAGCCTTAGCAATGCTGTGTTGTTCAGAGTCTCTGTTACTCACTTTGAATCTCCATCTCCATCTCCTTTCTGTCCTGGAGAAGCTGCTTATGTTGCTCCCGGGCCTTCTTATGGATCTCTCTTTGCATTATCTTTTCATTACGTAGGTCCACAATTCTCTTCTGCAGGTACTGCAAGGACTGGTTGGTAAATACTAAAGTGTGGGAGAAATCACGAGGCATCTCCCCATCAACCAAGCACTGCACCTGCAAAAGCAGCCAGAAATAAGCAAGGCTGGCTTTAGTTATTAAGGGTGATGGAGATGTCTCTTTATATCAGATGTGGGAGAACAGAGAGCTAGTGAGTGAGATAATACTAAGCATGGGCACAACTCTTTCTGGGCCAGAGAATTGTGTGAATGAATGCATTGTATCCATTTTGGCATTATTGAATTGGGAAGAATTCCCATTAGTTTCAATAGTTTTCAGGGCTTTCTTGATTTGTTTTTTGCAGGGGTGTTTCTTTTTTTTCCCCTGATATTGGACAATATCTGTAGTTATGGACCTAAGGAGAATACCATGCCAAACATATACAACACTTGAAGACTATGCACTTTTCAGCAATGGGCCAGACTGCCTGCCCTTACCTCGTTTCTGCCAGTACAGGAGAAGGAAAAAAAATGGGAATTTTAGAGGAAATAGCAGCATGAATTTCAGTTAATGGCACTTCCCTCCCAGGAGACCACAGTGAATCAGGAATTAAGGGCCCCAAAGAACAGTAACACCATTGTTTAGATGTACAGGGGCCACTCTGCATGTGCAGATGCACAACATCTTGAATTACCTGATGGAGTCTCAAAGGCACAACTACATACAGCTCATTCAGTCTGTGCAGCTTTTCCCACTGAAAGGCCTCCAGTTCTCTGTTTGTTGTGTCCAGACTGGTTTCTACTTCTTTTGCCTGCAGCAAGACAAATTGTGGACAAACTAAATCCTGATACTTAGAATATATAAGGCAACAAGGTTCTGTGTTTCTAATGCAAAGGGAAAGAAGTATATAAAAGTGTGCTACATATACTAGGTGAGTTTCACAGGCAAACCCAAGGATCATCTACATATATTCAAGTAAGATTCTAACCTGAATACCTCTGCACACATATGCACTCATGAAGGTCTCCTTAAAGAAGCCCTGTAAGAATCAAGAGACAGCTGCTTTGTTTAGCATCTAAAACACTTGTAGATCTAGAGAGCCTGCAAGATAATTTTTGTTGTGTTATGCCTGGAAATGCTTGATGATTCTGCATGAGAAAGAAACAATTCAGACTCAAATGTCATGCCCCAGGGTGAATGTGTGGCAGCTGGCACTTAAGAAAACCTTTAAAAACTAAAATATGTTGCGTGTTAAGTATGCTTGATGGAACATTTTTGGGATGCAAGACTTGCATAATGTGATTTTGGTAGCACTCTCTCTCCCCCAAATAACCCTTCAAAATAAGATACTTAAAAATTACTATAAAAGAAATTTCTTAATAAATTCAGGAGTTCAAAAAAAGCTAAATGGAAAATTTGTATCAGAAGAGTTTATTCAGTGATTACCTGCGACAAAGAGCAAAGGAAAATAACAAAAAGCAAAATAAATAGATGGAAGAATAGAATGTTTATGCATTTATTTTAACCTGGATTTATGTTAAGGTAAGTGTTCAATCTCTGTTCCCGTACACACACAGAGGATAGGCCAGCTCACATTATGTGTTTCTTCCAAACCAGATAATCCATTTCTTGTTGCTGTATGAGGCTAGACAGCTGTGAAGGAACTGGACCTCAAACCTGGATCCAGCCGCATGAAAGCTAAGGTTGGATCAACTTGATTTACCCTTTTCAGGAGAACAGGTGACCCATGTTGAGCTGCCTCCTGCCTCTGTGCTACCACAGATATTTCTTCCCAAACAGTCCTCTCAGAGGGATTTTGTTTTTAAATCTGAAACTAGCACTAATCACTAGCACTACATTTAACATGCTTGCTGAGAAAACACTACAATACCTTTATGGCCAAGGCATTATATTCCTTTTTGAGGTCAGCAGCAACTTTCTTCTCCTCTGCTAAAGCTTTCTCAATGCTTATTCGCTGCTGCCGGAGCTGGACAGTGTTCAGGAAGAGATCCTCACTGCAGCCTGAGAGGGAAAGGGTCAAAGAAGAGCTTACTTTCACTGTAGCTGCACCGGAGTTACTGAGTAGAGCTGGTACATTCTCCTGCTGTGCACATTCCCCATAATAACATCATGGATTTAGTTCCCTAGAGCTTCCTTAAACATAAACCCATGGACCACGTGCCTCTATGACTGGGTGAATGTCTTGGATGGATCTTTTTCTTCATCACATTCAGTCAAGATAGTTTGTTTCCAGAAGTCAGATTAAATGCACCAAAGCCAGCATTAAAGGCAAGTGCTCAAAATTAGGTTTTGTAAGCAATGCGGTCCCAATAATTAATACGTGTTGCAGTAAAATCTTCAATTATGTGAGCACATAGTTGTTTCTCCATAGCACCCTTCACTATAAATTATGAACTTGCTGTAGGGATCATTTATAGCTCTATTTGTAAACAAAACTCTATTTCATAGAGCCTGTGTCATGGTAAGGAAGATCTGTGAATTTCTAATACTGCAATTTCAGTAATGCCAAACAAGTGCATAATTATACCCAAATCAGCAGGCATAATAATAAAAAAGAGAGCCCAATAAAGGCAAAAAAAAAAAAATCATCCACATAAAGAGACAAATATGAAGAGGCTAATGCAACATAAAATTTCCCTATTAAATTAGTGGCTTGGACTTTGGAAATAAGAGCTTTAAATCTTTATTTCTTCCCAACATTCCATTCAAAATGAGATGAACCAGGAGTTAATAAAAAATTCAAATTGGGGAAATGATGTTAAAATCCAATTTTTAAAAAAGGGAGGGCGAATTGTTAGTAGGTTTGAACTTGAAAATGAAGCAGTGCTGTTACACTGACACATCACGCAAAATTTTTTTTTTTAAAAAAAACAACATCAGAAATTAGCTAAGCTTGAACAAAAGAAAAGCAGGGAGAGAGGTTGCCTGCCTTTTTTGAATATGCAAATGAAGAGGATTTTACAAAGTAAAGCTCCTAACTTTTCAGAGCAGCCTAGCAACAGGCAATTGCTGAATAAATCCACGAGGTGGTAACAAAGAGCTTCAGTTAACGCACGAGAATCCCCTCAGAACTTCCCTGAACAGGAAGGGATCCAGCCAAGCCAGGCAGCCTGGTTTCCAGAGAGCAGCTACAGCCTTGCCACTGCTCCACTCCAGAGGAGCCTTTTCTCTCCAGATAACAGCCATGAAATGGTGAATGCTTCCTTACACAAAATAATTCATTCTTACTGCTTAGCTAAGTTTTATTTTTCCAAACTTTTTAAATTAGAGTAGTCTACAGTACCAGCAGTTTTATTATCTTGATTGAAGTTTTCTGGGGGAAAGTTCTGCACACAGGAGGGGTACACACATTCCAGCCCTTCGTGACTTTACCATGCAGTGGATAATTTAAAAAAATCTGTGTTTTCTTTTCAAACACATGATGTTGTCCATAAAGCTAAACAACTAGTTAACACAAGGAAATAACAGCTTAGGTACCTTCTGGGCAAATGGAGTCATCAAAGACTACACGTTCAGATCCACGATTTTCTTCATCAGTTTTTAAGTGAGGCTTTTCATCATCCTCTTGTACAGTCTCATTTTCTTCTGAAAGAAACAGATACTCGCTTGCAAAACACTCCAGACCCACCAGCTATGCATTATGCCAATGTGCTGGTGAACACAAGCCCAGTAACCCATGAAAGATCCTTCTGGTGATATATGAATCCAGGTACTTTGTGCCTATTGCGTTGATCTGATGCGATGTTTTCACAGAAAGGAAAAAGGAACAAAGAGGAGGGGAAAAGAAAGATATAGAAAGATAGATGACCTAGCAGTAGGACAGGCACAGGTACAGTCAATGGTTTTGGGACTTAACTTCAATATATTTCCTCTCTTTATATGTGTTGGGAACTTGAACAGTGTGAGTTTACTGTTTTACTACAGAGATTAATCAACCGAGCAGAATATGGAAGCATAAATCAGTCATAAAAGCATCACCATTGTCTGCACTTTTTGCTAATCATGTCCCACTTGAAATCAAAAGCAAAGTCAGAGAGAGCACAAGTATTTTAGCTCAGTAAGACTGCCTAGCTTTAACAGTTTAAAACTGAGTCACTAAGACAAATTAAATCCTTTTGTAATATGTTTAGTCCTGTGACTAATAGATGATTGCAGATTAGGTTTATGATCTCTCATTAGTCAATGGACAATTAGATCATAACATCATGAATGTGACAGACTAATCATCTATCCATAGCTCCCATTGGTACAGCATAGGAAAAACTTATTTAAAGCTGTGACTCTTCCTCTTGCCAATTATCAGTCCTCAGTATTCACTTACAGGATGTAAATTGCCGGAGCTGTTATCAGACCAACTGCAGTCATGTTAGAAACTAGATTACATCATTGGTATCATTCAAGATGATGGCCACAGAACACACTGTCAGTCTATAAACAAATCTGGGTAGGTCTGACCTACAGGTTTTTGAACTGACTGGAGTGTACTCCAGTCTGAGAGATGTATACTTGACAACATGGAAATAAGTATAAGAAATCCATAAAGCAAAAAGAACAAAATCCAACCTGCTTCTCTTCCTGCTTCTTGTTTTTCCACACACTCAAAGTCCATCTTCAAAATATTGGTCAGAAAATCAGCAAATTCATTGTTTTCTCCGAGAGAAGCTTCAAAGCTGGCATAAAGAGCTTTCTCACGTTCCTGAAGCATTACAATCTCACACTTTCTATCCTCTATTTGTGCAAGGTAGCTCTTCAATTTTGACTAAACAAACAAAAAATTACTTCAGTTAAAAGATACAACCCATGTGTATGTACACAGAATGCGTCTGAGATCTGGAAATGCTAAACTTATCTTTCTCTCTTGATTAAACCCACAGTTAAATCAAGCATCACCTAGGAGTATATTCTTTAGGTAGGTGATTAGTCACTCATCTACTAAAATACAAATGTTAAGACTATTTAAAAATTAAGTATTGGAAGTTAGAAGTGACCATCCTAGTAAGCTGATCATCAAGAGTTTCTTGTTTTTCAAAATTTAGCGCTAGTCACTGGATCAGTGCTAAAACAAAGCCAAGGGATACCACCCTTTACTTTATGGTTTGCTTTTTTTTCAAGCCATGCATTAATGGTAGTTTAATTTAAATTAATAGTTCATGGGGCATACTAACTTGTATGTCTTCCTGTTCATTGATGATGGCACAAATTTGCTCCTCAAGGAGGTCCTCATGTATCTCAAGTTTCTTCAGGATAAGCAACTCTTCACAGCATGTGATGCAGCGCAGAGCAGCACTTTTCATCTGCGCATCCATCTTCACCTTCTTGTGCCGCAAAAGGCGAAGTTCAGCATCGAAGTTGATCACCAGTGTGTTGATCTGGAGCAAAGAAGCGTCAAATCAGGAACAGGAAATGTATTACCAGTGCAGTTAAACATGCAAAGCTAGAGAAGGGAGCAGAAGGGAAGAGTTCTCTCTGCCAAATCAACAACTCAGACATGTAATTTCCTAGAGAGTACTGATGCACTTAGAAAGACAAAGTAAATCCCAAATGTGTCTTTGTTCTCAGCACAATAGTAAAAGAATCACCAGGGCTTCAAAGGAATCTTTCCCTGCATCCCCTTCATCCCTGAAGTATTTTACTCTTCAGAGAATGTTTTAGAGTAGTCTGTAGTTTACAGTAGTTAATGTAATAATCCCAGATGTATCAATAAATAACTCTTCTGCCTTAACAGACTTCTTTTGAAACAGCTGCCAGCTCTTCCCTTAGACATTTACAACTAAATAATTACTAGCAGCTGCTAACATTAACTTACAGGTGTGTGATATTCACAGCAGAATTTGGGTATTCCCTCAAAACCTTCATACACATAAATACAAGGGTGTTTGTGTTAAGGTAGATCAAAGAATCAACACCCAGTAGAAGAAATTAGAAGAGAGATGCTAAGAAATGGAGCAAACCAGTGAACAGTGGCACCACCTCTGGTATACTGCTCTCTGTACCCTCCTAAGCTCTGACTTAGGACCATCCTGAGCTTGAAGCAGTATGCTTATGTTCAACAGCTTTCAATGGACCTTTTTTCCACACTATGAAATTATAGCTTCCCCCACATCCTAGTCCTGAGTTCCAAAGTTTAGCCTGTTGTTGGATAGGAAAATTATTTTCATTTGCATGCTTCAAGCTTCCTATGTGATCATTTCATTTGATATCTCTCCTTTTAAGAGAATTCCCACTCTCCTTTTCTATGATATTCAGAATTTTATTACATCTCTAAAACTATTTCAGTTGCCCTTTTTGCAGGCCAAAGATACTTTATCCACTTAGATGCAATTTTTAAAGAATCTTTTCCATGTCTAAGCATTTTGGTTACTCTCTTTTGAACCTTTTTTAATCCTACAAAGTACAGTAATTTCAAGACTATAAGGTGCACCCTTTTGACTAAAATTTTGATTGAAACCTGGAAGTGCACCTTATAATCTGGTGCGCCTTACAACTGGATAAAGTTTGGAAATTTGCTAACCCGGAAGTGCGAGCCAAGCCGCAGCTGCCAAAAAAGTGCACCTTATAGTCCGGTGTGCCTTATATGTGGACACAGATTGGAAGTTTGCCGACAACCTGGAAGTGCACCTACTGATCCAGTCCGCCTTATAGTTATGAAATTACTGTAATTTTTGGACCAAAAAGTTGAGACTACAGTTATTTAAGAACTGAGAACTGAATCTACAAAGTTACAGTGGTGCTGCTTTCTTTAACACTGTAATTTTTCAAGTTATGTCTAACATTTTACTTGTATTTTTTTTTTCCCCTTTGGTCATTAAGATTCATGGCACAAACAGTAAGAAATCTAAGATCTGTTCTTCAAATTATAATAGTCAGAACACAGGTTATAGTTCTGGGTTTACACTGATTTACACTGCAAATTTGCAACAGTTAACATTTTCCTGGATTGCAGAAAGGCAAGACCAACTGCAGCTGTAAGACAAGAAGGGGTTTTGGCTTCATTTATGATCCAGTGGGATTTTTTTAATCTGACAAAAATAACTTTCAATTTCCTACCTTTTTAATCAAGGTCTCCTGAAAGTATAGCTTTTTTATCTTCTCCCTCTTTAAAATTTCCAGCTCCATTTCTGTTGGCTCTGCTTTCTCCAGATCAAAAGCCTCCTCTGGGACCACAGCTGATGCATCTCTACCCTGTGCCATGGGGTCACCCTCTTCCACTGCAGGAGTTTGAAGAAACACGTGCCTAAATGCACGAGATGAGGGACACCCTTCCAGTGGTTCCTTCAGGCTTGCCTCAGCCTCCTGCTCCTCTTTGAACTTTAGAAGGACGTCACTGTTGTACTCAACTATTTTTTCAGGAACCTCATCTGGGTGTAACTGAGGGATTAGGGGAATAGGGAGATGTTCTGATACATGTAAGCTAGCCTGTATGGATTTTACTTCCTTCACTAAACTCTTGATTTCATCAATAACAGAAACCTTGAGATCCCGTAAAGACACAATCTCTTTGTTCATATTCACTTTCATGTTATGGATCTGCAAAGGAAAATCAATTTTAGTAGGATTCTCCACCACAGGAAGTGGTTTTACCCAAATCAAGAAGGCTAACATTAGGATCATTAATCATTCTGTGATAAGGGGACACTGTATTAATTGACTCTTTATACATGAAGTAATAATTGATTGTGATCTCTCATTAATATACTTGGCAGAAACTTCTCTGATCTTTATAAAAGAAAATAACACACTACCCACCTGAAGCAACTGGAATTCCTCATCTATATAAACCCAGAATTTATAACAAGAACTATTCCCTTTGTTTGTTCTAATGAGTTAGATTAATCACTGGATATCTTGTAGCATCAGCACTACACTGAAGTGCTGAAGTCCAAGATTGAGACTAAAATGATGCAACAAATCCCCTGAGACTGTAGCATTGTTTCTGTAATGCTTAGACCTTGCTGTCAAAGTTATCCAATGTCACTCTTTTGCACTCCAGCCAAATACAATGAAAAAACATTCCTATGAGAAGGATGGAAGGAAAGAAGTCACAAGGAAAGCAACGAAGATACTGCACAACATTTGAACTTACTACGTCCTCGTGGTTAAAAGATGTGTGGTAACTAGGAGTCCTACTATATAGCAAGGTGGCTCCAAAAGACCAGGTTTCTCAGGAAGATTCCAATTCCAGAAGCAGTGATTGCCCAAGTGCAAACACAGAGAGGCTACACTAGAACACCTGTCCTTGCACAGTGATTAATACACTATCCTCACTTCCCCCCAAAAATGGGGCAATATACACAGATTTACATACTAAGTCTTCCAGGGTTGCAAGTTGCATCAACTTCTTTTCAGTGCTTATACGGTCATCTTCAGTGAGTGTGTAGTCAGTGGCAGTCTTCAGCTTGTAACATCCTATATTCTCCTGTGCTTCTTTGATCTCCTCAGCCTCTTTGGGATCCTCATGGGTATCTCTAGGTTTGCTCTTGTATCTGGTAGGTACAAAATAAAGCTGAACTTCAAGACATGAAGTATACAAATGAACAAACAGGCATTTCATACTCTCCGACTTGTGCAGTAAGTTTGGGAGGTGAACGAATGACACATGTCTTTCAGAAAAGAATGACTACTTTTGAAAGAATATTCTTGCACATTTAAATGAAAATTCCAGATTTTTTCCCCTCTAAGAACTCTTAAAACTTACCTTTGTCATGGGAAAGTTCAGACCTTCACATTCAGACTGAGTTCTGGGTTAAGTCAGTACATGCTGCTATCAATTTCATGGAGCTGCACATCAACAATCTACCAGCATGTAGCACAGAACACCTGATCCTACTCTACATTGTTAAACAGTAACTTAAAAAAGCTTTGTGTTCTGACTCTACACTGGTCCCATTCCCTGCCATTCATCTCCTGAGGAAGAACTTCTGTCCTTCCATGAGCACAGAATGGTTTGGGTTATAATGGACCTTAAAGATCATCTCGTTCCAGTGTCCCTGCCATGGACAGGGACACTTTCCACTAGACCAGGTCACTCAAAGCCCCATCTAACACAGCTTTGGAAAAGAAGTCATTCAAAGATATGACTTAGGTTAGATATTTGGAAAAGGTTTTTCACCCAGAGCATGACTGCGCACTGGAACAGGCTCACCAGGGAAGTGGTCACAGCACCAAGCCTGACAGACTTCGCAGAATGTTTGGACACTGCTCTCAGACACAGACTCTTGAGGCTGCCATGTGCAGGGACAGGAGTTGGACTCTGATGATCCTTTTGGGTCACTTCCAACTCAGGACAGTCTATGATTCCATGAAAGATGCCCTGTCCCCTTTCTTGCCTCTCAAAATAAAGACCAGCATGGAGCATGAAGGCATATCACAAACACTCACTGAGATGCTAAGACTGCTGACCTAACCCAGCTGTTAAAGTGTCTGCTTCATGTGGGGCTGGCAAGATTCACTAAGAGTTGACTGTAATGGTGTAGGTGTCTCTCAGTCTTGATCAATTTAGACACATGTAACTCTCAATCTGAAATTGCAGCTACCTAGCTGAATTCAAATTTGATAATATTTTAGAGGAATTATAGAAATTAAATATGTTCTAATACTCTCTTGAGACTTAGAGATATGTGAAAATTCATCTGTTTTAATGGTGTTGGGGGTTGGGGGGTGGATCTACTCTTTCTCTTGGTAAAAGCTGAGAATTTTTCCCATTATCATGTTAAAGAGCTAGCAGGGCGGTTCTGCAGTTGTTAATTGCTCAAGACAAAGGAATGGGCTGGGGGGCTAGCTGGCTTGATTCCTGGTGGAAGGGGGTGGTTTGAGGAGTCAGGGTGGTTGGGGGTTTGGTTGCTTTGTCCTCCCTGGGGGGGACACTCGCTGGATCGAACACGGAGGAGAGAGGCTCTTTTTCTTTGCAGTTCGGATCTGCCTGCACCCCTGCCCTGCTACCACCTCCTGCTTCTGAGAACAGCGCTGAACACCAGCACCCAGGAACGGTGAGTGGAATCTTCTCTCTTCCATCTGGGACACGGCCCTGCCTCGCATCCCCGCTCCTGCCATGCTGCTGCTGTGAGAGACCCGCCCTGCTCCCCACTGGGACCACGTGGAGAAGAGTGTCTGTGATTGGGAAAAGGACTGAGTTTTGTTCTGCCTTATATCGCTGTTTTTTTCATAGCTGATGCTTTTGTTTATCTTGTAGATATATCAGTAAGGAGCTGTTATTCCTAAACCCATACTTTTTCTGCCTAAGAGCTCCTTAATTTCCAAATTATAGTAAACTGGGAGGGAGGGGATTTTCACTCTCCATTTTAGGAAAACTCCTGCCTTTCTCTGGCAACACCTGTCTCCTAAACCAGGACAAATGGTAACCCTTAGGAATATAAAAACCTAAGCAGAGAGATTATTGTGCCAAATGACAGCTAAATAGCATTACTTGCTCTCAGACAAGAAGCAGAACTTAAAGGGAACAGAGTCCAGTTCAAGACTCACAGTTCATGCCACTCTGCCCTCCTCTTCATAATCTTGGCTTTCAGTGCATCATATTTCTCAACAAGTCTTCTGATTTTCTCACGTCTGCTTTCTATATAACGCGTGGTTGGCTTTTGGACCTCTGGTGTCTCCAGCATTTCAGCCTCTTTCTCAAAAACTACACTTTCTGAAACAAAACATAACCACGCAAAGATGTAGTACCACACAGCACAATGCAGTCCCAGCTACTGGAAACTCCCTCAGACAACTCCTGTAGAACTGATGTAAATCAGGATAGTTCCATTGTAGTGGATGTTTGGAAAGTATTCAGGTTCTTTGACTTGACTTTTAGACCCATTCTACCCATGGGGCTGACAGACAATTGCTGACATTGACCTAAACATGGAAAACTATGTATGAGTGTTACTTCATGTGTAGGTACTAAAGAAACACATCACAGCTATCTTTCTTTACCTGCACTTACATGTGTATTTCTTTATCTTGGACTCAGGAAAACAAACTGCGATGAAATACAGAAAGCATATTGCTGAAAGGTTTAAATGGTTATCATTACCTCCATGCACAAGACTTGTGTCTCTGGGGATTTTCTCTTCTGCTTGTTCTGCCTCTTTAAGTGCTGTCCACTTCTCTTTAAGTGCTGCCCACTTGCTGTCCCCATGTTTCTTACTTTGGGCATATTTCTCAGACACTGTTAGAAGGCTGTAGGTGGAAATCTGATGATTGCTTTGAATAGCATGAACAGTGAGAGTAAATTCCAGAGAGTCCCGAAACCTGCAATCCCAGATTAGACAAAAGTGTCTGATGTCAGTGGGCACAACATACCATTTTGCCTTGACCAAAGGGGCATGAACAATGTAGTTAACTTAGTGCACATGCAATCATTACATGTAAATGCTTAAGTCAGTAAGTCATTGCATAGCATGATTACATCTGCTGCTATCTATTGACTTTTATCCAATCTAGGAATGGAAATGCTCAAGAATAAACACATGAAGACCTTTCCCAATATTGAAACTTACACCAGGTTCTTCATGACAAACTTTATTCTTCCATTAAGGACTGATTAAAAATATGCTTATTCCATCCTTTTTCCCAGTCACATACTCTGTGTGCCTAAGGTGTGGGGGTTTTTTAATTGTGTATGTATTTTATTAATTCATCTCTCGCTCTTATTTAGATCTGTGAAAACCAACTCAAAATGTATCACATACTTAAAATTATGTTCTTGAGAAGGTTTGTTTGGTAACTTCAAATTGTATAGAGAACATTGTGCTAGCAATGACATTTCAATATCCAACAGATAAGCAACATGTCTGAAAAACAGGTGCTCATTTCACAGGTTGTAAATTGGTTCTAAGTGATCTTACTGGCAAAACTGCAGGCAAACAGTCTCAAACAGCTTTTGTCATACAGAAGTGAATCAGAATGAAGTAATTTCCTTCATTTGACGATCGGAATTTTCACCAAAGATTCAACAGAAGTAATTACACATAAATACGAACATATACTCTTGTGTAAGTTCCAAGTAAAATACAAACAGAATCATAGCAGAACAAATGAAATACTGATCATAAGAGAGAGAGAAAAAATAATCACATTCATTTTCCTTGCTGGAGGTATAACATACAACTTCATAGACAATAAGCGCCATAGAAGGTCAGGGAAAGAAGTAGAAAAAAAGTAGTAATTACTGTGTTTGTAGTTTCTGCAATCCAATCAATTGTTTCTCGTGTTCCCAAGCCAGCTTCTCTTGCACCAACTGGATTCTCTGTAGTGTCTGCCTATCCAGCTCTTCAAAGATCCTGTGGTCTATCTCAAACTCCTGCAGGAAGACGGAAAACCCAGAATCACATTATTTTGTCTACTAGGTCTTGATAATAAAGATTTTTACCTAGGTGCCATAATTGCATGCACATCATCACTATCCTTTATTTCAGAAGCTATCTCCACAGAGAACCACATTTTTTTGCTGTGCTTCTTAATCATCAGATGTGATTCAGAAGTCCCAGCAACTTACATATTCTTAAAACTATCTTAATCCAAAGCATTGGACATCTTTGGCCCCAACATGATATGTAGCAACACTTTAGAAGAAGGTGCCTGTAAAGGTAAATGATTCTCATAAAAGCCAGGTGTACCTCTCTCTGCAACTGCATGTGCTTGGGCAACTCCTGATTCTTTTGAAGGAGAAAAACAAAGTCTTGTCTCAGTGCACTTAACTCCTCTCTTTTCTTATTTTTCTTTTCTTCAGCTTCCTTCATTTTCCTTTCATACTCCTCTTTCTGCTTGTGTTTCTCAATACTGAAAATGCATAAAAAGGAAATGGTGTTATCTCAGTGCAAGAGAGGAAAAATTACAGTCTATATAACCTTTTAGATTTCCTTGACATTCTTGAATTGCCAGTGAACTCAATAGCTCTTATGGTAACTTAGAAAGGAATCATCTTCCTGTATATTTGTACACTCATAACATCAAGGAGCTTTGACCTTTTGTTGTCTCTGTAGTCTGAGGTCAATTGCCTCATAGTACAATAAAAGAATCACTGCCAGAGAAAAATAGATGAAATGGAGAGAAAGGCTGAAAAAACTGTATGTTTCACAAAGAAATGACCCAAATTCAGGTTGGTCAACTCGTCCCTCCTCTTTGTAGGCAAAAAGAAATACATGGGCTGAGAAAAGAGCTACCAGCAATTGAAAATCTCTTTCATCATTATCTAAGTATCACTTACGTGTAAGCATCAGGATCCTTAATGTCTTCAGTAGCCTTCTCCTTCTCAAGACCACTCTGGAGTAAAAATATATTGTCTGGTCTTTAAACATGCAGTTATAATTTCAACAGACAAAAAAGCTTCTATAAACATTAAGACAGAGCTCCCACCACCTTTCATGAAACCAAAAGAAATCTTCATTTTCAATATTACTATTTGAGCCTTAAATATTATGTTGTAATGTTTCAATCAGAAAAAGCAACTAAGCTGGTTTATATATAAAAGAACTAACAAAACACAATCCTTAGGGACAGAGAACACAAATCCTATAACCTCCCCAGCAGCACTGCTTGTCCTAACTTCACTCAGTCCCATAACATCTTTGCTTCTCTACCCCACAGCCCAATTCTCTTCTCTCCCCTCACTGCCACATTGACAAGAGTCAGAGTGTCATGGTCTAATTCCAAGTCACATCTGTAATTAATCTGGCTAGCTTTTGCTGACTGAATAATAGATTCACAGTTATTAGCTGTGAAGAATGACAGATAGATGGACATTGCAGTAGCACAAGCCTCATTTCCCTAGGCAATCATGCTATGAAAAAAGAAGCAGAACTATCACCCAACAATCTAGTTGTACTTAACTGATCTGTAATTTAACTCAATTAGTTTCAGATGATCGTATTTGATTCTCTAAGAATCTCATTAAGTTTAATGAAGACAGAATTTTTGTAATCTTCCACATGACTTAAAGCTAGAATAGATACTTAATGAAGATATACTTTGTAAACGGAAAAACTCTATTAGGATGGTCATTAAGCAATGGTCATTAAGTTGTTAGCCTGAACAACAGAACTGACCATAAAGATCTTTATATAGAGCTACTTACATATTCAAAACTATAAATCTGTGTATATGCTTTATAATTTATATTAATCATTTCTTGTAATATTGGAGTTAGCAAGGCTCTGATATCAAAGGTTTTAATCATTCACTTATAGAAAATATCTCTGGCTCTGTTCTCAGTGTTATATATTCTTGTCACACTGGTAAAGAATTCCAAGTAGTCATGAACAATTCAGCTGAATTACCAAAATCACAATTTCTTCTGTCTTTGTCACCAAGCATCCTTCAAAATGTAGCTACCAACCAGTAATAAAATATATTTAAAAGTTTAATTTGTTTTATGCTGACACTTCCAAGATTTTTGAACTATACTGAATGTATATCTACTGCAATATTTACTGTGCACGATGGCACTTCTTAACAGCTCTCACAGCTTCTTTCAAGTTATATTTACTTAATTCAGACATTCTTAAGACTTTTTTAAAATTTTCAGTGGAGGAGTTGACATCTCTCTTCTTGTGCATAATCAGTGGAACCACTTCTGAGTTTCAGTGTCATCTGTTTAAATGTGCTAGAGATGATCTGCTCTGCAGTGAGTAAAGGACTCCTGTAAATTGGTAACTACTAATGCTGTCCAAGACTGAGAGAGCAATGGGATCAGCAACATGTTGTGCTATTTTGCAAATGTAAAAATTCCATTGTGAATTTTAGATGAATGGTACAAAATGTACAGAGAAACTACATATTTGGTATTCTCCAATAGTATTTCTAGAATCCCCATCCACAGCACAATCATACTTTACTGGAATTAAATCCAAGAAAGGTATGAAGTATGAGAAATCCTTGTAATTCTTTCATTCCAGGAATATGCATAACTACACCTTTGAGTGGGAGAGCACTGGTAGAATATTACATATGAATAACACATACTATATTTATTTGGAGAAAAACACAGAAAGCTGAGAAGGAACAGTCCCAGAGCCCCTTTATTAGGGAACATTTTGCAAGAGCTATTAATCTAAACAGTCTGGGAAACTTCAGCTTTTGCTATGAAAGATCTTGAAGAAAAATTGAACCACGTTTGCCCATCTGGGTAGTTTCATACCAAATATGCCTAATTCAGTGAAAGAGGGTACCAACTTACCCTAGGAGGGGGGATTATGACTTTTAGCTCTTTGAGAAGCTTTTCAGGAAGCTCTTCCCCTGACCAAAGGTCAAATGTAAAAATGTTTCCATCTCCACCACAGGTAATCAGACACCCCTCATCATGGCTAGAACAGATCCCCTGGATCTGCCCATTATCATTGTCATGTACAGTCATGTACCAGTAGTCCTTCAGGACACCTGCTGAGAGGTTTTCAACACTGACAGGATAAGCACGAAGAGAGCCATCCTGCATTCCACAGAACATCAGGGGCTTCCTGGAACTGTTAAATAAACAACAAGAAACAGTAATAGCAGCAACTTCTAACAAGCAAGCTCAAAATATGACAAGGGCTAATCTAGCTTAATAGAAATTACTTTCCCAAGTTTGGAAGTGAAAGCAAAGTATTTGGACCATTTAAAGTACGTGTGACTCTACGACAATATGTTTTTCAGCTAGTTGGCTGCTTATGAAAATTCCTGCACTTGCTAGGTGTCTTAGAACTAATCTCAGCTCTGAAGTGGGCAGTGTAGAAGACACCAAGTTAAAAGCTAGAAAAGCAGTTTTTTTCTCCCTCATTTAGTACAGATGCCTGAATTAAACCTGCCTCCTTTTGATGCAGAACATGCCTACTCTTACAGGAAACCTAATACTGGGAGTCTGAAAAGAATCCAGCCTTTCCATTCATACAGTTCACAGAATGCCCTGACAAGCCTATATTTTTAGCACAAGAGAGATGGACTGACTACTCCATGTTCTAATTCTCTTTGTTAACTATGACAATTAACTGCTCTTCTGGTGATCACTATATGCAGGGACTTTTAAGGGTTCTCCTGGAGTTCTACAATCTGGAGTGGTTGAGTTCTGGTCAGTACTTACTTAGGAATCCAACGTTTTCATCTTTTAAGGTCTTTTAAAACTACTCTGTCAGATACATGGCCCAGATATGTCCATTAGGAATTTTAAGTGAAACTCACTGCCAAGAAAACCAGAAATAGTTCATGTATACTGGAGCTGAGCCACAGTTAATAAGGGGCAAAGGAGCATAGACTCTTCCCTTCCAATTTCATCAAGTTTTATCCCAGAGCTATTTGTTACATTACAGTGTATTACCAGAAGTAGATTTGGTGAATGGGATTGTCGTTGGTGTCCTCCATAGGAATCACATCAAAGGGCTCATCTTTCCTATTCTCAGGGTCTTCTTCGTTACCATGTGAGAATTTACAATGGTACAGAAACCCTGAGTCGTACCCACCCTGAAGAAGAGAAGGATCATAAAGAAATGGTGACAAAAGAAAACTGAAGAAGCTGATCAGGTAAATGCAAATTTCAAAATATTCCTTTCTTACGGATCTGTGATAGGTTAGCAAATGCTGCTTCCAAACAGCTAGATATCCTATTTATCCACAGACAGAAGTCTGTCATGATCACTAGCATTACAAGCCATTCTACCACCATGTTAAAATTCTATCTCCTGCTTGTGAGGGAACAGCTCAGTCTTTGCGCCCATTCAGGAACCACCAAGAAGGGCACCCACTGGAAATCTACCAAACAATCTGCATTGGAGTGACACTACTGGTTAACTTCACAAAAACCACTAAAATTGTCAAGGATGAAAGGAATTCAATGTCCTAGGGATGATAGGTTTCAAAGGGAAAGGACGTCACATCATCAACATGAAGTAAAAACTGATTTACCAAGGAAAGCCAAAATTTTCCTGGTGCTGAATAAAAGCCACAGAGGATGGGACTGGGCTCCTCTGGTATATAGATAGGTGGCAATGGCTCTTCTTCAGGTTCTTCCTCTTCAGTTTCTTCTACCTCAAGTCCCATCTCCTTTTGCTGCTTTATCCGTTCAAGCCTTGCTTTCTCTTTCTCCTGCTTTTCTTTCTCTCTCCGTGCAATCTCCTCTTCCAGCTATTACAACAAGCAGAGAAATGACAAGACATGAAACCAAGGCACTCCAAACATCACTGATTGAAGAAGTCTCATAAATGAAATCCAAGGTGGTCCTGGCATTATTCATTCAGAATATCTACAGGAATCTCTCTTCTGTCAACTTAGCAGAGATCAACCACACTTCATGGGACTCTCCAGTGAAATGTCCCCATTTCCCTCCACTGAATATTTATTTTAGTCCTTTGAAATAGAAATAATCCCAAATGACAAGCAGATTTCAACATTTCCTCAGAGAAATTATTCCAAATCTCCATGACTATGCTTATTCCTGCAGAAATCCTAAGTCCTGTCCCCTGCCTGCCCTGGAGAAAGGAAAGCACTGGAAAGCTGAACTAAAACAAGTTCTAGTGCATCATTGGTATAAAGCAAAAGAGAGAAGCTCTAATGAACTTAACTTCTTCTGAACAATGTGGAAAGATCTATCAAACCTTTAAAACTCTCTTCCATTCAAGCCTACTGTAGCATAATCAGGTATCAAATATTCCCTAAAACAGTAGCTTCCTAAGAACATATTAGGTAGCCAAACCAGTAAACCCTTAAATATTATCAGCTGATCTTTGTCTGATTTACCTTTTTAAAAATCTCATGTTATAGGGACTCTACAAACTACAAAAACTATTTTAGTGCTTCACTACCCTATGAGAAATCTTTCCTTGCATTAAAACACCCTTGTTGTAACTTACTAATTACTGATCTGTTTCTAGAGGAAAAAGAGAGCCATTAATATTCTTTCTCTCTGTAGAAACATTTTTTATTTTTAGCAATTTAGAGTGTTTCTCAAGATTATTCTTCTCATTTGACTAAAAAAAAACAAAAGCAAAGAACAAACAAGAAAACCAACAAAACTCTACACACAATTATTTCAATCTTTCCTTTCATATGCACGCTTTGTGATCATTCTTATAGATATGCTGTACAAAAACACCTAGAGATCTTTCTTCTGAATGCTGACTTCCTTCAAGGTATAACATGAAATGAAGCATTGCCTGACATTCAGTAATATGGGACCAGTTAACAGAGAAGGCAGAGAAATCACAGGTTTATAACAGAACCAAAGAGGTTTTTGGATTTTAGTGGATTGAGTACAGAACTAAGAGCCTGTTCACTGGAGTTCTCCTTCTGAGCCTAACATCAGCTTGCTTTTCAGTTTCACAAAACTAACTATAGCTGTGAGTTGGCATAACTCTCTTCCATTGGCCCCACATACTCTTTTTTAATACTAAGTGTCATTCAGAAATTAAATGCATGCCTTTAAACTTAAAACATTTTTTAAAAGTCAGAAATACTGCTAAAAAAAAAAGAAAAAAAAGGATACGTTTCATGTTTGCTTCAAGGTGACTACCTGGAGGTTTTATAACTATTGAAAGGAATTTTCTGTATGGCCAACATCAACCACAAGAAATATTCTTTTTGTGAAAATTACCAAAATTAAAATATTTTGAGAATTAATGCAGCAATACTACCTTTTCCTTTCTCTAATGCTGTCTTCTAATTAAAATCAAAATTCACACCACACTTTCAGTGTGATATAGGTTTGAATAAACCAAAAATAACTTGTAATTTCAAGCCACAAATGGCTTCTACCTGGTATTCCCTTTCAAGGAGCTTAGCAAAAATGAAATTCTGCAACAGAAGAGATTTTTACCTTGATTCGGGATTTAATACTATAAAAATGGAAGTACTGTGTTGGCAGGTTTTTTATGTGATAGGTCGTCACTGTCTCCTGCTTCCCACAGAAAGGGGCAGGAACCTGGACTGCAAAGCCATTCTCACAAAGGATAAGCAGTGTGCTCTTGTTCTGCATAAAAACACAAAGAATACAAATACAGGCCAGATATGTAAATGGAATTGAGACAAATGGGAGGAAAAGCGAGTTAGGCAGATGCACAGGCACAAAGCCAAACTCCAGTCACACTTACCTGTGCTCTTATTTCTGTGGACACTTTTAAATGGACATCAGAAATCAGTGAGCTTCTTTTATGCTAGGCAAAGTTAAGGGATTGAAGAAATCCTTGCTATGTCCAAACCAGCTATAATTCTGACACTGCTTAGCATGATGATATTTTGAAAATTTGGTTAAATTAAAAGATGGATTTGATCCAAGAGTTAGGAGGTTTTGGCTTGATAATTTAATGTATTTACATACTAATAAATCCTATATATCATCAAGACTTGGCTCAGAGTCTTGCCAAATGCTACTTACCTTTCAGTTTGTTTGTTTTTTGCTGGTACCTGACAAGTCCTTTAAAATGTGAAGTTAGGAAGAACAACTGAGGTGAGGGTAATAATTATACAGTGTTTTGAGATTTTAAAAAGCCTGTATTTAGTTACAATTTTCATTAGCTATCTGGAGAAAAGAGAGAGAGGCTTATTTTATCTGACCCTACACTAAAAATGTGGAAAGAGGGCATACTAGAGTTGGTATGGAAACCCTCACTAGGAATTATATGATTCCTGTGTCTATAGTATCTCAGTTTAAAATTGCATTCATTAAGCGTAATGTATTTAATCACCAAAGCTTCTTTAAAACAAACAAAAAAAGTAGTAGTGACACTCAGATGCTGGCACTGTGCTAAGCAAGTGTTCTCATCTAGCGACGGAGGCCAGACACAGGTAGAGAAAATTACTCAGGCAGAATCTAACATCTCCAAGACACGAGTACTTTCTTTACTAAGGAGGAGTACGTTGTCTTTAAGGAAAGGACTCAATATGCAACTGTCAGATCAAGATCTGTTTCTGCAGTAAGTTACAATTCATACCAACAAGACTTCTTTTGCCAGTTTTTAGCAGTTCAAATTAACAAGTGAAAATACCAACACTTTGCCACTATGCACCTGTAAAATATTTCTTGCTTGCATCTAAATATAATGAATAGTCTCTCCTCTAAATAAGGATACTGGACCAAACAAAATTTCAGATGTTACCCTAACCCTAGAACACTTTCAAATATTAGCAAAAACCTATTTTGGTATGTCCTGACACATTTCAAGAATGCAAATTTCAAGAAGCATCCAAAATCTTTCTTAATCAAAAGAAAAAAAAAAAAGCTTTTCAAAAGCCTGTTTTAATATGGGCAAGAGTCATAGACAATAATGCCTAAATAAGTTCTTTGTTAAAGAGAATCAGACCTTCCAAAACCTAAGGAATAAGATTGTTTCTTCAAGTCAAAAAGCATACCAAAATCTTGTGGTTTGCATTATCCGAAACTCCAAATATGTCCATACTGACCGAACCAGAGATATAGCTACATAGAAACTCTTAGAATCTGTCATCCAGAAGCAGTAGAAGAAGTAGTAAAATATTATTTGTATTGTCTATAGAGCACATGTACCTTCTATAGAGTACATGTACTATAGAGTCATGTACCTTCATCTATTTTCGTTGGAAATTCTTTTTTAAGTGATTAATTAACACTGCCGTGAAGGACAGGAAACAAATATGCAGCACTTACATGAGAAGGTGGAGACCACTGTAATGCCTGTACAGGCCCAGGGACACAGATGAATCCAATTGGTTTGTATTCATCCTCAACAGCAAAAAAGAAAACTGTTTTGTCTTTACTCTGAGGAAAAACAAACAAACAAATGAAGATGATGACTGAATCAAAGCTGACCAAAAATTCAAAAAGACTGTAAGCACTTTATGACATAAGCACATACTTCCATTTTTTTGTGTGTTTGAACAGGGGAACTTAGGACCGGATTTCCATGATGATTACTCGGAGGAAATAAAAATCCTGCCCATGTTGCTCCAAGAAACATATTGCATCCATAGCTCATGATCGTTCTCATGGTCCTCTTCTGATATCCCCAGCCATGTACTTTCTGCCCATTGCCCCAGGAGCTCCTTTAAATCTCAGGCTCAGACCTGATTTTCCAGATAAGGCAGCACAAGCAGATTTCCCCAGATAACAAGAAAACACAGAACTGGTATACAACATGATTCATTGTAGCTTAAATCCTACATTAAATGAAATGCATGACAATTCAGCCCAAGGAACATGTCACTGCAAGTGCACTGATGATGGCTAAGGACTAGCTTTTTAAAAGACACCACTGAAACCATCTCAAAGACTACCAGGCATAATGACAAACTGACTGAGCCTGTGGTAAGCCCAAGCAGTGCTGGGTAGCAGCTGGATTGCTGCCAATATGGAATATCAACAGACTTGTTTTTACTAATTCCAAGATCCTACTAAACTAATTCCAAAATAAACCAAATCCATCTTCAAAGGGGATTACAGAATTCACATTGAACAGTCCAGTAATTCACAAAATGAATTGTGTGAATTGCATGGTTGCTTTCCTTCAGAAAAACAGAGAACTACAACAAGCAATCAGCATGAGCAACAGAAGTAAAACTGTTGTCAATAAACAAACTTTACCTTATCTCTTTTAAAAGGCTCTACATTTGTGGCTTAATAAAAACAACCAAACTAAATGATACATACTCCTGTGGCAAACACATGCCCCTTTTGTTCATATGCCAGGGCTGTAACTGCAGCAGTGTGAGGTTTGAAAACTTGTTTCAGATTTATCTCTGCAGTCTCCTTGGCCTGTCCTTCACGATTGGGCAGCAGTTTGGGATCATAAACCTCAATTATGCGGACAACGCCATCTTCAAACCCCACAGCAATTAGACCTCCATCAGGATTCACCTTTAAGTGAAATGAAGAAAAAAAATCACAGTGTACATCTGAGAGCTTAGAAGAATAATCCAGATGGCACATGTTCTGCTGTTTACCTCTAACCTCAGTTTACATGGAAGGGTTGCTAAAGCACAAAGAATATTTCATACATGGGAAATGTTTATTCTCTCTAATATGGTACCATAAAGGAAGAGAGAGGACTGGGGTCTATTTTTTGGGTTGGACTGTGTTTTGGTGTTTTTAGTGATGACAAGCCATTGAGACTGAAGATGTGGTTATAATGTCTGAGGAAGAGGCAATTCATCCTGACATTAGGACATGTCTTCTTAAGCAGAAGAGCTGGAATTCAAAACAAGCAATTACCCTGAATATAATCTGGGGTACCAAACCGAAATGTGATTTTTGAAAAGGTCAGGACATACGCTTGGGTCTGACTGACTCCATATAAAGTACAGGAGTCAACAGAGACTGCTATTTGACATGGAAATGAGGAGGAGTCTACAATACTTCCTGTATGTAAGCCAATTGCTAATAATTAAGACAGGCTTGAACTGTGATAAAGGTTAGCAGAAACAGGCCTGTGTTTTAGCTGGATATAGCTGGACTTGCAGATTTAGCTGATATTTGTCATTTGAGTGTCTTGAAGTCAATTACAAGATGACTTGTCAGTGTTCACTGATCTAATAAGAATACTGCTAGCTTGTCTATGAGGAGATTATGGTATACAGATGCTTCTTACTTTCCTTAGATTAATAGCATAGATTTTAAAATACATTTGCACACTTTAAACTGTGATGAAGTATCTAATGCAATTTTAAATGCAGCTGGATAGACTAAATACTCTTTGTTTTTTAGAATGTGTTTACTAACAATTTTCATAAAACTGAACTGAGTCAGTTTTGTGTTGCTGTACAATTTATTATGGCAGACAGCTTACCTCATGAAGGTACAGGCCACCATTTAACAGCATCTCTGAAAGCCTGCATGGCCAGAACTATATTTTTATAAAATAAAGGCACTCCCCTTGTGGAACTCTCACCTTGAACATTCAAGTAAATATTTTCCTCCTAAATTTGCTTGTAATTAACCCACCAGACTTGCTATGTTTTCTCAAGAACATAACTAGACACTATTTTAATTAAAATAAGCAAATATGTCTAAAAGTGATAGTCTCCACACTCCACGAATGATCAGTTCTGGCAATAGTTTTTAATTTATCTCCAAATGTTTGTGATTTGTCTGGGCTGTCATTCCAAAATATGTTAACTAACTCATGTTAATAGAAAATTGCTTTGTGTGGGTTAAATAGAAGCTGTTAGTCTACAAACTCAGACTTCTTCCCATACTGCACACTGAGATCTGATTTTAAAATCTTAGGAAGGCACAAAGTAGCATACCTGGTAATCCACAGTAAACTGTTCCCATACTCTATACAAACATACTCCCCACAAACCTATCTATACATCCTGCTACAGTAAATTCCACCATGGCCTAAAAAGTGACCTCTAATGTCTTGTTTGGTATGCAGCTTCCTGGATGCTGGCAGGCTCATAGTCTCCTTGATGAATTTCTGCTAACATGCTAGGAAAACTCACAACAGCCGGTGCCCATGTCAGTGCTGTTCCTCCCTGATTAAACTTGATTACACTCAGTTGGCTGTTGCTGGCAAAATCATAGATGCGCACTGACCCTGTGTGGAAAGGAGACAGTAAGAATTTATTTCTTGCAATGTCACTTGTTAGGATTTATGGAGAAATGTCTATTTATTTGACTTAAAATCTGGATAAAATGTATGTTTTCTCTTTTGAGTAACAAAATGCCTGCCTGGAAAGATGACTGATGGTTACAGTGTTCCACAGCTAGCATGATGCTCATAGTACTCACAAAAATATATGGGCTTTTTCACTCTTCAACTTATACAGAGACAAGAGCTGTTGAGGCTGAGGGCTGTAATAAGAAGTCCTAGGCTGACAATCCAATGTAATTTTCAAGTGAGCACAGAATTGTGGCATACTCTGAGGAAAATCTGTACTGACAATATAGGAAAATATGATAGGCTACTACTTGGGACTGCCTAGGGAGGAAAACATTTAAAGGTAGGAAAATAAAAGAGATTGTCCACAAAATATCCAATTTCATCAGGGGAAAAATTAACAGATTCATAGGCGCACATACAGATTGCATAAAATTCCATTCCAACTAGCATATATGTGAAATGTCATTTTCTCAACTGGTAGGAGTTTGTCTTCCAGCTAGAAGAATATGTGCATTGCATAACACAAATTACAAGATAGCACTGACAAGAATTGAGTTAAAAGACCTTGTACTGTTTTCTGAACAGTGTAAATGACATTGTTAGTGTTCTGGACAGTAGTTCTTCTTTCAAAGCACAATAAAGCTAGCAGTGAGAGGTCTAAACAGCAATATTTACACAAGATAAATGAATATGTCTGTAATTACTTGTTGTCTGTTGTTGAAAGCATAATAGCTACTGCATTTTTCTAGCACATTTCTATTGCATGTACTAAGAAGGGCACAAATGTTAATATTTCCAATGGCTTACACGATGCTGGAGGTGTATGTAATTCCTTACAAGATAAAAAACCCAACACTTATTAATCCCCAGCCCTGAATACAAGTGTTGTTACTCAAACCAGATGTCTCACCTTTTCAGCCATTCCTTCACAACAAGAAACTTACAAAGTTTCCCATTAAAAACATCTATTGCTAAAATCCCAGGTTTTTAAGATGAAGCAGTCTTAACACATTTGTTCCAAAACATTAATGATTTGCCTTAACTATTAAAGAACCGATCCCTGGAATAACAATTGCATGTAAAGTGACTTTACAAGAGCAGATGTCCAAACACAAAACAGTAGTTCCAAACCAAGCATCATTGCCCTTCAAAACCAATAACTGCAGTGGCATGAGAACAAAGGAACAGTGTACTTACGGTCAAGAGCTGTGGTGGCCATCAGGTATGTAAAGGGAGAGACACCAATGGCCTCAATCCTCCCAGAGTGGAAGGTACACACACGCTCTGGGTCGTGGGTCTGTAGTTCAAAATAGAAGAGAAATTCTGCTGCATTTTACACTTGTGCTCTCAACTTTGGTCTTATGCTGCCTGGGAAATAATTTCATCATCCAAGGAATTACAGGCTTTGCTATAATTTTTTTGACATTCGTTTTTATAGTATGCGTCTTTTATTTACCATAAAATTATTGGAACATACTTTGCTTTTCACATTAAAATTTTATTCCCTGAAAGGGATTGTTCCTATTTACTTTATTATGTTCCAGAGCAAAAATTAAATGCCTCTTTTTTGCCTCTGTCATCTATTTCTCCATCAAAAATATCTCCAGTAGTAACATTAGCTACCAGTAGGATAAAACACTTCAAGTGTATTTCAACTTCTCCTTGTTTTTTTCTAGTTCTTTCTGTCATTTAAAGACTACAGTAAGAATGGGTTCAAACACCTATCTGTAGAGGATATAATAACACTCCTTGAACTCATTTCCTGTATCCATGTAACCTTCATTGCCAGTTTATCAGAATCAAACTACTTTAAAGTAATTTGAATTTGGCAGCTGAAATTCCAGGAATCAAAAATCAAATTCCTCTTTATCATCCTGCACAATCATTACAATCAATCACATTTGAAAATTTTTATTAAATAGAATATCTGTTTCAAGACTACAATTTTCTACTATGCAACTTCATAAAACAAAAACTTTATTCCAGATGTAACCAGTATAGTTACGGGATGTAATAGATATGGTTCCTATTGCAAATGAACTGAAGAAATCAGAAGAAAGAAAGAAAAAACAAAATTACCATATTTGAAAATGTCAAATCCAGCTTCCATATTGCTCCGCTTGTATCCTGAAGAAAAAGCATTAATTGAATATTTTCAGATTCATTTGGAAATAAAACTGCACATGGTGACTTCTTAAAAACTCCTTAATAATTATCATTGTGAAACAGAAACTACTAAATGCAATGATATTGGTCTTATGAACCACATACATCTCTTTTAGGTAATACAACTTGGAAAATACCCTCTGGCATTCTCCTGTTCTTATGCCAGAGTCTCACACATTACTGTACACTAGAAACACAGCACAGCATGACAGAGCATAACTCAATTGGAAAAGGACTACAAGGATCATCTCATCCAATTGCCTAATTACTTCAGGCCTGACCAAAAGTTAAAGTATATTATTAAGGGCCTCTATTATGTGCCTCTTAAACATTGACAGGCTTGGAACTCAAACCACCTCTCGAGGAAGCCAGTTTCAGTGTTTAAAAAAAAATAAATCTGACTGAATTCTACCAAAAAGCAACATATTGATTTGTAATGGACTCCTGCTTTTACTTCCTATCACCTCTCTCATTTTGTGTTTCTCCACAGAGATGCATGTACCTGTGTGTGTCTTACCTGAGCATACCAAAAGGGCTGATCATCGTCAAGAATTTTTGTCATGAAATTCAGGCTGACATTCTTGCCAAGGCGAAGTTCATTCATAGGCTCCATCTCCACTAACCCTGTGTCATCCACATGATCAGCAGTATCTACTACCTCGAAGTTCCACATCTTCATGGCATTAGAAGCATTAAAAAAAAAGCACTTTTTAAAATAAGACCAGTTTGTTTTCATACACAATAAATATGGAAAATAAAATTTTTAAGAAAACAAAATAACTTCTTTGAACATAACGTAGAACAAATGACAGGAGCTTCAATTCAGTCCTGACACTAGCAGAGCTGTATATGGCAGCTTCAGAATAAATGGTATCTGTGGGCACTCAGCATGGCTCATACTGAGGCAGAACAAAATAGGAAGTCTAACCCTTCCATGTTCTTCTCTGTAGGATAAAGACAACGTATCAGTTAGCACACTTATAATCAAGTGAATTTTCCTAAGGGGATAACACCAACCTATAAAACACTGTAACAACAATAGTGTTTGAAACCCTCCACTGTCTATAGGTCAGTTTCCCATGGATTATCTGGCTCATTTTACACATCAGCAGAAGACACATCATGTCCTCCCTTAAAGAGTAGGGAAATAAGATTGCAAAATTTTTTGATCATTGAGAGGTGAGATCAGAAAGTAGTGTTATGCATAAGGAAAACATTATGACCTTAATTTATAGAATTATTTGTTAACTTCAAGATGCTTTTTCTTTTAATTTTCCCCTATTTCAAGATATATATCTCTGAGATGCTAGTTAATTTCTGTGTCATTTTAACATTAATAATCTGAGCTTCTAAACACTCAGAAAATTAATTTCAAATATTCCTGTAGTTTATTATTTATCTTTTAGATAACACCATATGGTATTAGCCTGAAAATTATAAAATATTAGAATGCAGTAAAGAACAAAGCTGTTAGAAAACCACAGAAGATTATTTTGATTTACTAAAGTAAAAACTGATTTATTTATTACTATAAAACATTAAAAAGTGAGTCCCATGCTATCAAATTCAAACATTTATACTGTGGAGATGTGTTCTTATTTTCTTTGCTCTAAAATACAAATTTCAGAAAGAAACTGCACTCCAAAGTTTCCTCCAAAAACCTGGTAAAGGAAATACATAACATTTACCTGCTGACCATACATTTGCACCTGAAGGCAGAGCAAACGAAACACTCACCCGAATGATACCATCTTTTCCAACAGAGTAAAGTTCTCCTTCGTCAAAAACTAACTGGCTGACAGGGCCCTTGTGGCAGGGCTTGCGTCCAACTTGACAGAGCTCTACTTTAATGAGGCCACCTTCCCAAAGAAGCAAATTGCCCCACTCAGTTCCTGAGACAACCTTCAATGCAAAAGAAACTAAGTATATAAGCATATGCATGTAATCGTGCAGAAATACAAGCAAGAAACCAGTTAGCATTTGTGGCTTCCTTCCATGAAAGCATTAAATTAATGGCAAAATACAGACATTTGCAAAGGGTGAGGAGGTTCAACTTTTCAGCAATTGGTATGCACTGAAATGGTTGAAGATTAGGACCAATGGTCTCTTTGTATTTCTGTACACTATTTTCACATTAGAAGACACTCAGCTCTAAGCGAACACAGATCTTTCTCTGTGAATTACAACACTAACTTTCCAATTATTACACAACAAAACTGGGTTTGGGCACATTGATGTCAATATTTTCTTCTCAGAAAAGTGCACCACAGCCCTGATTTTTAAAAACATTTTTAAGCAAATAGTAACTCTCTGACTTACAAAGCAGACTTTATATCAAAGCCTAAAAGGGTACATATTATTTCTTCTTTTTTATTCTTACTTACCTTCCCATCTGGCAGCTCCACAAAACTTGTAATGTCAGATACTGCTGTCTTTCCAAACCTTCCCAAAGCTCCTTGTAACTTGAGACCAGTTAACGTGAGAGCCATCTTCCAGAACCTGAGTACAGAAAAGCACACCACTCTCTGATACAAGATTTCCTAAACACTGTTCAGTCTCTCTCAGACTTTGCAATACTCTTACCAGCCGTGCCCTGCCATGAGATAAGGGCTGCTCATGCAGTGCTCTTTTTTGCAGGAGAACTTGGAGTTTTTTCTTTTGAAAATAACATAAAGCCTTACAACTACACAAACATTTCCCATACTACTCCTATGGAAAAGTTCAGAAATTATTTGGAATAGGCAGAATGAAGATTAAACTACTATTTAAAATTAAGCATACAATCCACAGGTATATCTTTCCAGCTACAACCCATACACATAGTTAGGGATACCTAGTTTATTCTTGCTGTGGAGTGTATGATTTTAAGTTTTGTAAATCCAAGGGACTGAGGTCTTAGCTGAATGTCATCCAAGTCCTCTTGTGGAATTAAACTGTATTATAAAATCCCACTGAGCCAAAGTTTTTATCCTAAATATTAATGTCTCCTGTGTGTTCAGCAGACATTACTTTTAAGATAACTATTGGAAATTTTAATTTGAGTCCACATTTGGGTGAAAGGTCACATTTATAATGTAATAAAAGCTGTGTCAGAGTTTATTTGCAACATTTTAGCCCCCAAAAAAGCTTATGAGATTTTTTGTCAGATTTCCATAAATAATGCATTCTAAACCACATTTGTTCTGTGACTAAATAAATAATTTGCTATTTCAGACCCACCTTGCAGCCAAACTATAAAGCAAATCTCAGATTTTGATCTGATTTCCCCATTAAAATTCAAAGAAACTTTAGACACATTATAATTTCAAAGATATCATTTTTTTACAACAGAATCCCACTCATAGCATAAGTCTCTGTTGTGTTAACATTTGAGTACTGGATAAACACAGAACACAAATCCTTTGTTTGATCCTTTTTTATAAAAGGACCCATCAACTTAGCAGGGAAGGGAATGGGTGGAAACATCTTTCTTAGGCTTTTGGTGTGATCAGAGGGTTTCTGATCCATGACTTGGCAACCAGCTCTAATGGCTGTCCAAAGAGCAAATGAGCACAAGAAATCAAAGGCAGAAAGCCCAGAAGGCTTATTTCCTATGCTATTAGCTAGAAGACATATATATATATATATATATATATAAGTATTTTTCATTACTTCTTCCCAGCACTTGTTGAAATTACAAGAATGGAGCCCGAGGTACTGACATTTAACACCAAGCATCATTCTATTTGGACAGCAAGGATATTGAAAGATTTATTTGACTGGCTGAAGGATTTGAAATTCCTCCTTTTTGTAACTGTAAGGGCCAGATAAAATAGCATTCCTCATCAGTACATGTTTGCTAATGATAAATTCTTGTTAGTCATCTCCTATGTATTATGACTGCAGAGGTGTTATTTATTAATCCTAATCAGCAAACCTACCTGATGTGTCCTGATCCACCTGTAGTCAGATGCTCTTCATTCTCAGCAGAAAACATGACCTTGTAAACATCCTGTGCAAAAGCTTTTGACCTCAACAGAGTCTCTTCTTGTTTCCAGTCCCAGATAGTCAACATGTAGTCAGGGCTGCTCCCAACACTGGCCAGCAAAGTGCCAGTACGGTTGAAATCACCAAAAACATAGGCTTCCTCTGTTCCACCTAAAGAAATGTACAAGCCCCAATACACAAGCACAGGAAAGAGGTAGAAACAACACAAAAACGTACTCAGAAGGAGCTTAACTTTCACTGAAACTATTCTTTTTTCAGTAAGTAATGGCTGTAGGTTGGCTATCTCAATTAAATAGAAGTTTCTTCCCATGCAAAAATGAAAAAGCTTGAAACCAGTGTTTTTTATTTTTGTTGTGAAGGACCAAAAGATTCTATTTCCTTCTAAACTAAAAATGACCCACTATTCCATCTGCTGGAATCTTTAAACACTAGTTCATGTGTAAAAAATGAAAATATAACTTTTGACACTACCTTTCAGTATTCTGTAGGGTCTCAACGAAGGATATGTGTAAATGACAATGTTTGGCTTCTTTCCTTTTTCTCCTACTGCAAAGTACTCCTTAATAGGGTGTGCCTTGAAAAAACAAAAGGCCTGTTGCATGCTGTAATAACACCTTTGTCTTTATCCTGCTAAGTATTGAATTATTGTATTCACTCACTCATTAGTCAAAACATACTTCCATAAATATTAGATTACATTTTTGTGTGTGTATATTCTGAACAACAGCTAGCCTATTGTTCAATATCAGAATGAAGCCACTATGAACACAAAATGCTATATCACACATATAGTGCAGCATCATGGCAAACAGTTAAACAACCTGCTTTGTGATGCATCCTTCTACTACTCCTACCTAACTCAACCCACTAGCTGATCTTTCCATAGCAGCATCTGTGTCAGCAGCCATCTACTTCAGCAGACAGCTGAAAAACGCCATTCTGAACGACACTACTCTGAAAATGTAAAAATGTACAGATTCCCCAGAAAAGGCTGCTTGTGACAAAGCAGGACAGTCTGAGGCTGGTAGTTTGAAAGCCTCACTCGTGCAATAAAACTGAGAGACTGCAGAGCTTTCACAGGGTAAGGTGCTTCAAAATCAGATACAGAACTTGAGACTTCAAGCTCTTGATGATTTTGATAGGGTGAAACCATATACTTTCTCTCTTCATTTGCTTGATTTTCTAAATTTTAATTGCAAGTAAGACTCTATATTAGTATCAGTTGTGATTAGGACAGATTAAGTGTTGAAAAAAAACAAAAGAATTTCTATGAGCCAAAAGATTTAAATAAGAATGCAAAAGTGATAAAAATTAATCCTAGCTGCACTTGTCAGTCCTTTAAAGTAGCTGAGCCTGGGACTAAGGTGTGCAGATACTTGCTCTCTGACAATTATATTGATGGGATGAGAAGCCAATCCTGTATGGTCCATACATTTCTTTAATCAATATCACACTTTCTTATGTAGATGCATGTGCAACTGTAGAAGTCTCCCATATACAACCAAGCAAACATATTTTTTTTAGAAAGTAACTAAAGTTCTTAAACAATAAACAAAAGCCATACTGTAATAAACCCAATTCCACTGCCACGGCTGCTCCGGACGTATTTCTGAGTCTTAGTTCTCAGGTTCTGGAGCATCACCTGGTTGCCTGCTATATACCCCACAGTATGTTCATCCATCATCATCAGGTTTACAGGTCTGGTACAGTCATATCCAAAAGAATGTCTGGAAACAGTCCAATAAGGAAAAGATTAGACACTGGCTTTCTAGACAGTTTACTAAGTGGATAGAAATGCTTAAACTGAAACTGAAATGGGAATACTGAAACTAGTGACTAAGCCTGATAGCAGGAGATAATTTTCCTCAGTATACAGTGAAAGTAAAATATATCTTGACTCTATAACTGAAAAGAAGGCAAAGTAAAGGCCTTCTAAAGCTCATATCCCATCTTTTCATCTCTCCTATGGTACACCTCTTGCTTCTACTGGATCATTTGGAGCTGTAAGGAATTAATATTTTATCTGTGCTCTCTTTTCAAATGAAATGCAAAAGATGTGCATCAGATTACCAGAAACTGTTCTACAGACAAGAGATCAAACCAAGCAAGTTTTCAAGCTCACTTATTAGTTGTTTACAGACAGATGTGAAACAGGGGAAATCCAGTCTTCGATAGCAACTGAACTGTGTCTGCAGAGAAAACCACTAGCATATATGAAAGTCACATATCACATCCTACCCTATTTTACCATACCTACCAAAGAGTTTATGTGGCTCTTAACTGATGGGCACCACTTCCTTCATTCAACCAGTTTGGATTTTCTGAGCACCAGAATACCAATCTGCCTGGTTCCTTTCTCACTTCTCCCTTATCAGTTACATAGGATCTCTTCTGCCCTCCCCTCAGCTTCTTGGGGAACACCAGTGCAGCTACAGAGAAAGGGAGAGCTTTGCTAGGCATATTCTTATGCCAGTCTTCTGCCTGGTCACATTAGCTTCTCCATGGTCTATCTCTACAGGAGTACTTATGATAGCACTATGCCCAGTAAGAAATGTTTATGTAGTCAAGACAACACTTATGATTCAATTCACCCAGAACCATAATTGGCCAGAATTTTTACCTGTGTCTCAACCAATCCCACTAATGCCACATAGGCTACTCCAAATTTGACAAATACAATTTTGAGAGCATATATTAAATTTCATCAGCTTTGAATTTGCACAAGCTCAACAGAAAGGATACTTAAAAATAAGAAGATCAGTGGGTATCTCAAAATCGTCAGTGGTATATGGTCCTGAATATACATCTTCATACGTATAGAAGAAGGTTTCCAGGATTTTCTTTTTCACCTCCTCAGGCACTTTTTGTGATTCTGAGGATACTTCATTATTATCTTGTTCATCCACTCTGCCTTCTGCACCTTAGAAGTGATAACATCACAGAAATTTATATTCACCATATGTTTTCGGTTAGTTGCTGATATGTGCACCTAACCATAAAAGGGAAGGAGTCACAATTCTTTGCCCCCTTTGATAGAACAATCAATACTTCATTGCTCAAAATAAGGGTCCCATGTCTTAGTAACTACTTGTCCTGGAACAGTCTGCAACAAATACTCCTGCAGGCTTTAAAAAACTTCACTGTAAATATTCATAACTGAAGAACTTAAACAAGAAAAATTTTGAGACCATTTAAAAAATACTGGTTTTAAAACTTTAAGACTTAAACTTACCAAAGCAGTTCAGTTGAAGTTTGCTCGATATTTAGGTCTCCACTTTAAAAATCAAACAAATTTTAAAGTGTCTTTTTTCAGTAGATATTGGATGCACATTGTTACACAAACCAATTAATAAAACCACATATAACGGACCACCAGAAGACACCACTGTCCTCAAGAAAGCAAACTGTGAATGTGTGACCCAGTGTAGTTCCTCACTGGATTGCAATGCACAATACTGTCACCTTGATTTCCAACTAGTCATAAGCACTCATTAAAAGTAGTTTCTAGTTGTTTATCTCAGGTTAAATCTATTTTGTAAGCATTTCATGCTGTCCTGACTCTTCTCTCTCCTAGGCGTGCCATGAGAAACAAGCAAAGGGGTCAGAGACCAGCCAAGCAAAGAGCAAAGTTAAGCCAACTGAAAGGGAGCAGAAATACTCAATCACTGAAACTGATTATAGTCTGAGGTTGTTATGCTCTTCCTAATAATAACGAAGGAAAACTAGAAAGTACGGGAGGTTTTAAGTTTGGGCCAACATCTCCTCAGTGGTATCAGTTCTCAGCAGTGCTTTCAATGTCTGATTCCACTTGTTCCCCTTCTTCCTCCCGTTCCTCTGCAGTTGATGATTCCTTTGAAACGCTAGTTTTATTTCCTTTTGCAAACTTTAGTTGGGATCATCCTCTTAGGTATGAATTCCTTCGACTAATTTGCTCATACATGCCATATTAAATAAATATATAGTTCTGTAGTAGCAAAAGAATGTTCTCTGTCCAACAAAAGACTTCTTGCTGTTTAGCATTAAGCGTAGAGGAGAAGCTTACTTCAAAACAATAGTAATTTTAAACTAAGTGGAAGGAAAGAAACAAACACATCCTATAACAGAAAAAAAAAAAAGGTGTAATAGGAAGATCAAACAAATGCCAAAAGTAATGCAGCAATGCATCAAAAAATCCTTCCAAAGTGGACTTGTATTCATGCTACCTGGATCTAGTGTGTTAGATGACATATAGGATACCTGAAATAGACACTGGACAGGCATTTCAAGATGAAAAATAAATTAAAAAGAAAAATACTGGCTTCTGACTGAAAGAGTCCAGTGGAGTTAAAATCTTGATTCCAGTATTAGCTACAGAGACAGGTCTAAGCAGCAAAAATTTTCAGGGGAGGGACTTTGAGGCTGATGCACAACAGGAACAGCAGGTACAGTGCTTAGTCCAGAACTTCACCATGACCAGAGTAAAAATAAAATTTTGTCACTGTGATTTGCGTTAGAAATAGACGAGACACACACTTTTTTAAGTAGTGAAAAAAGGTGTCTTTATGAACCACACCTTGAATTTATAGGGTTTTTGTAAAGTATCATGCTTAACTGTAATTGATTGGTATTAGTTGTTACCTTGTTTGATTAGTTGTTAGTGCTGGTCATGGGATTACTATGGTTTCTTTCTTTAGAGATATTTGCCTTCTTCTTCTAACAATCTAGGATAGTTTTCACAAGTGCTGTTAACTGTCACAATTTTAGAATAAGCAGCTTTACACTGTCATGAGATTCTATTCTCATGGTAAATTATCAGGCTAGCTGTTGGTTTATCTGAAGTAATAAGGCCTAAAACTAGTTTTATGAGGTCTTTCTTCTATAAAGTTATATATAACAAACTTGGCAACACCAAGAGCAGGAACTGGAAATGAAGTAAGAAAGGGGTGAGTGGTGGAAGATGCCAGAAGTTACTGTAGGTTCAGTACTGAAATCATGACGTTAGAGGGAAATACTCACCACCAGGATCTGCCTGCGCATCTTCTGCTGGTTCCTGTTCCATTGGAAAAGATGGATGTCCTCTCTCCCTGGGAGTGGTAAAGACAAACCTTTAGTATTGTTGCCTTTATTTGCCATTTAGACCATTTTCATTTCCTCTCAAATGATTTGGGATTCTCACAGATGCTATTTGTCTTCTGCCTGTACACAAATATGGATAACCCAAAGATAACCCAAAGATATGTCCTACTTTGTAAATTAATTGGCTCAGGTTTTAGGACTTGTGGTTTTGAATTAACTGCTACAGCAAGACTTTAATCCAAATACTGTGTAATGTATTTTCTTTGTAAACACATGATTTAAATGTGTTGAGCTTCTCCTTAATATACTGGGATGAGATCTGCTTTTGAGACAACAAGGCTATTCCTTCACCTTTGTGGTAGACTTCACAAAAAAAGCTGGAGATAGGCATTCAGAGATCACCTAATATCTTGCATGGAAAAGCAAGAGAGATGAATCTTTAAGTAAAAAGGATTTTCTTCAAAACATTTTATAACGGACAACAAATTTTAAAAGTTGACACAATTTAAAAAGAAAGGGAACAGCTTAGTAACTCCCCTCCCCCACATGATTTTCATCTTTCAGACCATCTTTTTCAGAGTGATACAATTTTCACTAGTTGCTATTGTCCTCTGAAGTGGAAAAGATTTATAGTCGTCATATAAAAACAAAACACATTGACCATTTTTACAAAAGTCTCAAAAAGAAGGAAAAAAGCATAAGCACTGCTCTTACTCCAAATTTTTTCTGCCTTTTTATTTCATGTGTGTTCTCCACTTCCAAATGAAGCTCCTTAAAATGCACATTGGAGCAACTTTGTATCAACATTACACCACTTTAAAAACTATCTGAAATCAGAAAATTCAGAAGTTGTATATAAAGAAACATGAACATTCAGAATAAGAAATATGGACAGGATGCAAGTAAATCTCTCTTCACTTGTAATCATGAGTTTGATAGTACTAAGAAGTCCCTAACAATGCATTTCCTGATTCCAGCTTTGGATCAGAAGCCATTTGGAAAAAAATATTTTGAGGAATTTCAGGCTTTTCTGATATTTCAAGAAAGGCAAAGTGTCCGAACATTATGCCACTCATGAGAAAGATAAGGAGGACAAAGAAATATTTCAGATATGTCACTCCTGTTGTTATATAGCCAATCTTCATCCGAAAGTCCTGAGTATCTGCCAGAATCTGACTTCTCTGCAAAATTTCATGTAAGAATTAAAAATGAGCTTTCATCTCTTAGGAATGCGGAGAAAAACTTGAAAACAGACAAGCAGAAAGTTTTACATTTAGAAAACAAATTAAAATAAAACAATTGCAATATATCTCAATATATTTAAATGAAATTCATGAGTTTTTAATGCAGTAACACAGCTGATAGCACTGAAGTTAAAGAAATAGTTATAGACTATTTGCATAAATAGATAGTGGAGTGTTCAGAGACCTGAATTCTAATTCCAAACCCAGTAATGACGTGAACAATTTGAATCAGCCATTTCACCTCTGGCTGTCTCAGTTATCTCCTGTGAAAAATTAGATAATAATACTTACCCATCTTAGCAAAGTGTTTTGATATCCACAGAGAAAAGAGCTATAAGATTTCAAATTATTGTAACTAATTAGCAATCATTTATCTTCTAAAAATTAAAAATGCCATAGTTTTCATTATAAATTAATCCTATCTGGAAAATGCTTTAGGCTGAAAGAGGATATGAACATTTCCACTTGCATTGATATCTGGGTTCTAGTTAAAGAAAGATACTGCAATGTCTACTGTGCACATTTTTGTGAAGGCATTCAAGTGTGCCAAAGCAAATTTTGAATTTAAGGACTCAGAAGAAGCTCAAGGCGGTAACGTGTCTACTTTGGCTGCAGATTCTGGATTTCATGAGTTGGCTGATCCAGAAAACTCTGGTGCAGGCTCACCATGACAAAGGCATGCATCTCTCTGAAGGCTGATTTTATTTTCCTGAGGGGATTTGGCAGGTTTTTTGCAACAGACATCCTAAATCAGAAAGATTTAAGCCTTTTGATACCGAAAATTGAGATAGTAACAAGTAGAACTGGTGTGACAAGTCTAGTGAGAAAAAAAAAAACTAGTTAACAATCATAATTTTTCTGCCAATGCCTGACCAGGGCAGTATATTTTCCTCCTAGTCCTAGTAAATCAAGACACTGACTTGAAATACTGTACCAGATCCACATCAGTTTCATCATTTCCAAGAACTCAGGAACTCATTCCAAGTCAGGACTGAATTCAGGCTATCCTTGTTTCAGTGGACAGTGCTACGAGCTTCAGCAAAAATCCATTTTCTTTCAAATTGCCTTTTTCTTAGCTATGTTCTCAAAAGCCACAGAATGGAGAAATGTGTTCATTCAGCTATGATACTTCAGTTATTTTAAAACTAAATATCTATTTTTGTCAATTTTGCTGCCACACAGAATCTTTATATTTGGAAGCTTCTCAAAAATTCTCAGTAAATTTGGACATTGATTTATTATCTCAGACAATTGTCTCATTTATTCAAAATGCAGCATAATTGGGTGTTTATTTCCTAACACATAAATAAATTCAGTGAGATGACACCACTTTCTTCCTATTTCGTCATTCTGCACTTTTCTTCTTTCCAGAAAAAAGATGCTTAAATGTGTAAGCCTCATAAATGCAGTTCTTGCCTTCATAAATCCTGTGACTGACACTTAAACTGCATAAAGTACACAAAATCAAATAATTATCAAAATGCAGCCTATAGTTTTACTTTAGAAAACAGAACATATCTAACAGTTATTTTAAGCTGTCTCTGCCCCACCATTAACTGTTCAAGTGTGCTTAAATGATATCACCTATCAGCTTTTACATCCACAGAAGAGAGATCATCAGTTCTGACCACTAAATCAGTTTATGTAGAAACAGGGAACTCTTACTGCAGAATAAAAGTGCAGTGCTGTAAGTACCAGCAATAAGCAAGAGATTAAAGAACTATCTCTACACTGTGCTACTTCTGCAGGTTTTTTGTTTGGTTGTTTGTTTTTATTTGGTTCATTCCAAAATGTGTTGATTTTTGGTAAAGCTTTGTAAAGCTTTTCTTAAAAAAACTTTGGGGAAGGATAAAAAAAAAGACATTTGGCCTTCTTTTTTACGAGAGGTTGTGTTATTCCTTTGGTTGTTTACATTCCACATGAAGGAACTCTGTCCCAGGACTTCCAATCCTAACTCCTCATGCAGTGCACTGTGAGCCTTCCAGGCTGCACTCTCTGCTCATTCTGGGGGTAGCAGCGGTCTAAAACACAACTGCAGCATTTGGGTATCATGAGGGGTGTCTGTCATGAGGAGCTCCACACTGATCATCTCTTCCAGGGTGAGGCATCTTCTTCAAGTCTAGCTCTGCTTTGGATGCGTCAGGTTTCTTCCCACCTACCAAGTTTTGTTTCTTTAACTCACTTTCAAGCAAAGTCTCCCCTCAGCACCTTTTTCGGAATCTTTAATTTCTTTTTGAAAAACAGCAGACAATCAAACATCTCTCTCAGCACTCCTTTTTGCCTTCAGACCACATCAGAGTACATTTGCAATTTACTGGGCTGCTGATGAGAGCAAAATCGGCAAACAGAAGAGTCTTGTAAAACTTACTTTCATTTTTTTAAAAAAATTGTTGTCTTGCAGTGTTTATATACAGAAAGAAAAATATCCAAACGTAAATCAGGCATAGAAACCAGTGCTGTCTGTATATCATTATCACTAGAAAATCAGTAATAAAAGTCAATTTCGGCAATCCACCCAAGATCCTAAGGAAAAAAGAAAGTACTACAGAATATGGCTGCTCTTACAACAGAAGACTTGAGAGCAAGGAGAATAACAGAAGACATCAATTGTCACAGTAGTTAAGTAAATAAATTATTTACTAGTCAGAGACTGAGACAGCAAGGATAAAGCTACAAAGCAGGATCTAGACACATTATCATAGCCCCATTGTCTCTCTTCTCCTTCCTCAGAGAGAGAAAAGACATGGACGGGATCCTTGCTATTGTTCTCCTTGCTATTACTATGTTGCACTCATGTGAAGCATTTTCCTATTTCAGTAGGAGAAATAAATCTAGATCGAATTTACAATCTTACACCTAAAGTAGCCCTCTTTATGATCCACATATCCTAGCTCTGCCACATGCAAGCAGAAGTTTTAAGTCTATTAAAGCCTGCCCTGTGAATAAAGGTCAGCACGTTTCTCCTAAGCAGAAATAAAAGCAGGTGACATCACCAGTTACTTGTTAACTTACAGCATAAAGAAAAATCACAAAAATGAGTATGAGAGGAGTATCACAAATGCAAAAAGCAATAAAATTCACTGCTCATACATGGTGAAGAAAACCCAACAAGTCCCACATTTCAGATGAAGTACGGGACAGCCCGGATGCAAGACATTAATTCTTATTTATTTGGGATAGCAGAGGGCAGGCAAGGGACACCTGGCGCTCCGCAGGGCGGGCAGGGGAAGGAGCCTCAGCGGGGCCATGGGGAGGGTGCGGGCACAGAGGGGCCCCGGGGGAGCGGAGCTACCGGGAACAACCCACGGCACCTCCGGACCCGCCGGGGCGGCTGTGCCTGGAGCGGCCGCGGCTTCCCCACAGCCCCGGTACCTGTGCCCAGAGCGGCCTCGGCCTCCCCACAGCCCCAGTACCTGGCCCGCTCCGCCGCGGCCTCCCCACAGCCCCGGTACCTGGGCCCGCTCCGCCGCCGCGCTCCCGTCTCCAGGCAACCGGAGCCCCGGGAGCGGAGCCAGCGGTCGGACCCGCGGCGCTACCGGGCGAATTGCAGGGGCTGGTGGCTCTTTCACTTTGGGTTGTTCGGGCTTTTACTTTAAAGTAACCTCTGCCTTGGCCGCGGTTGCGGTCTTTTCAGAACTCAGCGGGGAAGTTAAATTAGCGACAGGTCTAGAAGAGTCAGTCTTGAGCTGCGCCAGAGGAGGTTTAGGTTGGACATTAGGAAGAATTTCTCACAGAGGGATGATTAGATATTGGAATGGGCTGCCCAGGGAGGTGACGGGGTCACCCTCGCCGGGAGATGTGAAAGAGTGGAGGAGGCACTCAGTGCCCTGTTCTAGTTGACATGGCGGTGTTCGGTCACAGGCTAGACTGGATGATCTCGGAGGTCTTTTCCAACCGATCCGATTCTGTGATTCCGTGAATTCTCCAGACCTTCTTCCCGCCCGCAGTCTTCAGCGTGCGCTCACGTGTGCCTCTCGCTTGGGGTGTGCTGCCCTTGTGGGGCGCAGCTCGAGTAACTTCCCATACACCTGTGTGCTCAGGATATATTTACATATATATATAATTATTTATTTATGTATATATAAACCTTTTTTATGGGTACCATAAATACATGTTTTGGAATATATATATATGATTTATTTTACATATATATCTCATAAGCAGTCTCTTGAAGCTGCCAGCTGCTATTTAGTCTGGCGTTCCGGCGGAGGGTGCAGGTACAGAGGGAGGGGACTGCAGCCGGAGGCAGCGCCCGGCCCAGGACAGGTGCCACGGAAGGGGAGGGACAGTGGGCGCGACGTCCCCGGGCGGAGGAGGAGGAGGAGGAGGAGGAGGAGGGGGTGGAGGACGAGAGCGCGCCATGGCCCCGCGCGGGCGCTGCCGGTGGGCGCTGCTGCTGGCCTGGCTGCCGGCCGGTGAGTGCGGCTCGGGACTGATGGTCTCCTCCGGAACCCCGACCCGCCCTGCCCCGGGACGCCTCCGCGGCGCAGGGGACAGGATTCGGGAGTCGCCCTCGGTTCAGGTGGCGCGGGGTCGAGGGCGCGGTGGCGGCCCCGCGGTGAGGGGAAGGGAAGGCCCGGTCCGCGCGGGCGCTGTTCCCCTCGGTGCCCTTTCCCGCCCGCGGGACTTGCCCGAGCTCGGTACGAAGCCGTGCGGAGACGAGTTTCGCTCCCCAAAGGTGCGGCTGACCTCTCTCCCAGGAGGAAGTGGCCTCCTGCTTCCTGGCAGCCTCCAGTATCGGTCGCGTGCGGTTAGCTCGGCTAGGACCTGGGCGCTGGACACGGACATGGAGGGAATCCTCTTCGGCCTCTCGCAAGCGCCCAGCCGAGCTTTTGCTGCTGGCTCCGCAGCCTCAACATCTTGGGAATTTCTGGGGACGCTGCAGTGCTGCTGCACCTGCTGGGCACCTGCTCGTGTGGGGAGCAGGAGCTCGTCTCCCTGCCCGTGGGCGGCCTTCAGCCGGCAGAGTTCTCTCTGCCAAGCTTTGCGGGTTGCCCGACAGCTTCTAACCTCCTCTTGGAAATGAAGTGATCATTTCGCTTCTTGGATGCCTGGGTCTTGGCTGATGGTCTGACTTTAAATACTGAAGTTTGTTTTTTCACTGAGAATCAGTGAAGAAAGCAAAAAAAGTATGGAGGATATGCTTGTTTATTGTCTCGCTTGACAGCTGTGTTCCTGGGAGATGCTCTAGCCAAAACTTGGCTACACTGGCTCCAGAGGTTCATGTTTTCACTGCAGAGCCATAGATGTAGCCCAGACTTACTAGATTGGTGGTGTCCATATTTATTTTCTCCAACCAGGATAAGAAAGATAGTTTTCTGCAGTGGAGTAATGCAGTCCATATTTAGGAACCAGCCTTAATTTCAAAACTTTTCTGTTTTCTTGGAGGAGGTTAATGAGAAACATTGAACGTCTGACTGTTCACTGGGGAGGAACAGTAGGTTTTCCATCTCTTTAGAAAATAAGGAACTTACCCTTCAACTTTGGCTGTTTTGCAGAACAGAGGTAATAAGAAAGCATCCCTACCATAAAGAGATGTGGGTTTTATTAGTAAAAAGCACACAGTGATTTGAATGTTTTATTCTTGCCAGAGAGATGCTGTTGTAGAAAATCCACGGGAAACATTCTGTTCCCATGAGCCTTGACAAGTTAGAATTCATATGGGGTTTCATTTAATTGACACTGAGATCAAGGTTTTGCCAGTCTTGAGAGTTGGAATTGGTTTCTTGTGATTTTCTGCACGAAGACCCCAGAGTCAGCTATTTCACAATGTAAGCTGAAACAAGATGCGTTGAACTACAGTGCTTTTAAATAAGAGCAGCTGTATTTACCTGTTAGCAGTCTGAACATTGCTGTGCTACACCATTGTAAAATCTTGTTTTGTCTAGAGCTTTGCACAGCTGCTGTTTTTTCTGTGTTTAAGTGCATGTGCGTATATCTCATTTTTCAAAAAAGCCTTGGATTCAGGGGTTTCCCTGACCCTCTCTGCATTTGTGTGGTATTCTTAAGGCAAATTAGTTTGCCCTGTCTGTGCTTTCAGTTGGCTGGCGAGGAGTCCCTTTTCAAACCAGAAACTGAGCAAGTACAATACCCTACTGCAGAATGACTTGTTGAGACAGCATGCACCTCTGCAGCGTCTTTTCCACAGTGTGGAAACTGTGTGAACTTGTATTTGCCTGGAATGTAGTGTGGAGCTGGCAGCCTTAGAGGACACTGAATGATGCTTGACAAAGAATGATGTGTGCAGTTGTGGTCCAGATGTTGCTACAAAGTAGTAGCAACTTGTTCTCTTGCTCTCATCCTGTAAACATGGACTAGAGGGAAAATCTTTGAATATATGATAAAAATAGAGTCTTGGTTCACAGAGACCTGTATAGTTGCTACCTTCAAGCGTCCCACTTTCCTTCCTGCCTTTCCTGCTGTCGTGCTCTGCAGTTAAGAAGCAACTAGTACAGAACTGCAATCCCTGCCTGGTTCTCCGGCATGTATTCCAAACAGGGCATCCCACACTTGCCCTGCACTGTTTGTATTCCCTTATCAAAGGCAACTGGTGATAACTTTGCTATTAATGACAAGCACGACTTACTGTACTATCAAAGTTTAAATAAGATAGAGATGTTTCTGCAGTATAGCTGAACTATAGCATAGTTTGTGAGAAACTTTGTAAAAACTGAGTGTGTGGGAAGTGGTGGGGAGGTTGTTAGGATGAGTACATAACAAATACATAATGACATCTTAATTTAAAAGGAAAAAAAGGGAGTAATTGATATGTGCTGTTCTGAAGTGGTGATAAACAATTAACTGAAGTGCTACAGCCTGAAAGCTGTATTGTCTCAGTCCTGGTCACCGCTAGATAACATTATGATGAACGTCTGAGCAAGACCTTGATAAAATTAATTTGGTTTTGTACAAACATATGGCACTGCGGAACTTTTCTGATTAGGATTAAAAGCCAAGGGAGTCCCATCCCGTGTGCTTCTGGGACAGTTTTCCCCATGTATAAGGAGAATACAGATTGATGTGCTGCATAATGGCTGCTCATGCTTGGGAGAAAATAATTCGGTCCATATGGTGGGCCAGTAAGCTTTCCTCTGCCAGGGAAAGATGGGGTTCATGTCTAACCAGGGTTTGTAACCCTGGATAACTTCACCGGAGGCGCTGGAAGGTCTATAGGTGCAGGTCCTGGATGGGGCCAAAGGAGAAGTACTTGGGTCATCGGTCAGGTGCAGATGGTGTGATGGGCAGGCTGAGAAGTCTGTGGGCTGATGGTCTCCTGTGTTCCTGTTTGCAGGTTGCCTCTCTCTCCTGGTGACAGTGCAGGATGTTGAGCGTTACACCACCTTATTTGCCACTGTCATCCTCAAGTGTGACTACAGCACCTCGGCACAGCTGCAAGACGTGGTGGTGACCTGGCGCTTCAAATCCTTCTGCAAGGACCCCATCTTTGACTACTACTCAGCCTGTAAGTGTCAGGCTCGTCTTCCAAGTAGTCCCCCTTCAAATGGGAAGAAGGAGGAAGGTAGACTCACAGGGGTAGTACAGGGTTTTGACCCCTTCCTATGCAAAAAACAGGTGGTAGCATTTCCCTGCGCACCAAGGAAATGCAGGTCATATCTGTGATTTCCTTTGAAATGTCAAGGCCTTATGAGATCATAGAAGTCCCATCCAAAGCAGCTCTTTTGTCCTCCTTGTCATTGACTCAGAATACAGGGCAGTCAATCTTGGCAGCCCCATCTTATGCTTTAGCATGTTTGAAAGTACGGGCCCTGCAACAAGTGGGTTTTAGAATTCAATGGGGGACCTGTGGCTGAAGCTGGATACCTGTGACCAGATGTTACTGATTTTAGGAAATAGAAGAAATGCATGCATTTTGAAGGGCGTGAAGACTTCTATGTAGTAACATTTGGTAGTGGTGGGAGTACTTCTTGTGCAGACAGTCTGGTGTGTTTAATAATACTGTCAGGGGTGTTTAATATGGGACATAAACTGCATCCTAGGATAATCCAAAAAGGTGATGATCCCTCTATGTTTAGTGTTGGTGTGGCCTCACCTGGAGTATTGTATGTGGTTCTGGGTCCCAGGATTTAAGGATATTGAGGTACTTGAATGCATCCAGAGGGCAACAAAACTGATAAAAGCCCTGGGAGACACCTCCTGTGAGGAGCACCTAAGACCTTCAGGCTTGTCTAGTTCAGGGAAAAGGAGACTGAGGGGTGACCTCATTGCTCTCCCCAGCTTCTTGAGAAGGGGAGGTGAAGAGGGAGGTACTGATCTCCTCTTTGTGGTATCCAGTGATAGGATGTGTGGGAATGGCTCATCAGTAGTTTACTACTTTATATTTTAGTCAATCCTGAAGTAATCAGACAGTTGGACTAGATAACCTTTGTATATCCCTGCCAACTGAACTATTCTGCTCCATTCTATTGTTTGTAAACCCTGCAGAATGTTTAGATAGCCAACCATAGCATAACTGTACACTTAGAACTGAGCTCACAGTGGGTACTTGGTGCCCCAACTCTCCTTTATGCAGTCTGGATGGGTTGGGTAGGCATGTTACCAAGTGCTCCACAGCCTAGTCCCCAAGCAGGTGCATCCATGGCTCAGCTGATCCCAGTAGAATGTGAGTGCATTTAGCCCAGGCTCAAGCTAATAGTCCCCAAGAGGGACTTCCTTCTCCATTTTAGGTATAGCAGTGAAAAAGCCTTCAACAAACTTTGTCCTCATCTCTCTTCACTGTGAGCTCTTTACAGAAAATGCTGACTGAATCAGCTGTAGCCTCAAATCTCAGCTCCTAAATACTTGGAAATTCAATGTTGGTTTATGATGTGAGTCTGTCAGAAAAGTATTGTACAGAAATTGCCTCTAGACCTCCATTAATTCTCCTGTGTGCCTTTGCATTTAATCCTTAGCTGGAATCAGATGATGGATTATTTTCTGTCTTTGTGAGCTCCACAACATGTAATGGGAAAGGGAGACAATTCATGGAGCAGTTCATGTATATCTGAAGATTTTGCTTGGTAGATAAATCCTTTAGTTCTAGTACTCCTGGGTGTTCTATTTTATGACTTTCCTCCTTTCAGCTTCATACTGGGAGCTGCCTTCCAGCCTACCACCATTAGCTTCTTTTTACTGTTGTTCTTTCAGTTTTGAGTACAGGAGGCATCTCCTCTGCAGCTCCCGCATTCTCAAAATCTCTGCCATTCCTGTGGCTCTGCTTCTTTTCGGTTTTGCGTACTCCAGAGCAACTTCCTGGTTTGAGGCCATGATTTGTACTGCTAAACCAAAGCAATTGCACACCATATACTCAAGAATTTCTCTACTGCTCACAGGAGGATAGAAATTGGTTTTTTGAAATAACTTTTGACATTTTTGATGATGTGTGTTTGTAGCATACCAGGCTGGTTTAGCCCTTGGCCAGGATCCCTCTAACGACTGCAATGACAGCCAGCGGAAGGTGCGCATTGTAATCCAGAAATATGGGCAGAAGGACCCTGTGCTGGGCATCGACTACCAGCAGCGAAAGATCACCATTCAGAACCGTGAGTGACCTCCCAGGCAGGCAGTGAACTCAAGAACTGTCCAATATCTAAGGGAGGAGAAGCATAAACATGGCTAATGTCATCTGTAGTTTATGTATTGCATATGGTAATGGAATAAGAGCAGTGAAGGACCCTGTTCCTAGCTGGCCTGAGGGTGTTGGAAATACTTCAACCTAAGGCTGAGCTGAGGAAGGATGAGTGTAACAGCTGAGGAGCTCAGAGGCTGTAAGACGGTTAATCCTTCCAAGTACTGCTATTTGTCCAGGTGTGCTCCCTGCTGTCCATGGAGCAATAGATATTTCTCCTGCCAGAAGAACCATTGGGATTGCTGACCTAAGAGGGACACATTGATCTGTGTTCCAAAACCAGTATTGTTGGCTCCCAGCAACACAGAAAACATAGACTGGCAGTGAATGCTGTTTGTAGGAGCTCTCAGTGGACTCAAATGAGATTATTTGAAGGTAATGGCTATGCTTGGGAAGAGGGGAGATGCTTTACTCTGTGTCTCCTGCAGGCAGAGGGCTGTTTTCAGGAGGAGCGTGAAAGTAGTGTCTGTCAGTCACAAATAGCCTACTGACCTGTCAGTCCCTCTCCCACAGGAGCAGACCTTGTCATCAGTGAGGTCATGTGGTGGGACCATGGCGTGTACTACTGCACTGTGGAAGCACCAGGAGATACCTCAGGTGATGCGGATAAAGAAGTTAAGCTGATTGTTCTCCGTAAGTGCCTGTGCTTTGTTGCCAAGATACTGCCTTTTCCTCCACACCAAGACATCTCCAGCAGTGGAGAGGTGCTCAATAAGCTACCATGGCCAGATACATCAGAATCAATCCTTTTTCTCTCTTCTTTTTTTCTCACAGACTGGCTCACAGTACTCCTCATCATTCTCGGTGGCCTCCTCCTCCTTCTGCTGATTGGGATATGCTGGTGCCAGTGCTGCCCCCAGTATTGCTGCTGCCACATCCAGTGTGGCTGCTGTCCAACACGGTGCTGCTGTAATCAGAAAGGTGAGGTTCAAGCAGATGTGCATCTATTTATGGTCTCTCTCAAGACAAAAGCCTGACTGGGAGCTTGCTGAGCTACACTTTCTGCCTTTTGCTTGGCATCCACATAAACGAAGAGACATTTCTTTGGCCAGTGTGACCTCTAAAACCAGCTAATTCTGAAACTAGAGGAGGGGATCTCAGATACATGAAATCTATCTTGCTCCTCTGTGTCCAACTACCAGAAGTTTCTTCTCACTGACACCTCGTTAACACCTTCTCTCGAACCATCCAGGGTACAATCAGTTCCCTTGTCTGGGTATCTCAGGACTTTTCTTTCTTGTCTTGTGGTTCATATGCCTGTGCACGTGAGAAAGGCAAGCAAATGCCTTGGTAGGAGTCTCCAAACTAGCCTTACTTTATGTTACTTATGTACTTACTTATGTTGCTCTGAGAAGAATTACATAAAAATTGGAAATTTTTTATCTGCGTGCTTTCTTCAGAGCTGTTCCTTTTACTAGAAAAACTTGTTGTTTCATTTTCTTTGGGGAAGGAAGTGAGAAGAAAGTGGAGAAAGTCTTTTGCTGGTCAGCTTTGGAAGTGCGTTCTGAAGTTTTGAGGGTCAAAAGAAACTTTGTTGTGTTTGCTTTTATCAGTTATAAAGTTTCTGCAGTCAGACCCTGTTCTTTTAATAAGGCTACTGTTTGAGTTTTGGCTGTTAATTTCATATAACCTCTGCATTCCTGTAACTGAAACTTGGTTAGCAACAAATAGACTATTCCCATTGAAGCTTACACAGTCTAACAGTAACAAAATACAACAAATAAGTTTATTTATCATTGAAATCATCAGGTTCTTCCCTAGATGCTACAAGGAGTGGATTTATGAACAAGGATCACTGTTCTAAGTTTACCTTTACCTTTAAAACAGCTATTTAGTGTAGCTGTGAGAGTCTTAGATTTAAACTTAATTTGCTTAGCCCTTGTAGAACATCTCTTTTATTGCTAAAAGCAAAACTAAACATTGGAGGTCTTACAGGTTGTCATGTAAAATATGTAGTGCTGAGGAGACTATGGAAATCTGGCAGAAAAATCAATTTCTGTGAAGGGGAAGAGAAGTGATAGAGATGAGAGACTCACCACCTCCAGAATTCCTAGTTATCAGCAAAAAATGGAGATTCAGAGTTTGTGTAAGCTCCTTTCTGGTTTTTCTGTTCTGCAGATTATAGCTCGCTCCAGACTGCTACTGTTACTTCCTCCTGTTAAAGAGGAGGAATTCTTGCAGGGTTTTCTAAACTTCTCCATGTTCATGATAGGAGGTACAGACTAGTCCAGCCTCCTTGACTAGATGCTAGATTCTGTGTCTGTAATTTCCATTGAAGCTGCCTGCGCTCTGAATCCACTTTGCAAAAGATATATGTGCCTGCTCCTCTCCGCTAATACACCTCTTTACTTCTTCCTGCCTCTGACTTAATTTTTGGCACTCCAAGAGATGAACTGGAAGCCTTAAAAAACATAAGAAGATAGATTCAGGGGACATCTTAAAAACAGTGCCGAGGAATAACATTCCATACAGCTGAAGAGAAGGCAGAAATCCTCATCCGAATATGGTTTCAGGGTGAGTGTGGATGCTTCCTTCCCGTCATTGGCCACTAGAGGACAGCGTGGATCTGCTGAACAGTTAAGGTGCCAGTGAGGCAGAATAATCCTGGGTGCTGTGAATCATGCTATTAACGAGCCTGGGTTTGAACCGAGCAATAAAAGGAGTGCGTTGTTTGAGTAATTCAGGATTGATGTACAGAAATATTAGATATGCCCCAGGAGCAAGCAATTACATTCCCCATGGAAAGCTCTGAGAAAAGCCCATCAGAGTAAATATACGTATGACCTCCTTCTGTTCCTATTTGTCCCTTTCTGCTGTGGACTTCTTCTAGTAATGAATCAGGGAAAAATGGGATATACTTGCACCTGGATCTCACTAAGTTGCAAAGTATTTTATTTTTATAATTGGCCCAGCAGCTGTTAAAGTCTCCCAAAGATGAAGAATAGATTTTTCCAACACAGAGTAAGTGGAGGGAGCAACACAACTTTCTGGCAAACAGGGTAGAACTTTTGGAATTAGGGTGAATCTGACCTTCATCAGATAAATATGTTCACTTTAAAGAGATCTGAAACTTCTGTTTTGCAGATAGGGAATCAGAGTATATATTGGATTCAAAGTATCCGGGGAAGGAAGAAGGGCTGGTGGTAATGAAGGAAGAACAGGGCTTATTCTGGATTTGTTCAGCTGTATGGAGTGTTCAGAAAATGACAGGGACAGGATTACTTTGCTCCTAGTGACAGCCTTCCTGCCATAAGAGGGAGAACACTATAGCAGCAGTTATGCCCACAGGTCCTGGACCTTTTACTCCTCAGGACCAAGGTCAATACCCCAGGATATGCACTCAGCAGGCTCTAGGACATTCTCAAGGTAATAACTGGAGGAATGGGAGAGGGAGAGATAAGGCCTTCCCCTCCTGTTTATCCCTTTTCTTTGTATTCTTTCTCTTATCCTCTAAATTTGAAATGTAAACTGGAAGGAAATCCCTTTGGACAAAAAAATAGACTCAGATTTGACATGAAGTCTTGGAAGCTGCTACCACAGACCACACAGCTTTGAGGATACCAGATTATTAGGATTAAAACCCCTGAAGTTTCCAGCTTTGTAGTTCCCTTTGGTTGAAGCCAGACTGGGGAGGGGGAAGGGGTTTGCAGGGGAGAATTGAGTGGAGTTGCATGAACTGTGGAGAAAAGGAAGGATTTGTTGAGAGGCATGGTCAGTTCCTCTTCTGCTGCAAGTGGTGCTCTGGATAAATCCATTGAAACAGCTGAAGGAGGACATGTTTAATAATTGGAGTGCTACCTGAAGTGGAGAGCTTAGTCCCAAAGAGGCATACAGTCTAAATGCTGTCTACTGCAGTGAACCCAGGGGACAGAATTAATTGGAGCTTAGCTGTAGCCTGGTTTCTTAAAGAAGCAAATCTTATGCAGTCAACTTGTCTGTCTGTCTCTTGTCTCATTCCCTCCAATAGCTTTTAATGTCATCAGTCAACTTCAGCCAGATTGATCAGAGGGGTAAAAGTCTCAAAGGCAATTATGATCCTATCTGTTTCTTGAACTGTAATGTTTTGTTCATGCCTGACCAGACAAGAGACTGCAGTAAAAGTCTGTCACTTCTGAAACACCAGGAAAGCCATAAAAGAAATTTTTAAAGGTACTGTTGCTGAAAAGCTTCGATCAGTGATAACAGACAAACCAGGCTTTCTAAGGTCAGGGACTTGCAGAATTTACTTGCTTGTAAACTTAAGTTTAGATTATTTGTGGTAGAAGAAATAAGTTTCTGTAAGATGTTTTTAGGTATTCTCCCTAAAGAAGCAGCAATGAGCTATGATTTGAAGGCAAGTGAGCTTGTCTGTGTTGAGGAGGTGAGATAGAAACGCTGAAAAAAGGAAAGTTAATTTGGAGTCTGACCCCACGAATAGGGGTCTGAGTTAGTGGTGGAAACCCTGTGAAAGAGAGAAATTTCCACTGTTTGCTCTTTTGGCACACTGGACATTGCTGTTGAGAACAGGAGATTTAGTTTGTTCACCACTTTGACCACACTGTCTTAGAGGATTTAATTTTAGCAGTCATTCTGAGGTAAATTATGGAGTGACAAAAAGAACAGTCAAAAAACTAGAAAGGGAAGAGCTGGACAGTGCACCTCTGAGTGCTGTCTTTGTGAAACAGAGAGAAGATGATGGAGTGCAGAGCGGAAAATATGATCTGGACAGAACCCCCATCATAGTGGCAAGGAAAGGTCTCATTTAGCAGGAAATCAAAGCCAGAAGGGGAAAGGAACAGTGATGAGCTGAAAGAATTTTGAGAGATAGAAAACTGTTGCATGTCTTGATGTATGGAACATTATACTCATAATGACAGGGAAATGTAGACGTCATAACTTATGTGCTGCATACTTAATCATAGTGTTATTTGTTCCCAATTGCTGGGACTGGAATTAGAATGTTAGGCAGTAAAGCTTTTCTTCTGTTTAAGGTACTTTTTTGAAGATGTATAGCCTTGCATGGCAATTTCCTGTGCTCAGTTCTACCTTTGTCATAGGGCGGAGAGAGATTTTAAATTTCTGACCTTCCTGTGTCCAAATGCTACAGCCTGTGAACCAAAATGGTATGTGATCTGCAAGCTGTGCCCTCTGGACAGGTGCTGTAGGCTTTCTTTTTCTTTTACAGTACTGGAGCGGCACCAGTTCATGAAGCAGGCTCAGGCACTTGCACCTTGGTTACCGCCCAATGTGTTCTATGGAGCTGGCGACAGGAACTCAAAGCTCTCTTCTTACCAGCTGAACCCTCTGCTGCAACAAGGTGAGACCATGGGTGTCATTTCAGAGGGAAATCAGGATCAGAAACAGGTAACTTCTTTGGGAAATTCAGAATTGAGGCTTTAGCCTCTCTACCAGAAAAGGGAGAATGATGTTCCTAGAATGACTGCATGTCCTAGAATGACAGCTCTGCCACATCTGCAGCGCACCATAAACTCATCTAGGTGCTTAAAAACAGCCTGTTTTGCTGGGCTCGGTGCTGAGTGAAGCAGTTTAACAATAACTAAGGTGTATCTGTGCTACACCCAGCAACTGCAGGGTAAATATACCCAGCTTATCTTGCTTTTTTGTGGCAGAGGAGGGTACTGTCCCTTTGTTCTGCTGTGCTGGTCACGGTCAACTCCTTATAGCCAAAACTGACAGGACAAGTGAGGTGCAATTTGTTTGAGTTCTTATCAAATATCTAGTCTTCAAATGATTCAGGGCAAACTGCCTTCTGTGCAACAGATCTAGCCTGCATCAGCAAGAAAAAGACTCTTATGAACCAGGGAAGAAATTTCTTCTCCATTTATTGCTTATATCTGTACATACATCTCTGTGTGTGAGAGTATGCATACGTATAAAATTTTTCAGTTTTTATTTTCATTTTCTTTTGCAGCATTTCTTCTGGTTCAATGAAATATAAAATGAAACACTGTGGTCTTTCTCTGATTATTTGTAAATAAAATATGGTATCAGTGCTGTAGGAAAGCAATGTTCCTCTAAATACAGACTATATTTCCAGGTATGCTGGACTTCTTACCTCTGTACTGCCTAAAACATGTTAGATCATGCTACAGCTCCTTAGTTACTACTCTTTGCACCATACCTCATTTGGTCTGGATGTGCTGGTTGCAGTGCCTGAGACTTGTACAGCTCTTGCTGGAGGAGGAGCAGGGGAAGAGAAGCAATTCAGCCATGATCATGAGTGCAGAAGGGCCTTCTCTTCAGTGTTTCCTCTTGACTTGCTGTGTTCTCCTGTGCTTTTATCCTTAGATGTATCTCTGCAGAACAGTCTTCCACTCGTGCAGCCACAAGCCCAGCTTTCCCGTAACAATGGTGTTTTGGACTATCTGGAGTCTGAAATTCAAAACCTGAACATGTCCCAGCTGCGGCCGCCCTCCAACCAGCGGCAGACTGTGCAGCCCAGCTTGCTGTCCTCGCTGGGCTCTGACATTGTGTCACCTCCTCTTGCTGACCACATCTCCTCCATCCATGGGAGCAGCAACTCCTCAAGGCCACAAAGAGCTGCCCGCACCCCCAGGCCCTGGGACTCTGCAGCAGAGGACAGAAGGGAAAACCGGAGGAGGCCCTTGCCTTCCAGTGGGGATTCTCATTCCAGCTACAGTCAGGAGCCCTGGGACAGGCAGCGAGAGGATCATCCTCAGAGGCAGAGGACAGGTGGCTACGATGGCAGGCCCCAGCACTCCAGACGGGATGTGTCACCCCCACGCCAAGCTGAGAGGGGCAAGAGCAGCAATTTCTATCCAGAGGAGACCAGGGAGCACTCCAGCCACCATCGTGGTGGGAGGCAGGAGCCCGGGGGAAGGCGAGAATACGAGCACCATGCTGGGAGGAGCAATTACTCCGGCCAGAGGCGGCACAGCTACTCCCCACCCTCTTCTCGCAGGGCCTCGTGGAGCTCCTCAGAAGAGCATGTCCGTGTTGCGGTGTCGAACCGCACACGGAGGAATCGCAGGTCCCGAGAATGGCCAGAAGAGAAACCCCCCAGTTATCGCTCCTTAGAAATCATCCCAGCTCGAGACAAGAAGCACAAAGGCAGCGCAGGAACCCGCTCGGTGAGTCAGATGCTTTTGTGCTTTCCCATCTAAGGGAAAAGGTGGGGTTTAGGGAATGAGAGAAAGTATTTTCTACTTTCTGTAGCCTGTTGTCTTTTAAACAGAGGCCAAGGAGCAAGGACTCCGCACAGCATGGTTATGAAGAGGCTGCTGAGTACCTGGCTTTTGATAGGCATTGTCTGGATGTAGTGTGTTCAGGGGCAAAGTAAAAAGTCAAATCCCTGGAAGTGTTCAATGCCAAGTTGGATGGGGCCCTGAACAACCTGTTCTAGCAGAAGGTGTCCCTGCCCAGGGTAGGAGAATTGGAATCAGGTGATCTTTAAGGTCCATTCCAACCCAAACCGTGCTATGATTCTGTGATTCTGAAATAAATTAAATCCCCTACAAGATGACGTTATATTCCTGTCCTCATCCAGAGGCTTTTGGGATTCTGTGTATATATCGCTGTTAAGATAGCTACTCTGATACTGACTGGGGAGAAAGTGCTTCCAGACAAGGGAGCAGCATCCATCCCTCTGTAACCATCTCTGGTGTTGGTTTATTTCTGATTTCTTTTAAAATGTGCATGATATTTTTTAAGATGGCATATATGAGAAAACTCCAAGTCAGATGGCTAAAGCTACATGAAATAGGCTTTAAAGTCATGGGTGACATGGATGAAAAATGTGTCATTCTCCAGACCAGGTGGAAGAGGATGAATCCCTTCAGACTCCTGAGAACTGAACATACATTATGTGGGCAGTGAACAGCTACTGTTCACAGCTCTGCTTATCAATTTGCACTGGGATTAGACTTCAAGTAGCAACTTAAGAGTGAAAAGCTTCATATCCAATTGCTAATCTCCAAATTAGACAGTGTATTCCCCCTGAGAAAAAGAAGATTCTTTTAAATCAAAAAATGTTAAGTGTCTCTTATCACACATATGCAGAATTTTACCAGGTAGGAGTATTTTGAGGGGCTGTATGTTGCACATTACCATTTTCCCTTCTGTATTGTGGAAGGAAGTGCAATTCTAGTTCCAGCTGGAATGTGTATGTGTATGAATGGGTTTTGTTACAGTGCTCAGAGCAGGTAGGAATACATGGGATTTCCATTCATTATTCCTTGTTCCTTAATTTTTTCTTTTCTCTTGCAGGACAGAGGAAGTTCCTACAGTGGAAGAAGCATAGTAATTTAATGTCAGTGCTGAAAGAACTAAGATTCCTCCTGGACTCCTCCTAGTTTTTCTGCTATTTAGGTTGAGATGGCTGCTTTTGATTGAACAACAGCAATAAAACAGATGAAGCAGCTTCCCCTTAGACTTACAACTCTGAAGAATATATATCTAGTGCCATGAAAGCCATACATAACCTATTTTTATTGCTGTGATTTGGAAACTTAGGTTGGGCTAAGTTCTAATGGGCTGAGGTTCATTGGAAACATTCTAGTACAAACAACAGTTTTTTTACGTAAACAGTGTATTCCCAGTCTTTAATGAGAGACGTGAGTTCTCTTTTAAGTGCAGTGGCACTGCGTGGAGCCCAGTCTGTAGAATGCTGGTGCTTTGCACCAGAGGAACGTTCCAGTGTTCACAGAGTTGTAAAGTCACAAGACAGCAGAATAATTTAGATTGGATGAGGTCTCTGGAGGTCATCTGATCCTGTTCCGTGAGAGCTTTGTGGGGGGAAGCACAACATCTTTCTAAGGCCCTTTGTTGTGCTTCAGAATGTGAACTGTTTGTTGCTTCTGCCTGGCTGCTCAGCACATATGGGACAGTTGCTTCCTTTTGTCCCCACTAAGCATGTCTCCCAAACAGGAGGATCACAGTGTTGGAAGAACGTTGAGTGCCTTAATAAGGTCTCACTGGCATGTCTGCAAATTGCCAGCTTTGCTCTTTACTGACTGAAACAACCTGCTTTATTTTGAGCTTAGATCTTAGTGCCTTAAAAAATACTTGTTCTAGCCTTTCATCCAGACTTGAATTTATTTGTAAACTTAAAGGGCTAAATTTACCAAAGTTGGTCCTTCCCTCTAGGGACTGAGCGCGTATGACTACTCTCCTTTACACAATGGGCCAGAATTTCCTTCAGCAAAAGGAGGCACAGTTTTGGTGAATATAACTTGCCTAAGCCATGTACTCTTTTCCATACATTTTATATTCTCCCTTTCCTCTCTGTGCCATGTATCATATACATGGGGCAGGATAAAGGGCTCTGAAGAAGTCTTACAGTCACCATTTTTACTGCTGACACTTACACCAACCCTGCATATGTGGTGTATCTATCTGGAACTGGATTGTAGGGTTTCCTCAGTTCTCACCCTGACACTAGAACACCAAATTTCTCTATGCTTTGAGACAGGATGTGAAGGACAACTTGTCATTTCTCCTTGATGCGATTAATCCACCATTTTAATTTAAAATGTGCCGGAGAAAGAGAAGCTTTCAGGATGCTGGATGCTTCCACGGGAAACTATCTTGCCAGATGTGCTTCTTACATTTAAGAGACTCCACAGTTCTAAGAGCTTTTGGAGAACGTTGTGAATTACTTTGTAACCCAGAGACACTGGAGATTGGCCAGTACCAATGACTGTCTTGCCTAGCTTATTTCCCAGCTGATCCTACATGGGACATTTGCTACTGTTCTTTAATGTCCTAATTACTGATGTGCTTATGCTTTTCTCTGGAAGACTTGGAAAGACTTTCACTTTGTCCACCTCCTTTTTCTTCTTTTCTTTGGAAATGATGGGAAACATCACACCTTGCACAAATGGTCCTAGCTGGATATCCAGTGCAGTTGCTGGTCAACCCAGGGCTGCTGCGGAGTGCTCATCTTCCTACAGTTTCTTGGCTGAACATGCTTATTTGTAATTCCTGCCTATGAAGATAAAGCAGGAGGACCAACAAGCTTCTCTGGTTCACTTTGTTTCAGAACTGGAGGCCTACTTTTTGAAGACAGAGGGTTTCTTTACCCACAGCTGATGGCTATCACAAAAAATTTTTAAAAGACCTAAAAGAGTACAGTAATTTACACTCATAAGCCGCACCTGGTTAAAAGCCGCACTTCCGGGTAGCTGGGAAGACCACGGAATTTGTCCATAAATAAGCCGCACGGGGTGATAAGCTGCACTTTTTTTTTTTAAAGCAAGGATCCATGTGCAACAAAGTAATGAGTTAGTAACAGAATTGCAGGGGGGGGGGCGGGTTTTTTGGTGTCACATGCTCAATTTGTGAACAGTTGTGAACAGACCGGCAAAGCCTTTAAATGCAGCCCCAGGCGCCCTCCCTGTGCCACGGGCCCCGGCACTCCTGCCCCCAGCGCTGCCTGCCGCAACTCCCCATCTGCTCAGCAGCGTTAGTGGCGCCCCGCGCCGCTCAAAAGCAGCAGCTCGGCGGGCTGGGTGCGTGAAGCCAGTGAAGGTGGCTCGGCGCATGAAGCCGGCGGCAGCTCGCTGCCCATCCAGCAGCGGCTCTGCGGCAGCTACCCACCCTCCCCCTGGCCGCATCTCCACGGCAGCTCCCCAGCTGGCTGTGCCTCCACAGGTTGGCATTTCACCAGAATTTGTCCATAAATAAGCCGCACCTGGTGATTAGCCGCACTTCTGAGATCAGCTCGATTCTTCAGTGAAATAGGTGCGGCTTATCAGTGTGAAATTACTGTAACTCCAATGTTTGAATTTAAGAAAGGAGGACTGTAATTAGCATAGTACTTCTCTGCATTAGGCCCAGACTGAGCAATGTGAATTGACCCATGAGTCACATTTGAAATAAAGGGAACTGTGTTTGCAGAACTGCAAAGCTAGGATCACTCTTGAATCTGTTAGCCATGCTCTGTGGATCATTTTTGTCAAATTTTATTACATGCTTAGGCTTTTATTAACCACCTTTTTTATGATGGACTGGTATTTTTATTAGTTAAGAGGTGTTTATGATGACTGCAATGACAGAAAATTATATGGAGCTGATTCTTCCAAAACTAGCAACCAGTTTTGACATTAGCTTTACCCTCTGCTGACTTTTTAGCAGATAGCCAGGGCCCTGCAGATTCTGCCTTTGGAAGCTGAACTGGTAACTTGGAATTTGACTCTCTCCATGTGCCTCCAGTAGGTTCATTCATAGGTTGATAAGTTCACATGTCATGCATGACAACTTTTTCCTGTCCTAGCCCAAATGTCCAGGCTTCAGGAAAGGGCTGCCCCTTTCTCCATCAAAGAGTAGAGGCTATTTGAGACATGTGGTGAGATCCAAAGATCCCATGCATGGAAGGAGTTCCCTTTCCTTCACATTCAAGTGTGTATAAGCAAACACATATCCAGCAAGTTTTCCCAAGGGCAAGAAGCCACTTGCACTGCAAGAAAACCAAGATGATTCTCTCTGTAACAGGAACAGCTGTTGGAGCTGCTGGACTATGGGCATACTAACAGCAGAGGTGGTGCTTTTTTATCTCCATCCTGTGAAGGAGCCCTCCATCTTTATTTGTTGCTGTAGTCCCCATAGTTGAGCTAGGGTGGCTAATTGTAGACTTGTGAACACAATTCAAAAATTGTGAAATCTGAAGGGTTTTACACATATATATATATATATCGCACTGGATTTCCTCTTCAGTCACTTAGTTCATGTTTACAGAAACATTAAACTAAACTCTTCAGGGAAAATTGATTGTATCTCCGTGTTAATTCTGTAACTTCTTAAATTGTGACAGAAGTAGATTGGGTGATCCAGCAGGGAAGCAGAAATGATACCAGGCTTACTGCTCTGCAAACCACTGTGGTTCATAAAGCACCAGTTGGTGGGCTGTGAAATAACGACAAAGGAAATCTGTCTTTGTGTGCTTCTTCAACTGCAAGCAGACAGAAAAGTGGGAAGGAAATAGCTCTGGTTTAGATGCTTATTTCTGATTTTAATTGGCTATAAATGAAAGCCATTGTGTTAGTATTGCACAATACAACATGGACCCTATTCCAGTAAGATCACAGGGTCTTTGACTTTTTAGGAGAGAGAACTGAACAACTCTAATAGAGAACACTGAAAGAAATAACAGCAGGAAATACCTAGCCTCATTTTTCCTAAATTTCAATTTATTCATGCTTAATTTTTAGCCATTCCAGAGAGCTGTTCATATGTCAGCCCATTCATGATGGAAAAAGTTGAATATTTCACATATGGGAGTTACTGCTATTCTAGACTCTTGTTCTTCCATTCTTGCCAGAAGAACAAGGAATATACCTTACCCCTAAAGAATGAATATTCTGTCCCAGATAAAGTGCCTTCAACGCCACTGCTGTTACCGTAATTTAAAATAATGTAATGATTAAGTGGCCATGCCATGCAGTGCCAGATAAGGTTACCATGCTACAGTCAGCTGCTTTCTACCTCAGAACAGAAATGTATAAGAGAGATAAAGAATCGTGTAATTTTTCTTTGATTAAGAAAGTACTTGGCAATATCTGGCTTTCTTGCTTATTTGCAGAGCACCCTGCCACTCTGGAATGCCATTCCAGGAATGGCGGGCAAGGGCTGCTTCTATGCAATCATTGATCTGGTCTTGGCAAGTGCCTGTTTGGCACTAGAAAGTGCTGAAATGCCCAATTGCTATCTCTGGGATTGTATTCATGATAGCACTGCCTAAAGTTAGGCTGACTTCAGGGCTGGGGAACTTGCCTTGTGTAATTACAGCCACAATGCAAAGCTCTTCAGCAGTATGAATTACCACACAGGGCATCTAAGACCCTTCTTTTACTACCTCCTGCAGCACATCAGTTTAAAACACCCATTTAAGAGCCTCCCATTTGTTGACCTGATGTTAGAAAGAAATGAATTGAGGTTATCTTAAATTAACCCTTCCAATAATGACTGCTCCTTCCTGTTTCTGTTAAGTTTAATGCCTATGATGTGCCTTGTGCTGGTCTTCTGAATGTTATTCCAGCTGTAAAAGAAGATGATAAATGTGTAGATTCTCTTCAATGACTGTCAAATGTCTAATTGAAATATAAGAGAACTTGCAACCCATTGTTCTAGTGTGTTCTTCCTAGACCACAAATTAGTGTTTGCACCAGAAGTGGAACTGAAAAGTCTCTGTTCTTATTTCTCGAGTTAACCTTTTTACACATCGGTAAGAATCTTCCATTAGTTTTTTTGGGGGATTTTTTGGACAAAAAGGCAAAATTGTTTGCTTGGATGTAGGATTTAATTTTTTTTCTTTTTTTGGGAGACTTTTTTCTTTGTTTTTCTAAGAAAAAAGATCATTTGGATAAACACCTGGAGAGTAGAAAACTGTCTGGAAACCACTGGTAGCCCTCTTCAGTGATGTGACTCACTGTAGCTTGGCTGCCATGTCTGTAAAATGAGAACACTTACTGTTTGGTTCTCAACCACATGAGAGTAAAAGTCCTCTAGAAATCCTGTTTGGTTGATAAATGAATAGATCAGTTGAGCTTTTCCCACATGTGAGAGTCACCTAATAAATAAGTGGTCAACATAGGAATGGAAATCTGTTGGGTCTCACACAGTAGGCCAAATTTCTGTCCTCCTGTTCCTCCAGCTGATGCCCTTTGTGGTTCAGTGTTGCAGCCTTTTTGTTTCTTGCCCCTGGCTGTATGTGCCAAACACAGGTGACAGAACCTACTGAAGACCCAAGGGGCACTTGGAACATGAGCTATGGGAAAACATTCCCTACAGCAGCAATGCAGCCACTTTCTGACTGGGACTGGGGAGCCTTGGGAGATGTTACCATAGAATCTTAAGAATGGTTTGCGTTGGAAGGGACCTTACAAGATCATCTCATCCACCCTGCCTCTGCCTTAGACAGGGACATCTTCCACTAGACCATGGTGCTCAAAGCTCCATCCGACCTGGCCTTGAATACTTCAGTGTCCACTGTTTCTCTGAGCAAGCTGTCCCCAGTGTCTCACTACCCTTACAGTAAAGAATTCTTCCTTTCATCCAGTCTAAATCTACCCTCTTTCAATTTAAACCTGTTTCCCTTTCTTCTGTCAATACAAGCCTTGGTCGAGTCTTTGTGTTTCTTATAAGAACTCTTTAAGTATTGAAAAGCTGCATTAAGATCTTCCTGGAGCTTTCTCTCCAGGCTGAATGGCTCCAGTTCTTCCAGCCTTTCCCCATGGGAGAGGTGTTCCAACCCCATGATCGTTTTCTTGTCAGTCTGGATCCACTCTAACAGCTCTGTGTTTCTTGGGCTGGGGGTCCTGGAGATGGATATTCCTCCTGTTTTGACAGCTGTCTTGGGTATATTCTCATCTACTCAGCCTGTGCAAAAAGAGTTGGTCACAGGAAAACAAGTGTGAGAGGGGTGCACGCCTCTGTGCACCATTTGGTTAATGCATTTGCTGTAAATGGAGAAGAAACTGGTGTAAGAGCTGCAGGTAAGTGCCAATTGTCAGCAGTGGGGTTAGAGCACAAAAAGAGTGGGAGCAAAATTTAGCCCAGCTCTAGCTACTGCTAAAGTGGAGTTTGGTCAGTTTATGAAAGGGGCCTCTATGACATGGTTGCCTGCAAAAGTAGGGGACTCAGTGACCCAGAAGCTGCCTTCCTCATCTCTTGGGCTCAGGTCAGACTGACCCTCCATTACCAAATCTCAGTAACAGGTCCAGAGTCCTCCACAGCTTCTTGCCTGTCCCACTGAGCTGGATGTGCTTGCAAAAGAGCAAATGAGGAAACAAAGCAGGACCTTTGACCCCTTGCTACCACTATATTAGCTCTGCATAAATGCCGGGGTCTGATGAGCACCTACCTCAGCTTGGGCCTGAGAAAGCGAGAAAGCAGAACAGGTAAGAGCTGAACTCTCTGTTCTGGGTGGCATGGACTTTGTGACTGGTGTATCCAGACCATAGACAATTGAGTAGAGGCAGTCTTCTATTTTGCCCCATCTCCTACTGCAAACCAAAGTGTGAGCCCTTCTCACTCTCCATAGCCAGGAATGGTGCTGAAACTGAGGAGGGTGGGAGTACCTGGGGTGATCCACTCTGATGCTGAATGATGGATGCTTCATAAGACACGCATAGGAGGGTCAAGCCCATGGTGGGAATTGCAGAATTTCAGTGTTGGGAGATAGATAACCCTTTGCCAGGTGCCTTCACCACAGGTTTTAAAATGGGTAATAGCGCCTGTTCATGCTCCTGGGAAGCAAATTTCTGCCTTTTGTGTACACGGAGAGAAACTGGCTCTGGGATTAAAAATCAAGGAAGGGTAATAAGGAGCAACTATGCAAACATCTAGTGAACTGGGTGGTAGCTTTTGGAGGTAATCTGTGCACAGAAGAATATAAAAATAGATGGAAGTCTCCTTACTGTGGGATATGACAGAACACTGATTTGTAACTATCTGGTATAGGATTTAGCGAAGCGTTCACATACAATAGACTTTGCCATTTCAATTCCTATCTTCAGTATTTTCTTCATGTTGCTCTGAGTGATGGAGCCTTCTAATTAGGGGTATGAATCAATTTTAATTTCTAAACACCTTTTTAAGTGTGGTGTGTTTGAAAGCTTGTTTAGATGTAATCTTGTATTTTCAGTGTACGAAGTAGTGAATTTTCAATTCTCCAATTATGATTTTTATAAAAGACGAAAGGAAGTCAGATGAAGCTAAATTTTGCACTCACTCACTTTTGGGAACTTGTTCTGCCTGCTACTGTCTGCTACGTTAATCCCAGAGTGAAAAGGACAGGGGAACCTAGTTAGCTATTTGGGACTTTCCTCAGCTAAAGCAAGACAAAGTACCCAGATCACTGGGTCACTAACATGATCATTGTATGTGACATACTAACTAGCACAATGCTCTATAGAGAAATTTACCAAAACAAATCAAATGAAGAAATCCCTTAATATGAATTTTTCAGTTGTACTTAAGCATGGAGGAGACCCATTCTGACCTCTGGCAGAGGTTTGCTCATGTGCTAAAGCAAGGGATTTTAGCTCTAATATAAAAGAACTAGCTTTAACTGCCCGTATTTGTTTGAGCTCTGAAAGTTATTATTGTGGATATTTGTGATTATACAAATAAGAGGACCTTCATTTTTATACTGCTTTTTCCTCACTTCAGGGGAAATGCACCATGATCTTTCTGTTCTTGTCTTCATTTATTGGTTAGATTTGTTGCAAAAACCTGGTGTTAAACTAACATGTTTTATTTCTCTGAAAAAAACCCAAACATTGTATGCTGATTCCTGCAGGTCTCTGTAGAGAGCAGAATTGGTACTCAAACCATGCTGCAATCCAGGGCATTGGTGATAGCTCTGATTCTGCTCCTTAGCACCACTCTCCCCGGTAAGTCTGAAAAGCTTTGCTGTTTGCCTGAGACAAAGCTCAGCTCTACAGGTTCTCATGCAATGTGAAGTAAGACTGAAGCACGATAATTCAGTTGAAGACCATGAATACACAGTGCTTGGCAGCATGGAACAAGTCAGTAGAGAACTGGCATGAAAACTGCCCATACTTTCTGCAAATACTCTGCCATGGAAGGTCTATGACTTAGATACCTGTGACTGGGTGAAGAGGGGGTGCTGAATGCTGTAGAGTGAATTCTGGGAGAGGTTCTGAATCTCAGAATTTCAAATCTCTTCCCCTGCACCTGGGGGAAGATATCAGAGACACAAGTGACATGAGAAGCCTCATGGGTTTTTGCCTTTTTTTCTCAGAAGTGCAGTCAAAGTCCATTTTTGAGAAGGACCGTCGTGAGTTGCTGGCCATCCCTGAGGCTATTGCATCTTACTTTTATGAAGCTTTCAACAAGGTGTCTCCTAAAGTCAGTCAGTTCTTGTTGGATACTGTCCAGAGTCCAACAGTTATTGCTGCCAGGTATGGAAAGGTTGTCTGTACTAACGCTCCAATATCCATATATGAAAAGGAAGAGGGAAGTATGAGAGAGAAAACAGATTAATCAACTATCTATATGGGGAGATCCAATGGGAAATTAATCAGCAACCAAAGCCTCATGTACCAAGAGAGCAAGGTGCTGGAAGGTGGGGTGAGGTGATACAGTCTCCTGTGAGCTCTTCTCTGGGAGGCACATTGTACATGACAGTATTCACAGGGATGGCTGGTACTGCTCTTTATCCATGGGTAGGCAGGGAGGAGGCTACTGGATGGTGGAGAATCAGCTCCTCTGGAAGAGTGTTGCAGTGCTACGAGGGGCTGAGTACTCAGTGTGCCAGGATGACTTGAAGCCAATCACAGAACTGTCTCTAGCTGTGCATATGTCTTGTTTAAGGTAGGGGGAATGAGTTTCCTCACAAAAGGAAAAGCATGATCACTCTACAGACAGTTTCATGTAACTCATGGCACAAACGTACTGCCTATTCCTGTCTTCTGAGGAAAGCCTCTCTAGGACTGCCGAGGAGCTCTGCAGAGTGGTAACTACAGCAGATGGGGATTACCCTCACATACTTGTGTATTTTACCACATACTCTGTTGTCTCCTGCAGACAGAGATTCGCCAAAGAAGCAACTAAAGTCAGTATAATGTTTGAACAAATGATTGAAAAAATAAAGAACCTGTGGTACACAAGAGTCCTAGGCTATTAGCCAAATGAAGACGTGTTTCCTGATGTAAGTGTGTAACACCCTGCAGTGTCTGTCCTCTTTCCCCCTGCTCTCCTACGGACCAAGATCAGTCAATAAGACAGAATCGATGCTCCTCTTAATGCCACTAGAGGGAACCCACCTTCAATGACCAAAAGATGGAAGGCATCTGCTGAAGGCATCTGCTGAAGCCTCTCCGGAAAAAAAATCAAACAGCTGGGCACAGGGAAGGCAATATAGAGATTGTAGAGTTCTTCTGTAGCCAAATCTTGAAAATTAATTCCTCCTGAATGGCTTGGCCATTGCCTCTCTAATAAAAAAAATGTTGGTTGTTACACTTCCTTAAGTTTCTTGTTTGTATTGACCATTTTGGAATCTGACTCACCTTGGCATCCCATTCTGCTGAGAATGTAGCTGTGATTCACTAGAACTATTTGCAGGCAATGCTAACAAACCCTGAGTGTTCAGGCACTTTTAACTAAGCTCAGATTCTTCTTGGGTGGAGGAGACACTACCTGAGCATCTTTCAGAGTAGCCACAATTGACTGTGCAACTGTGCTCCTTAGCTAGGTAGGAAACAAGTAGGTGCACCTGTATCATGAGGTCTGAAGATTTCAGATAATTTGAGAAAACACATGCCAGTAAATTAAACTGTCTATTAACCTAAACAGGACTTTGGAAGTGTGCTTCATTGGCTAGCCAGAGAGACTACAAAGGAGAAATAAGTGGAAAAGTTCTCACTATCTTGACACCAGTTTATGAGAGGGACACCTATGCCCAGCACTGTGCATGAAGACCTGGCAGGTCCTCATCAGTCCCGTGCAACTTCATCAGCCCAGACGCCCACACTGGACAAAGAAATCCATATTCTTTCTCATTAAGCAAGCAGAAGCAAGTAGACAACTTTTCTGAAATCACAGTGGGAGACTGTGGCATAGGCTAAAGCAAGCCCATTATTTTGTTGTTTTGTTTTGTTTCTTTAATTATCAGTCAGATCAGCTATAAGCTTGCACTTAGCCACTAAGTGCACATAAAATCCCCAGATTTTCCACTTTCTTCATCCCAGCTGTTCCTTTTTACCATGTGCAATCACAATAAAATCAGTGTCCCCATGCAGAGCAGCAAGTTTTTCCATCTTCAGTGGCTTCACCACTTCTGCAGAGCTCTTTTGCAGGTTTATTCATTGCTGCTTGTTTTCCTTAGTCTGTTCTTCTCTGGCCACAATGAACGAACATGCATATGTATTATGTAAATGCACCAGTATTTAGGAGGAGTTTCAGAAAGGCAGAAGTTTTGGCTGATAAGAAGAATATGAACATTTACCACATGTAAAAGCCAGGACCTTTAGCTCATTTGCTACAGGGATGATTTCCTTCCTGCTTGTTTTGCATGTGTCTGTTCAATTTTTTTTCACCCTAAATAAACACTTTTAAGGAGAAGCCCTGCAACTTAAATCCTATCTTATCCCAAGGAATAATTCACCATTCTGAGTTTTCTTAGAATACAGCTTGTTCTTCTGGCATTTCAAAAGTATGTCTTTCTGAAAGAGTGAAAATCATGAGTCATATGAATGAGCCTAATATTCTCTTAAGAATTTGGTCTCCTGGAGATTGGTGCTTCAGCCTTTGGAATCTATTTGCATGCACTGCCAAAAAGAGTAGGAAAAAGTTTGGAAAGTATAGAGGTCCTATGTTGCATTTTGAGCCTGTTGTGTGACTTCACCAATGCAGCTCGGTGGCATTTCTGTATTGCATCACTGCCCAGCTGGAGCAGCGCAGTAGCTGGTATGAATTCTATGCTAAAACTTAACAAAGTTGACATTTTGTTAAGTGCACTTAATTACATCCTTTTGCTTCTTTTCAATGTAACCTCCAGAAAATCCAAACCAGATGAATCCTGATTAGCAGTTTGATGTCTGATTTTAGCAGATGAGCAAAACAGAATCAGACTGTAGATCTCTGTGTTCGTTTGTACTCAATCTCTTGATCATATAGTTAGATATCTATGCATTTTTACACTTGAAAAAAAAAAGTAGAAAACTTTCCAGGTTGTTAATCTGTTGTACAATCTGCAACATAGGGCAACCTATGAAGAGAAACTAGACAACCTTCCACTGCCACTTCTACCCCTGATGTTACTGGCATCATTTGAGACAAAAACTAGCAGCTGAGACAGCATTCAGGCTGTGATTGGGTAGAGGAAGAAAAAATACTTTTATCCCAAAAAGAATCTTGGGGCAAATTCATGGGGCATGTAATGAGAGGGCTTTTTTATATCTCAATGTTAAAATTTCATATCTAGTCTCCATTTTCAATTGGAATAAACAGGTTAATCTGTAATTTCTTTTTAAAATACTTACAGAAATTACTTTCTAAGTGAGGTCTGTTGCAGAGTTCACTGAGTGCTTCAAGATTGTTGGAGAGGCTTTGCAAGTGAAACATTAGTTTCAGTGAGATTCATGTCATAGAAACTTTCTTGCTGAGTGACTATCATTCACAGATTTGGAAAAGCTTGTGGTGCAACTGGTTCAACTGAGTCAATTAAAATGAAATCTTAAGAAATATCAGGTTTCTGTTGTTTCTGACATGAGAGAATAACCCTTCAGGTGTTCATGATTTCTGCAAAAAGCAATCTTTCTTGGAAAGTATTTATCATGTTGGTTACTTTACACAATTTTCAGTGGCTCGGAGTGTTGATGGCTTTTACACTTCCTAGCTCCCCTCGCCTCTTTAACACTTGGAAAAATTACTGATTAATGCTTGGGGAACGCATACCTCGGGCTCTGTGCTGCTTTGAGCAGTGGTTGCACCCTTGTCCACTGACAGCCCAAGTACTTCAGCAGCAGCAAGTCCAGCGCAGGACGTTTGAGAAGGAAAGGACTGGAAAAAGTCTTGTAAAATATTTGAAACCTATGGCTGGTATTCACACCTACACACACTCCATCTAAGGGTACCGCAGTGTTTGTCCCCTGGTGAGGGCCGTGCGGGCAGGCGAAGGAGCAGGCTGAGATGCACTAAGGCGCAGAGCTAGCACGGCCATCGTTCTGAAGGTTCTGCCCTTCCCCACGGATTTCGGCAAAGAGGCTTTGCCAGATTTTAAACGTAAGCGCCAAAACCACAAACTTGTGCGTGCACGGGTACGTGAAGTCATCAAGGAAGGAAAGGCACAGGGATGCAGCGGGGCAGCGCTCCCTGTGGAGGGGCTCGGCGGCTCCCGGGCCTTGCGTGCCGGCGGCGCGGCCGGGATCAGTCAGCGCCCGCTCCCTTTCGCTCCCCGCCCGCGCTCCCGGCCGCAGGCGGGCGCTGACTCAGAGCGGCCCTGCCGCCGCCGCCGCTTCGCACGCGATCCCGCCGGGCCCTTCCATCCCTCGCGCAGGCAGCGCGGGCACGCTAGGGCGGCGGGAGCTGCCTGCGGAGGACAAGGGGTCCCCAGCCCAGCAGGGGATGCTCGGGGAGGCGGGAGTCGGGCAGGAACGGCTGGAGGAAGGGAGGAGCGGTTTTACAGCCATAATCCCACTGTTTGGTGAGGCTGGGACAGGTAAATTTGCCCCTGCTGGCCGCCTGACCCCGTGGAATGGGAAGCGCGTTTCGGCATGGGCCTGGTAGGGTTGAGAGGCTGCAGCTGGGCCGGCGTTGGGTGGGGAGGGTTTGAATGTTTTTCGCATGTTTGCTCGCTTATCTGAGTGACCACCAGAGAGGTGGGGGCTTCTTTCGTCTGGGTGTGTAGTGACCGCGCTGTGCTTTGCACAGTTTTTGTGGGAGAGAAAGGGTGTGCCCAGTTAGATGCTCCCATGTTGCGGATTTCTTTATGTCTAGATTTAGGGTGATAGGCAACTAGGCCACTTCTCAAAGTGTTTCTTTGTGAAATGTTTCATAAAGTGTTTCTGGGTTTGCTATTCAAAAACCTAGAAAATTGCAGCACAAGTCCAAGCTAACTGTTCTGCCAGTAGCTGTGATAAAACTGCTTTATTGAATTTTCCCAGTGCCATAACATGGTGATGTTCCTGCCTGTGCTCATGGGAGAAGCATTAACCTGCTCACTGCCCTATGGGAGTGTATCTGGGAATGGTTTAAACAATATTTGCTATCAACCCTAAGTTGCACTGATTACTGAAGATCTTAACAGAAGAAATATTTACAAGTACAGCTGCTGTACATGTCAGTAAAGAGCACAGATCCTTTATATTCACCTTCATATTCACAGCTGCCTGTCTCCAGGTTTACCATAGCATCCTTGTTAAATGGGTTCAGATGTTGGTTTTGGAGCTGTCTTATTCTCAGTTCACAGTTTTGTCTCTTGAGAGACAAAAACTTCAGATGCAAGGGAAAATCTGTGAGTGATCCAGTGTTTGAAAACAACTGGCTTAAGTTCCCTGCTTAGAAAAGTTACTTTAAGGTGGTTATTTTTTCCTGATTGTAACATTTTCTCTTCTTTCTAAAGGTCTTATTGTCTCTTGCATTTCTCTGGGGTGCCTGATGTTAAAAGTCCCGCTGGTGAAGGATTGCTTGAAGTGGAGCACAGACCGTGCCAGGTAACCTTCCCTTCAGCAGCTGCTTCCAAATGCTGTGCTCAGATCAGCTTTGATACTTGGAGGGCACAGAACTGTAAAACAGCCAACATGGCTGTGTGACCTGCAGGAGTAATCTGTTTTCAGTTGTGATCAATTAAATCCAAAGTTTTGTTGTTTTGGTTTTGGTTGTTTTTGTTTTGTTTAGGAAGGAAATCCACATAAATCAATCTTGTTAAAGGTCACAGGCTGTTAGTGGCCACAGGCTGTGTCCTTAGTTTAAAGCTGCCTTTTGTCAGTTAAACTGCCACTGTGGCTGTTTGCTAATTCAGCCTTTTAGGTCGCCCATATTTCTGAGCTGCTTTGAAAATGGGAAGTCTATTTCTTCTTTTTGGGTGGCAAAAATAGTTGGAGCTACATACAATTATTTTAGTAATCTAAGTAACTAATTAAGTCTTTTCTGGTCAGGAAACGGCTTATGGCTTTTAGATTTGAAAAGATCTTTTATTATTCTAATGATAAGGTTGACTTGACAGAAGGCCTATTTTGTAAAAACAACCGGTAGATTTTGCTGGAGACAGAAAATGATAATTTTATTTGGAGTTACCCATTTTTCCAAGTAGTACTTTGATAGCCCAGAAAAATAAAGATCTATTATATAAAATCAACATACGTACACATGACACGTAATACTTTACTGTTTATTGAGAAGTAATGCTTCATCCAAAACAGTCATTAATCTGATTAACTGTGTTTCTAAAAATGTCCTTTGGTAACATAAACTCAATCCTTCTTCTGAGGACTTCTTAATAGCAGTTAGGTTTAAAATTTTTCCACTTCAATTGTAAGCACCTTTTGCTCCATCATGTATTATTCTGGAGGGTTCACTGTGGGGGTGAAAGAGAGAGAAAAAGAAATATTTCTCTGTTGAATTGACTCTCCATGGGTCAGTAATTTTTGCCAGCTCATGTGCAGTGTTAGAAATATGGTGCAGGCAACTGTCATCTGCAAACCTAGAGAAAAATTCTTGTATCAAAAGACAGATACAGTAGACTCTGTTAGAAGTTTTTTGGGCAGCTCGTTGGCAGCTATCCACCATAGAAGGCTGACAGGTAATGCAGACATTGCAGACTCATGTCATAACACATAAAATCAAAATACGGAGCACGAATGCAGAAAGCACTTCAGTTCTTGACACACATTTGCTCCCACAGGGCACCAGGGTTTATGACTGACTCCTTTGATGAAGCAAATCTCAGACCTGACTTAAATAACTGAGTAAATAGAAAACCTGGTTTTTAAGCACCTAAATTGGTATGTGGCAGCATGTCTGTTCCCTGAGTGGACTGACTGTGTGATGCTAATAGGTGGTTATACCCTCAAAACCTTTCAGCTTTCCTTTTAAAGAAATGTTTGTTTCCCTTCAGTGTGCGCAAGGAAAGTGTATGGTTAAAGGCTAAACCTACAGTTCAAAGGCAGTAAAAGGAACCTCTCAATAGATTTGCGTGGCATCTCATGATTTTCAGTGAATTTTGTGAGTTCTGAGGATAAAGGATGGCTACCTACCCTTGCAGGCTTTGGCAGATACATGTGAAAAATAATCTCTTAAGTATTTGCTCTTAGTGAACCAGATGACTGGCTGCAGTCTTCTCCAGCTGTGCTGGTAATGCCACTTGTTAGAGTAGGAGTCAAAACACAGGCTTGCTTTCTGCAGATAAAAAGGAAGAAGATGCATGTCATTATTTGTCCTCTCCATGAACATGAAACTCTATGTCAAAGCCCAGTAGTTATCCTACAGCTGTTAGCAGATGCTTCAGCCATTGTGTTTTTACACTACACTTTATCCTGTCCTTACAGCCACAGGAGAAGAACAGGGAACAGAGATGCCTAAAGCAGAGAACACAGATGCCGAAATCACTGTTCCATTCCCCCACACTTTAACAAATTGCTTAAAGGCACTTTTAGGAAGGTACAGCCAGCAGCATCAGGAAACCTACTCCAGCAGCGCAGCTGGGAGCACCTATTTAGATGGTTCCTCTCTCTGTGTGAGGCCACAGAATTATGAGTTTCATGGGTCTTCAGAGCTTTTGGAGATGAATCATTAGCATGAATTCTGAAAGACACATTAATCCAGCTGAGTTCACTACTGGGTAGGTAGTCTGTAAGTTAGGCTTTTGGTCTTCTCAGTCAGCTAAACCCCAGCTTTCTTGAAGTTAGTCATATAAAATTCCAGTTGACTTTCAACAAAACCAGCAGTTTCCATACTGACTTTAGTTAGTATTTATTTGGACAACAGTGGAAATAAAGACCTATAAGTACCATTAGTCCAGTTGCACAAGTATTTAAAAATTAGAAGAGTAGGAGGGCTACCTCTCCTTTAGGAATCAGCAGGGATTTCAGACATTTTTAATAACCCCAGGAAGGTTGCAGCCTTTTAAGCGGCTGTGCAAGTATGTCACAGCACCATCAACACAGTTGCCAAAACATGAGGCCTGGAAGCTAGGGGATTATAAGGGTTCTCTTCTCTCTTCTCTTCTCTTCTCTTCTCTTCTCTTCTCTTCTCTTCTCTTCTCTTCTCTTCTCTTCTCTTCTCTTCTCTCTTCTCTTCTCTTCTCTTCTCTCTTCTCTTCTCTCTTCTCTTCTCTCTTCTCTTCTCTCTTCTCTTCTCTCTTCTCTTCTCTCTTCTCTCTTCTCTTCTCTTCTCTTCTCTTCTCTTCTCTTCTCTTCTCTTCTCTTCTCTTCTCTTCTCTTCTCTTCTCTTCTCTTCTCTTCTCTTCTCTTCTCTTCTCTTCTCTTCTCTTCTCTTCTCTTCATTTTTCCAAAGGCTTCTCTCTTCTGGTGAGATATCTGAAAAAGTTTTTCAAGTACTTGAGTGTATTCCTAAGCGGTCGGAAGTACCATGTTCTTTGACTAGATTTCATAATATCTGACACCTTATCTAGAGCTGAGGTTTTGGGCATGCCACTGCACTTTTCAGTGCATTTTTTGCTCTCTCTGCTTCTCAGCACCTCTCTATCCATAGTGCCCTGGATGGTATGGGGGAGAGCAGAAGTTTATGTACTTACATGTTTCTTGAAAGCTGCCAAGCTTCTACTCTTACTTGCAACACCTTTTAGGTGGTGTGATTGTACCCATGGTGGGTTACTCTCACAGGTTTAAACACAGGCAAAAACAAATATGCAGCTATGTCTCTTTTCTCTCTCTCTTGCATGTTTTCTCTGTGTGAGGCTGGGTAGAAGTTTCTGTGGTTCCCAGAGGAGGGGGGTGAGGAGGGGAAATGGTGGTTATAGTCACGCAGTTGTTTAGGCAGTGCATAGAGTGAAGTCACTTGAGTGGTCAAGTCAGGTGCATGGCACTATATGTGGCAAACATTTGTGCTGTATTTATTTATACATGGTGTTTCTCAGTGCAAAAGCTGCTTTTTGCATTTCAAGTCTGACTTTTTGCATGTTTTTTGTAACAGTTTTAAAGCTAGACTGAAAATTTGGACCAATTTTAAAACCACTGACCAAGTTTCATTCTCTGAGCAGATGCCACACAGTTTCACAGGCTGGTTTTCTTTGCCTCAAATTGAAGGTTAAATAAAGGGCAACCTTTGAGAAACAGCTCTTCTTTTATATTCATATTAACTCATTTTATCAATGTAGAAAGAAAGAGAGCATTGAATTCTGGGGACTCCATTACACAGTAAAAGACAGAGTTGGTTAGGTTTTTTTTTTCCAGAATTGACTAGTAACTTTTGGATGCATCCAGTTATTTCCTCATATTCTTGAATCCACTTCAGTTTTGAAGAATCTGCTATTTAGAAACTGAGTATTCACCTTTTCTGGATATTACTGCTTTGCAAAGGGTCTGAACTGATACAAATGAAAGCCTCTGAATTCCCCTTGTGGGAAGCATTTTCTTTGAGATAGGATTCTCACCTTACCTTCCCTGTGATCTACTCTAGTTCACAAAGTAGCTAAATGCAGTGCAAATTTCAAGAGAAACAATTGTCTTTTCTTTTTTTGAGATCTGTTGCTGACATGCCGCTTGTAAAATCCTATGTACTCTAGAAAATATGAGAAATAAATAGCAGAGGATATATGTTTACTGACTACACTTAGAGGGAGATTCTGACTTAGAATGTGGTCTCTTACTAATAATGAAACAGTTTTGAAGTTTGAAAATAGGTATTTTGATAAAAAAGCATTATTTAGATGATTGATATTGATTATGTTGGGTGCTCTCAAACCATGACAAGCAGCCTCAATTTCCAAAGCTGCTGCAATCTGTTACAGAAACATAGGTGAGATGAATGGGGGAAAAAACCTATCTTTTAACTCATAATTTAACAAAAGTATCAACACAAGCAGCCTGGCCTTTGGCATGATTTTTTCACCAGCTTAGAGGTGGAAGACGGCCCTTCTTCTTGAAGGCTGCTGGTTTTCAAACCACATGCTTTCTCGTCTCCCACACTTTGCATTCTTTTACTTCATTATGAACTCAGGTCCTAGCTGCGCAAATGCTTGGGGCCAAAGCCCCTCTGTCATTTAGTGAGACTGGACTATTCCAAAACCTCCCATCACTTGCAGCAAGACTCCAGCAGCATACTGAACACCTGCACTTGCAAACTGAGCAGCTGTTTGGGTTGTTATTGAAACCTAGAGTGCATTAATTGCAGGTTTTGTGGTATAATATTAAAATATTAGATGAGATAACATGGCTCTTTCTGGTATTGTAGGGGTTCCTAGCCATCTCTGTGTGAGATATTTGGTAGCATTGTAATTACTTCTGAGGCTGTTTAATGCATGGCTAGAGCCTGTTTCCATCCAAGTGGATTTAAGGTAGCTGTTGCTGTTCATGAACTGATCTCTTTCCCTGAGAATATGCAGAATGCTGGCATATTTGGTAAATAGCTTGAGGTGATGGATTTTCCATTTCAGGATTGTAGTCACTGCTTTCTTTTCTTCACTTGCCATGAAATGTGCTCCTTAACTGGGTGAAGCCTTTTAAGCCACAGAAGACTCACAGAATCATTTTGATTGGGAAAGACCATTAAGAGCACTGAGTTCAAGTGTTTCAGTTAGACATTTTGGGAATTGTAATGATTTGTGCTCACACCTTGCAAATCTACTCATAAGTTCCTGCTGACCTCATGAATGTACGTGATCCTACAGGACTCACAACTTAGTATTCCAGTGGTAAGAGTATATCTGTTAGGAGTATGTGAAGTGTCCCCACCCATAAGCTGACATCTCTTTGTAAAATACATCCTGCAAGCACCTCCAAAAGGTTGAGGGAAAACCTCCAACCTTCTTTTGTCAACAGCCTTACTGTTCCTGTGTAGAAGTAGACAAATATATCATTGCAACTCAGGAAATGTTCTTTTTGTAGTCCACCCTATTAGAAACCAGAGGCACAGACATGCTGCAAGGGGCTTTTCATCCCACCAGTCTGGAGGAGACAGGACAAAAAGCTGCAGATGAAATCTGGATGCATCTAAGTCAGTGGAAGTTCTCCTCTTGAATTCCAAGACCCAATCTTCACTGCAGTACTTGTGGTGGTCAGTCCACACAGTGACTACACCATCTTTCATGTTTTGAGTGCTGCAAGTTTGCCTTGCTTATCCTGGGTCCAAAGCTGTTCCCTGTGTGACTTTCTCCTCAGTCCTCCACAGCTCAAAGTTCCATTTTGCTGCCGAGCAGTTGTCAGTGTTACCACATCTGCTGCTGAAATTAAGGCAAAAATTCTTTGCCTATTTAAGCAAGCATCAGGTCTGGGTACAATTTTTCTTTGTGTTGAGATGAAATACTTTATTTCTGAAAACTGCTGATTTGTTCAGCCAAAATGGAGACCAAGAGATGTATCTAACAGGATGCTGATTTATATCAAGAAGCAAAGGCACTTCAACTTTGATTGTGCACCAACCTCTACATTGGAGGTGGTACTGGTGGTGTAGTTGTTTTCATTAAAAACCTCAAAAGATCTTGATTTAATTCTAGTAATGCTCTGCTACCTTTTCATTACAATGAAAGCAGAAGTTAGATTACAAAATGCCAAACAGTATTTATTAGCTGCAGTCATACTGGATATGTTTTAAAATAATAAATATTGTAGGGAAAAAAGCCCAAGCCAAATTACTTGACAAGGTCTTTGGCAGGTGTAGTATCAGGATTGCACTATTTCCGTTTTACACAGCAAACCAATTTACTGTCATTCCTTTTTTTAAAATAGATAAATAAATAATAGATAAAATAGGCATCCTGTTACATTATTCAAGTCTACTACGTTAAATACTTTAAATTACAATAATTTTGGTATCATCCTAAGTTTTGTTAGTGACAACAAACAAATAATAAATCTTAACATAGAATTTTAAAAGTTCCTGAAGTAAAGCTGCTCAAGCATAGGTTGTCAATTCTTAAAAAAGACCATATAATATTTACCATGTCATGAAAATGTCAAATGACCTGCAGTTCACAAGAAAATAAGTTACACTAATTTGAATAAAAGTCTGAAAGAATCTGGTGAGTTTTCCTTTGCTAAATTAGTTGCCTCTTGTATATTTTGTTTTATTGCTGATATGGATCATTTGCTGTGGGATTTATACCCAATTCTCCTCAAGCCTGGCAATATTTATCAAGTTTAATTGCTATTTGCCGGAAACTAAAGCTTTAGGCATGAGATCTTGGTGGAGTTCCTCAGTAATTTTTCCAATTTGATCTGGTATTTTGAAGTATTAAAAAAAATGAAAGAAATAAACCAGCAGCTCCAACTAGAATTATTAAAAGTCTTGTAGATTGGATGTATTCCAAAGTATTGTAGTGCTTTGGGCAAGGATTGAGGAAATAATGAACAAATCTGAATTACTGATTTTTTCTATAATAAAAATCATATTGTAGTTGAAATACAAATCTTAGGCTTATTTTTCCAAAAACACAAGCATCTCTTGTTATACACTCATAAAGGTAGAAAGAATGTAAGAGGTTGAGAAGAGACAGCAGTTTCTGAGGGTCACTGCAAATAAATGTAAAACTTCATAACTTTAAAATTGGAACTGACATTAGCCTCATTCTCAAACACTGTCAAGTCTCGGAACAGTTGATGCTCTTCAGGCAGCTTTAAGTCTGAAAAAGGAGTTTGGCAGTTAGATGGGGGTGGGAGGGAAAGTCTGTCATGTGGAGGAAGAAAAACAAAATCTTTTAGAAGAGTGAAGGAAGAAAGAAACACATGCAGTGAAGGGAGGGGAGAGCAAAAAGCTTGTGTGTGTCTCTGTGATACCCCTGTTTTAGCTCAGGTGCGTATCCCAGTATCCCACTGCATGGCAGAGAGCACTCTGCCACCAGCAACTGCTGAAAGACATTTCTGCCTCCCCTGAGCCTGCAGAGCCAGCTCTCCACCTGCTGTGCTAGCCAGTGGTCCAGTGTGGAACTGGCTGTGGAGCTGGGCAAGACATGCACACCTTGGTTTCTAGGCTTGCACTGCCGCCCTTGCATGTGGTCTGCTCTTGTTTCTCTGCGGACATTAAACAGCTCAACACTTCAACAAGGTTCGATACAAAATGCAAATACCAGGATTTATTTATAACACTCAAAAGAGTTATTCCCATTTACAGATGTTTAGAAAATATAGAGGTGTGAAAAAAAAGCATAATGAGTATACACATGCTGCAATTACATCAGAGGGATACCACTTCCATCATCCAGTCTCCAGGGGTTTTTCTCTGCTGTCCAGATAGTTTTTTCATGAGCTGTGTTAGGTGACATAGCTGTCTTCTCTTTGAAGCCTTTTAGCAGGTTTGCATGTGTAACCTTTCACTCACACTGTGTCCTTTCCCTTAGTAGAAGGCAGTGGCTCTTTAGTTCTGATCCAAGCAATCAGAAATTATGTCAGGTCCTCAAAACAGTCTTAAAAAGCACAAGTGTGCTTTTGTTGGTCTTCTTTAAGAGAAAGGTTAAATGCACAGTTTTGTTTGTCTCCTGGTTTCTCTGCCTTCAAGTTCTGTATTTTTCTGAAATCCGAGGGGCTAAACACTTTAATTATTATGATTAAAACTAAAGATTTAATGCTGTTGTAAGAAGTTGAGACTTAAAATGCACAAGACTCAAGTTATGAGAACTGGTAACACACAAATTATTAAAATATTGGATTTTTAAGTTCAAAAAACCTCCAAAACCCCAGAATTGATCAGGCTGGTTTGAGGACATTGCAAATTATTTGTGGGCAATCAAGGAATCAAAAAGAAACACTCGGGTTGCTTTTCTTGCACAGAATAAAAACCTATATACACGTAAGTTCAAAGCTTGTCTCAGAGAGGCCTTGGCTGAATCACATAGTTCTTTTATGTAGTTTGTAGCACTTGTACTGGGGTTCCAGCATAAGCATTTGTAGCTTGGTATGATTTTCTTAGTACGTTGGTTTCACATTTACACCATGAATTGTCACAGCAATCATTGCAAAGTAATTCTATGGTTAAGGCTTCCTATTCCATCTATCTGCGTTTAAAAGGAAGCAACATTCCTCCCACCTGAAGCACTGGTTGCATTACACTTGCACCTCTCTCTGTTGCTTATTTTTCCTTTTTTCTTCCTGCCAGTTTTGGGGGAAGAAATTCCTTCCTCCACAGCTCGCAGTCAGAGGGACACAGAGCGGTTCCTCTTCCTGGTGGCATACTCCCCTGCCACAAAATTGGATAAGGAATGGCTCAGGTGGGTGTCCAGGGTATCAGAGCTGTTGCTGCTGATTTTCACCCGTGGGCACAGGCACTGGAGCATGGCTCTGCGGATGTAGTTGTCAAAGCAAAAGTAAATGAAAGGGTTGGCACAGCTATTGGCAAAAGCAAAAGGGCTGCTCACCTTTATGCCCAGCTGGGCAACCGTGCCAGAGAAACAGTCGGGCTGCTTTAGGAGTCGCAAAAGGATGGCCATAAGCTTGAAAAGATTGTAAGGAACCCAGGAGACAACAAAAGCTGCCACTACAATGAAGACGATCTTGATGGATTTTCTCAGTTTCTTATCATGTTTCCCAGCCTTCTGATAGTGCACACACAGTCTCTTGGTGATGGAGCAGTAAAAGGTTAAGATACTCAACAGTGGGAAGAAGAAAGCCAGGATTAAAAGCATCAGTGACATGATCTGTTTGACTTCTGTCATAGCTTTGTCTGTGCAGTAAGTCTTTCCATATTGCTTCTTCAGTTCTCTGGACAAAAGGGTTGGCATCCCTAAGCAGCAGGATAGTAACCAGACACAGATGCAGAGTGCTGTGGAATAGAATCTTGTCCTGATCCGTCGTGCGATAGAGGGGTGCATGATAGCGAGGTAGCGGTCAGCACTCATGCAGGTGAGGAGCAGGATGCTGCAGTACATGTTCACTGAGATGACATAGGAACTAGCTTTGCAGAGGAAAGATCCTACTCTCCAGCTCTCGTCTGACACCTCCATGTCCACCCAGAAAGGCAGTGTGATGAGGAAGATGAAGTCAGATGCAGCGAGGTTGATGATAAAGATGTCAATCAGCCTCTGGATCCGTCGCTTGAAGACCAAGGCTGCTATCAGGATTGAGTTGCCAACAATGCCCACCAGGAACACGGCACTATAAAGGATAGGGAGGAAAGTAGACATATGTTGCAGATGCTGGTACTGGCACTGGTCATCGTAGTAGTAGTCGTAGTTGAAGGTGACTGTAGCCATGGATGACAGCTGGGGGAGTTCCATTTCTGGTCCTGCTGTCATCCTCTCTCTGAGGGAGGCTCTGAGCTTCCCCTACCCTTTCCCTCCAGATCTTAAAAACATTTTATCAGTGAGCGGGGAGGAGGGGGAAAGGGGAGGAGGAGAAAAGTGGTTTTGTGGGGAGGTAATTTGTGCACTTTTAACCAACTGCACAGGCAAGGAACAAGCAACAAGAGTATCTGATTAGTTAAAACCCTGCCTTCAGAATAAATGTGTGTGGCTTTTTTAAAAATCAGGTTTAGTTTTACTGATTCTATCTCCATTTTACATTTTCCGGCTTCAGGTTTTGCTTTTCTTTCGGTGGAGGGAAGGTAGTTTTTGAGATTCTGATTTTTTAAAATTTTTTTTTAGGAAAGTATATTGGTAGTTTGAAGAAATTTGAGATTGTACCAGCTTATAAGAAGCCCAAGAACAGTGAATTCAGGTGCCCTGATCTTTATCAATATTCAAAACATTTTGTATAAATTGCTTGTCAGGGCCAGTCTGACTTTCCTGAGGCTTGGAGGTTTTTACTTTACTTGACTGTTTACGATTGTTGTTTTCTGTTTGAAAGTAATTCTCTCATATGAATATATAGAGGGAGAAACATTTAAAATGCCTCTGTCCATTCTGCCCTCCAGAGCAGTGGTTTGTTCTTTCTCCTTCTGGCTGCACAGCCCGCGTGGCTCCTGAGCTGTTCTTTCATATACAGCACTCACTTGTCTTAACGAGCTCTGATTTCCTTCATCTTTTGTTTGTAGTATCAGTATTGCTCCAGCCGTGACTTACCTTACAGACAGTCCTTTCAGCATTGCATAAATCAAACAGAAATTATCTATTTTAAAACTACTGAATTCATTTCAGCTTTTTCAGTGCATACTAATTTGAAACCTGCACTATTGGTCTTCATCATGCTTCCTCTCTTCTAAAAATAAATTCATTTTCGCCTTCCTCTCCCTCCCATCAGCATGTTCACAGACCAGGTAGGCCTCCAGCTTTGAGGAAATTGCCTTCTGGTGCATGCTCCATCCCTGGGCAGACAGATTGCATCTGGATGTGTCTCCACATGCAAAGAGCAACTCCAAATGGTATGTACAGAGAGTTAGTCCTTCCAGTGCACTCTGGATGCAGTCAGATTCACTCTCCCAGTGCTCAGGTTATGTGCTCCTGTGCAGCAGGTGCCTGGTAGACTTCTAGGCACCTGGAAAAGAAGCTGCTGTAAAATGTATTTAGGGTATTTAGGTGGGCACTAGCTCATGTGTAGATATGCTGATATCTAAAAAGTACCCACTTATACACAACTTCCCATCTGTAGCGCACTAGTGGACTCTAGTTGACTGTTTTTATGGAATGTGTAAGCATTAACTTAGTGAGTGTAAATCAGCCATAGCAAACTCTGATAAAGGATCAAGGTGTATAAAACACCACAGCTAAGATTATTTATTTGTATGCCACAGATGTAAATGTGAACCTGTAACGAATAACAGACTAAAAATCATCTTCCTTCCATCTCAAAGTTGGTTGTAAGCGTTCACCCTAGAAATCATTATATCTTCTTCTAAGTAGGAGGCAGTGACTTTGTTTAGTTAATTCACTCATGAATCAGAGTAAAAAAACTCCATAGATTTGAAAAAGTCCTCGTTGTTATTCTAGAAGTAATCTCCTGGACCTGATTGTCTAAAACACAATTCTTATTTTCAATGAAATGTAAAAGTCTCTTCCCTAGTGATTAAAGTGAGCAGGTGCTGGTGCTGCAAGTCTTCTCTTTATGAGAGACTTGACAGTGGTCAGTTACTGTATGGATTTGGTGCCAGCTTATTTCTTCCCTGACAAATCTGGGAGAAGGAAACACAGAAGCAAACTCTTAAAATCAGGTTGTGTTGACAACATTGCAATTTGTATGCAAGCGACATCAAGTGTAAACCTGCAAGAAAGCATAGGCTAAAATCATCCTGTCACCATCTGAAGAGTACAAAGAATATCAATATCCTGAGTTTTCAGCCAAGACTTGTGGCCAAGTAGCTTACACTTTACAAAAATGATGTGTGATTAATGCAGTGCAGAGGTGAATTTTCTGTGATCTTTGCTTATTGCTGCTTCAAGGAATGTGTTTTAGTTTTGTTGGTTTTTATAGTTTTTTTCCAAGAAGCACTGGGAAATAGAGGCAATCTTTTTTCATTAGTACTAGAGCAGGAGACCAGCTGAACCCAATTCAATTCTACATTACTTGCAATTCTATGCTACTTGCACTACTACCTCTCTTGCAAAGGTGGATGTATGTGTTATTTTACTCTGAAGTTAGAAAAGAACAGCTTACAAACAGTTACAAGCTTTAGAAATCAGATACTAATTTCTCTTCCCTCCATTGCACACTACTTCATAATCTTTGAAATTCACTCCTTTCCTTTCCACCTCAGAGCAAACAAAAAAGTGAGTAACTTTAAAAAGCTTGAAGGCATCATAAAGATACCTTTATGTGTGTGTATTCCTGTGTTTGTGATTCCTCACTAGGTTGTCTCCCTTTAGATTAATAGCCTTACTCACTAAAATAAAAAAATAATTGTAAACCTTTTCATATGGGGACCAACTCCTCTCTACTGAATTTTCTTGAATGCTCTAAGCAGACCTAGGGATGTCTCACTGGATGTTGCCATATTCTACATATTCTTATCTGGGCAGAATATTTGCAAAGATAATCTAAAGCATTGTTGTGAATAATAAAGTGATCTGTAATTATCTGAGTGGAACAGCAGCAGGCATATTTGTCAGTAGTCTGGGATGTTTTTATGTGATAGCGGTTCACTTAGGGCAGCATGTAGGATCTTAATCTTCCCACAACTCTCTTTCCTAAGACAGAGCTAACCTATCAAAAATACTGAGTACGTGGAAATTCCTCTCATAACAGTCCTGCACAGATATTCCAAAAAGCTCAGGAGGACAGACTCCATGTTCTCCTCATCCTACTCCTGTATTTCCACAGCATTTTTTCTCCTCCCAGGCTTCACTAGATACATGTAAATCCTTTGCCATAAAAAATTCTCTGCTGAAGAAAGCAGCTACTGTTTTGGGTTGGGTGTTTGCTCTTCCATTTGGGATACTCATCTTGTCCAGCCCTTGACACAGTTCTGAAAAAATGAAGCTTCTGGGTGCTGAGTAGTTTTGAACGTGAGAACCAACTCAACTTTTATACTCAGACATTCAGAGCAGGTTCTGTGATGTGATGGTGGCCCTGCACGTAGCCAGATCTGCTTTAAATTGTGTGTTTCTCTGACAGTTCTGCCTCTCAAATGCACGTGTGACACCTGCCAGGTCAGAGTTTGCATCATTCCTTAAATTTTCCCGATAGGAATGTGGAGGTATTTTCAACAGCAGCAAGGGAAAAGCTCTCATGTCTTTGTTTATAATTCGGTACTGTCTGTGATGCATGTATTATGGTAGGGACTCATATAATTTGTAGGGAAAATATCTGCACTGGAAGTGCGTAGTGTTGCTGGTTTACTTTGTTACACACACCACCTGACCCTTACAAATTTCTGCATTTGAAGCATTTCAGGTAACAAGGTGTGGGTTTAGTTTTTTGGGTTGTTTCGTTTTTTGTTCTTTTTTTTGATGTTGTTTTACACCCTTTGTTTTACTGATAGTTTAAATGCCATTTTATTCCAGGTTGTACATGCATTTTTATGTAAGTACAGACATCTAGATAAAATAAGCTGCATATATCTATAAATTATTAGTAGTGATAAATGCTGAAAAGGAGAGGCTCATTTGGCTGTAAAATAAAGTGTACTAGTTTCTGAAGGATTTTACTTTAAAAAAGCATGTAACAAACAGATAAAATTAAAAAAGAAAAAATAAAAAAACCCCACAGTAAATTGGTTGAAACTGCCCTACTATGCTATGGCTAGTTGAAGGCAGGCTCAGAGGCAAACACATAAAGACTGACCAATGGACATTTCATCCCTCAACAAAGAGGAAAGGGTGGAACCTATTCAGGTAAAACTGTGGGCACTGAGACAATGCATCAGGATAGACTGAAATAGTTTCATGCTGAGAGCAGTGGTCTACAAAATGCAGTACAGGAAGAAGATATTTTTGTACACCTAATTTTTAAATATTGATTATTACTTCTTGCCATTTATCTACTCCTTTTTTAATTTCTACTTTTGTGTATGTTTTATAATGTATATTATATATTGGTACTGTAGTACCTGTGTATAATTCTAAATTAACATTAACATTTCATAGGAGTGCCTGCCTAAAAATTTTTTACTGACAAGGTACATGATAAAAAGGTTTGGAGACCACTGATATAAAGGATGAGAATCATTGTAATACCCCAGTGCTATTCATGGTTGGGAAAAGCACCTCTAGAAGGTTTTCTGTCTGTGAAAATTGTACTACTGTGTCCTGTGCTGCAAAAACATTAAAGAAAAATAAGGCAGAAATAAAACTAGGCAAACTGCGTAAAGAGGTCTGAGGGGAATCAAAGGGATTTTCTGTTCATTCAGGCTGTGTAAAATGCTCATAGATTGTGCCTAAAAGTAAAACTGCCCTTTCTATTATTGCAAAGAGAATATTTGTGGGGGGAGGTGACATCTTGTAAATTAACGGCAGACTTTTGAATACCTTTTTCAGGACTGAATCAATGACTCCTGATGTGAATGTGATATATGCAGAAGGTTTTGTTCTTTTTCCATCCTATTTCAACTTCATTTAATATAAATGCCACCTCCTACAAATGTTTACTTAACTCCTAAGATTGTGAAAACTAAAATTACAGACATTTTGTACTAAACAATTTAATTATTTTTGCAACGTATTGGGGTTTTGGTTTTGTTTTGTTTGCAGCACTCTGACGTTAAACTGTCAGTGCCTGAGAAGTTAGTAATGCTTGTGATCTGGGCCTGCTATCAAAGAAACTTCACTTTTGCAAAAAGCAGGAGCAGCATTTATGCTATAGCCCTCAGCATTATTCCCTTTATTCTTTCCTATGCACAGTAAAGTAAACTTTTGCTTTTGAAACCTTCTCAATTGATCCTGTTCTGTAACTAAACTGATCAACTAGCGGTTCTGCTGTGGCACATTGAGGAGGTGTGAAAGGAAGAGAAAAAGGAAAAAAGATAGTTTTTGGCAAGGAATGACCCCATGCAATCATTTGTAATGTTTTTTTGGGGGTTACTCTCAGTATATAGAAGGGTATTTTTCCAGCAAAAAGGAAAAAAACCCAAGCAAAGTCTGTAGAGAGTATTTGATTTTAAGTAAATAAAATGAAAATTCATCTCTTTGCTCCAGATGCTTTTGAGCAGCTGCACACTTCACAGTGATCAGGGCAGATTAGGAAAAAGAAGAGACCACTGTAGCCTAATTTAATAATAGAAGTTGTAATGGCTGCAAAGTCTTTCAAATTCATTTTCATTTTTACAAAATTAGATCTTTTAGGAGAAAAACTGAACATGTGCCAGTGTTAGATAATTCACTGCACTTTACAGTAAATGGTTTAGATTCTGTTTTTACCATGGCTTAGAATACACAGGGGTTTTGTTGACTTTTTTTTCTCTTAATGTTTTCTGGCTTCAACCTTTGATAGCTTTTCCAGGTATGCAGAAAGAAGCTCCTGATTTTTTTTTCTTCCCTATTGCCACTGCATGTATTTTATAGTCTTGCAAGTCCTTAGTTCAATAAATTAACTCCTTACATAAACTCCTGTAAATAAAATAGACTGATCTTCTGTGATATACTTAATTGAGAGATGATTTCTAATTGCTCAGTGATTTTCATATCCCTTTTCAGGTTTATCTCTACTTAATCAACATATCAAAACTAGACATGCTATTTCAGAGCCAGCAGCAATTTTAGATGTGATGCCACTTCTTTCCTCCTTATGATTTCTCAGTTTGTACATCCGAGGTTACAGGAAAGCTGGGGGTTTTTTGGGGGGGCCACATCTTGGCAGTTGGTACTTCACCAACATTTTTCCTTTTCATTTTGTGTTTCCCAGGATAAAGTCTTATGTCAGGTAAGCATAGTCTCCAGTCTTTGCTTTTAAATTAATGAGCTCATCAATGACCTTATTGAAATGCATGTTTGCTTGCCCCAGCTGGGGCTGTGGCATGATAAGGTCACCCTGTCCCAATGCCTTCTCCATGTCATTATTTACCCTTCCCTCGTGTCATCTGTGAGCTCTATCAGCAATACTCTCCTTTCTTCCAGGCCACAGATAAAGATGTCAAGCATTTTAGAGTCCAGGATAAATCCCAGATAGACACCAAAATATGTATTTGTAGACAGTTACATGTCCCACAAAGTGCAGCATATAGACAGAAATTTCTTAAATAAAATGCTTTTTTTTAATTAAAAAATTAATGTTTCATCAAAGCCAAGAAGTTTCTTCCATGACTGCTTTCATCTTTACATCCTAGTTTCTGACCTAGCTGCAAAAATGCTTCCTGGCTTTTTGGTGGAGGAGTTGGTAGGGATAATTCTCCAGAAGTCTTCAGAGGTGCAAAAGCCTCGGGTGTTTCTGGGTTTTTTTCCTCAACATTTGCTTGTTTGGAGTTTTGTAAAACCACGACTGGGTGGGCTGGTCTCTCAGCCAAAGGAGCTGTTAACCACTTTTAAGAGTCCTCTTGTAATTTTCGTGGTTTAGTACCAGGAACGGAGGGAAACGGCCAGTTTGGGCATGGAGCCAGTAGTACCGATTTTTATTACCTGATTTTTTTCCCCTTTACTTGGTGTTTTCTCCAGTCATTCAGCCAGGCTGTCACGTCACCATTTCTTACAAGCAATCAACAGAAACACAACTAGAAAAAAGGGTGCAGCCAGGTGGGGATTAACCTCTTCTCCCAGGTAAACAGCGGCAGGAGGAGAGGACGCAGCGCCGCGGAGGTTCAGGCTGGATACGAGCGGGAATTTCTCCTCAGAAAGGGTGAGGTGCCATTGAAGGATAGCGCTGCCTGGGGGGCTGCGGCCGGCGCCTCCGGAAGGGGGCGGCAGAACTACATCGCCCAGCGTGCCCCGCGCGGGCGGGCGCGGCGGGCGGAAGCGGGGCTGGGCCGGGTGCGAGGCGGTGGCGGCGGCGATGGCGATGGGAGGTGGGTGGTGGACCGGGCCGGGTTGGACCGGGCCGGGTCGGGCCGGGCGGGCCGTGAGGGGATATTAGGCTGAGGCGGGGGAAGGTCTGAGAGTTCGGGGTGTGTCTACTGGGTTTGCCGAAGGCCCATGGCTGTCGCCCCCCGCGCGGTGCTGATGCCTGTGAGGCCCGAGACCCCGGGGCGGTCGCTCCGTGGGGATGCCCGGCCCGGTGCTGGGCTGCTCCTGCAGGAGCAGGTGCTCTTGGCCCGAGGGCTTTTGAAGTAATTTCTCCCCTCCGTCTTACCTTTTTTTTTTTTTTTTTTTTCGTTAATGATAGAACTGGAAGATGCCTGTGAAGTAGTTTCGGAGTAAAATGCTGATGTCCAGCCATTCGGTTTGCTGTTTGCTTGTAGATCACTTGTTGTGAACTGATGGTGTAGAAGAAGCTGAATGAATGGAACAGTCGGGGCAAAAGGGAAGTTTTCATTTCATGCTCTTCGCTGGCCACAGGACACAAACAACACTGTGCCTCTGAAGAGACCTGGAATCATCGGAGCTGTGTATCCTGAGGGACTCTGAGCATCTCTGAAGGTACAAAACTGTTTGGTACCAATCTTTCCTAATCTTTTGTTGCCCTGAATATCTAATGGACAGTCCAGCTTGGTGCTGTTCCCAGCCCTCTCCCCATATTTGCACCCTCTTGTATAGGCCTTCTGCCTAATCCCCTTTTGATTGCTAGCATATTTCCTGAGACAATGCCAGTGAGTGCAGCGGGGACTCCTGTGATGTCATGTAAAAGGAGTTTCTTAAATGTGGTGGCCCACTGTTGGCTGAAAAGACTGACCACAGCAACAAGATAAAAATGTGCAAGTTTTTGTTTTCCCTTCTGCCATGGTACACTAACTTCTTACAAAGGGTGTGCAGTCTTCAGTCTTAGAGTTGATTTTTTGCCAGAATACTTGGTTTTGTCCTGTTCTGTTTTTTTTCTTTCCCGACTCTACTGACTTGTCCCCTTTGTTTTTCCCTTCTTTGAAGTACAGCAGTCTAGTCATTCTGTTGAGTATTGCTTCCAGTTTGGCCTTTACTTTCTCTTTTTTGAGCTTTTTTCAAAATTTTTCTTCTTTGGAAATTTAAAAATGTTTATGTGTCTCACTTCTTTTAAAAAAATAATATAGTTGCAGTAACTCGCTAAGTTTCAGCTCTAAATAGCTTCTGAAATAGCTTCTCCTGTTAGATAAAATGTGCTGTCAGAGCTGTATGAACAAATCTGTTAAAACAATGAAGGCTCTTGTTGACAGCCTGTGGATACAAAGCATTTTTATTTCTTATCAGTCTTTGTCGTTACAATTAGTGTCATCTTTGGTAGTAGTAATGTTATTTTTTCATAATTAAGTTTATTCTAAAGCACCTCCTACATGTTGTTCTGCAGAGAATCTTTGAAAAGCGTGGCATTAATCCCATAATCACGCAGTGTGTTTCTTCATGGACTTCTTTGGTAACTATTTCTTACTGACTGTGCTCACTGCTCCCTTTGAGCTCGGCCTGGGGCTGGCAGGATGGTTCTCCCTTTTGAAAAGACACCTCATTTAAGGGGGAGTGTGTCTCCTGTAAATGAAGATGCAGTGGATGTGCACAGTGAATGGACAGGGCAGTCAAGTCTACTTCACTGGCAGGAAAAACTGGTTCAAGCTTTGCATGAGGTGTTCTTCATCTTTTCTGTAAGTACTTCAGGTGTTAGGCAGAAGCACTGAGGGGATCTTTATTGTAAGGAATTCGGGGTCCACTCTTGCCTTCACTGTCCTGTCCATACTTGAAAGTTATTTTGGGACAGATGCCACACAAAGCCACCTGCTAGATTTTGGGGTGTGTGGCCCCCTTGGCTGCTCTCTGCAGTTACATTGTAAGGATTGAGTGTCAGTAGATTGCCTTGTCCCTTTTACCAAGTGGATAATGAACACTGGGCAATGCTTTAATTTGCTGTTTGATGATTAAGCCTTCATTTTGCTTATGAACTCTTCTTGATTGCCAGCTGCCATCAACTCTGCTGTGTTCACAGCGTGCCAGCACAGAAGACTGGTCCAGAAGTGTGTGGTTGTTTTTTGATGGTGATCTGGTAGGGATAATACCAGCACTAGTGTCCTGTACATGGCAGCAGGGATATGTAGTTGAAAGTAAGACTTTTCGGCCAGTTCTTTTCTTTCTCTGTGTTAGGTATAAAGTTGATACAGCTTTGTCATTGTCAGCATTTATATTGAAAGGTAGTGACAGCAGATCAGGGGCCCAATAATGTCCTGGTTATGTTCTTTTTCACCAGACACTACTCTGAGGATGGAGCTTGTGGTTTGTTGTGGTCCTTCCACCCAGAGAGAGTCATTCCTAAAGAGAGGAGTCTGTTGCAGAGGGTTCCTCTTGCAGTAGATGTGATTGCAATATAGTGGAAAATCCAGACCAGCCTGCTTAGCAGCCTGTTCTGCTGCTTGCTCTGAGAGTGATCTGGTCAGCTCTGAGCTCAACTGGGCAGCACCTTTAGCCCTGCATGTGCCACTTGCCCTGTTTGCATTGGGGGCAGTGTGTGAAGGAGCAGGGATCCCACAGTTAATTCAGTGGGGCTGAATGGTGAGATCAGATCTATACAGCGACTTGCTCTCTTTTATCCCATATCCTGTGTTCCCAGAGCAAGATGCTGGGATGTTGAAAGAGAGTGGAAGTACATAACCAGGAAATAAAGACTGCACAGAGAATTTGCTTCAAAGTCTGGGCTTGGTTCTCTGTTTTCCACATAAATAAACCTGGATACGATGTGTTCTCCATCTCAGTATTTTTATTATCTTGTAGAAGTTCACAGCTTGTAGATTATTATTTAAGTACAGTTTGCAGTATTTTAAATGGGTGTTTCTTGTCAGTTCACAACAAATCAGTTCTTTCTCATTGTTAAGGATGCAGTTCAATGGTAGATATTGTTGAAAGTGTGCCTCATTTAATATGGAAATGAAGCATAAGAAATTACATGGGAACACATAATTTCTCCTGCTTGTAAGCCAGTTTCAGGCAAATAGAACAGCAGATGGAAAGGAAAAGAAATAAGAATGGTATTGTTAACAGCAAACATGGATTCCTTTGATATTCCCTTCTTTAATTTGCAGCTTGTTTCTTAGTTCATAATTTCTTACTGACAAGTCTGACTTGAGGCACTTCACTGTTTTTTCCTTGTCAATGTTGACGTTTAAGGCACTTGCTGTTTCCAGTTGCGGTTCCTTCAGTTGCGAAGAAAGTAGACCAAAATATTTTGATCAAAGTGTGTGGGAGAAGGGAGGTAGAGCAAGCAGGAGACAAGAGCTGATTAGATAGTAGCTCCTGCCGCCAGCCTACCTCTAGCTGCTGAGCAAGTAACAGTTTTGTTTTTTTTCCTGGCAAGTGCCTCAAGCCTGATTCATAATAATCCATAAATTTAATCAAGCACAGATAGCACATGTGAACAACTAGTATCTGAGAGGAGTCCTCTGGTGTATTGGAGCCACAAAACATTTCTTAAATTAGCGATCAGTAACCTGTTAAAGTCATGGTATTGTCATAAGCCTGTATGATGTTTGTATTTTCCCTATGCCTTCTTTGACCCTGAATCTATGCCATTTGTAAGGATGACCCCACAGAGGTGGGCATAAATGACCCCTAAGGGAGCAACACAAAGCAAAGTGGGAGCATATGAAGGCTTTTCAGTTTTGTCACATTGTTCCCATGGAACAGGGCACCCCCCTGCATTGTTGTAGGTCTTCAAAAAGACCACTGTATATATTGTGGCATTATTGCAGCATTTATATTAATTTCCAAACATGTCTTCCAGTGCTTCCTTCAAGTTCTGTCTCTAGTGCCTAGATACATTTCTTTCTTCCTTAAAGGTATTCCAGCACCTTGGCATGGCTGCCCTTTGTGAGCAGCCTGGAAGGGGCATGCCTGTGGTTCTTTGCTGTAAGCACAAGCTGTGAAAGCCGTGTGGGGTAGTAGGCTAAAAATAGCTTCTGCCCTTGATAATCTCTTAAAGCTAAGTCTTCTTCCTGGGCGTTGTGAAAGTAGTCTCTGACTTCCCTTACAATCAAATGGCAATGAGCTGTGTCGTCTGCGCGTCTGGGGACGAGTTGGTCTTGTTCTGCCACTTGCTGCTTCAGGGTGAGCAGCCAGTGCAATGTGGCTGGGAGAGCACCCTCTCCAGGATGTTATCCCTACTTGGATGCTTGCCAGCACTGTAGATTTACTCAGTGTTGTTTTAATTCTATCAGGTAGGAAAACAAAGGCATGCAAATCCTGAGGGAACCTTACAGAAGGGGCTGATGTCACAGGTATGGCAGTGCTGGGATAGCACTGTACTTCCAGAAGCGTTGCTCACTTGTCCCTGTGTTCCCACCGAGGGCGCCATGATGGATAACCGATTTGCTACAGCGCTGGTGATCGCCTGTGTGCTCAGCCTCATCTCCACCATCTACATGGCAGCTTCCATTGGCACCGACTTCTGGTATGAGTACCACACCACGTCCTCAGCAGAGAATATTAGTGAAGCTGGGAGAAGCATCTGGGAGGAGTTTGTCAGCAAAGATGCAGATGAGAAGACATACACAGATGCGCTCTTCCGGTGCAACGGCACAGTTGGATTGTGGCGGAGGTGCATCACTGTACCCAAAAACTCTCACTGGTACAGCCCACCAGGTATCTCCAGGGCAATTATCACTTCCCTAGCTTCCCTGGGGTGCTGTGTGCTAACTTACTTAGAACAGACTCATGCCACTTTGTTCCCCCAGAAGGCTAATTTCTAGCTTTTGTTTTGGTTGGTTGGATTTTTAGTAAAAACAGTCCATATTTTTAAAGAAGCAAGGGACAAAATGGTCTGTGGCTGGCAGTGCTGCAGGTTTCTGGTTTTGACACATGATACTTGATCCAAATTTAGTCTTACAAGCATGATTTTTTTTTTTGCCTCAGCTGTCCAATTGATGATACATTTATAGTTGCTCTACCAGTTACTATCTTTTTAGGACAGATCCTGGGATCCAGCAATCTAATAAAGTCACTAATTTATCAAGGAGGCACTCATTCCTTTTAGCTAGTCATTCACTTTGTTCATGTCACAAATATCCCATCATTCATCAGCACACCTTGGATTCCTTGAATGGATATCAAGTGAAATATTTGTATTTTTTTTTTAATTATTGGAGGATAAAATGTGTGATATACAATTAATTGCTTCAAAGTCCATTTTGAGTACTTACTGTATTTGTGAACTACTTAATTTTGAATCCTCTTAAAGATGTACTTTCAACTACATTTTGTGGAGAAAAAAACATAGGTGAAATACTTTTTTCCCCTCTCATGAAAGTACTTATTTTGGAAGACATTTAAACCATTTCTGCTCAATAGTATTCCCAAAGTAAAATCTGAGGTAGCAACTTAGTGTACAGAAGCAAATCCTTCATGTTCTTTAAATAGACCTTTCTGTCCTATTTTTGATTTAACTGTTAGTACGAGACCACATTCTACATATGGTGATAAGCACACCTTAAGTTAAGAGACCCTAAGCTCAAGAGTATGTGACAACATAGTTGAGCATCATATGCCACCACATTACTTTGCCAATCTGTTACACATGGCATAATTCTCTGTGGATAATGCAGGGAAGCTTGAAGATTCTGCATGTTGAAATACTATCCCTTAATGTGGTACCTCATAACAGACACATTGTGCCAAGTACATTGTAGGAAATCATCTACAGATTTGTTTGGAGAGGTAATTTTTTTTTTGATAAATGGAGCTCTGAGGAGCTTCCTAGCTCGAATCATTGGGAAAGGAGGATTTGAAAGCGGGGAAGGAGGGTTGAGGGGAAACACCTAAAGGCAACTTTCTTTTTCTCACCCCCAGAAACTGATATGACTACAAACTGCATCAGTTTTTCCCTCTCTGATCAGTTTGTTGAGAAGTACATAGAGCCTGGAAATCACAACAGCGGCACAGATTTGAATCGGACTTGTAAGTGTTTTTCACTTGTGGTAGATAAACAAGTAGAATTAAAAAGTAGTTTCTCAAATTCAGTCACTGCTGAGGAAAGCTTCTGTCTTTTTTGTCTTGCTCACCATTTATTGTTTTTTACAGTTGCACAGGCAGTAGGTCAAAGTTTAAAAGGAAGACATAGATGTGTTTGCAAGGGTTTTGCCTATGAATACAGTACAGGGATTTGTGAGTTAACAAATTTGGTTCTTTCTGTTTCAATGGAATTTTTGGTCCTTTTTGACTGTGAATGTGGACTGTCTGATGAAGCAGAAACAGCAGGGTAGAAGGGAAGATGAAGAAGATCTTTTTCTAGCCCATCATCAGCAAACTTGATTTGTGTGTTTCTTTCACATGTAGATCTCTGGCGATTGCAGTTTCTCCTGCCCTTTGTCAGCATCGGCCTCATGTGCTTTGGGGCTCTGATTGGGCTCTGTGCTTGTGCCTGTCGAAGCCTTTACCCAGCCATTGCCACTGGAGTCCTGCATTTCCTAGCAGGTAAGTGTCCTGCCATCCTCCTCCAGAAGCCCTGGAGCACTCACGCCATGGGTGAGCTCACTATGCTTTGCTGCTTCCTTCCCCAGGGCTGTGTACACTGGGCCTCGTTGGCTGCTATGTAGCTGGGATTGAGCTGCTGCATAGGAAGCTGCCTCTGCCAGAGGATGTGAGGGGTGAATTCGGCTGGTCCTTCTGCCTCGCCTGTGTGTCAGCACCTTTGCAGTTCATGGCAGCTGCTCTTTTCATCTGGGCAGCTCGCACCAACAGGAAGGAATTCACTCTCCTGAAAGCCTACCGTGTGGCATAAGTGCTGCTGCTGCAGTCTGGGCTTTCCATGTTAGAGCCTCTTCTCCCCCAGCCCTTACTACTTTTTTCTTTTAATCAGAATTTTATCATGTACTGCATGCTTCTTGCCAGTCAAGACAATTTAGCCTGCAGGCCCTGAAGACGAAGACCTCTGGGCTAAATGACTAAAGCCTGCCAGAAGTCTGCAGAATGTGAACAGGTTTTTTAATTGGGTTTTTTTAAGAATTGTTATTATTTTTTAAGCTGCATTTGGTTGTTGACAGTTCCCCTTACGTGCCCCTTCGTAACTTTATTGCCCTGTCAGCCTGGAGGAAATAGAAGTGATATTGTGGGGTGGAAGAGAGACAAGAAAAGTTGCAGATATGCAAGAGTGGGAATCTCAGTGCGCAAATTATACATAATCAAGAGTTGTCTGCTGTGTGACTGAAGCAGGCAGTACCTACAGGGAGCACCCAAAAGACATGAGGGAATTCAGAAACCTCTGTTATGGAAATACTGTAGCTAAATCAGTCTGTAGCTCACATCTGGGTCTCCTATCACTAGTTTGCTGCGTTTTGTTGCATCTGCCAGAACTGCTGGAGGCAGAGCAGGCAGCTGTGGTAGTGCCTGTACAGCGCACCCTCCCAAAGGCACACTTTGCACTTGCTTCTTCCAAGGACTGGGATAAGATGGCCCTCAAGGATCTCTGTCCTGTAGCTGCACTGCTTCCAGGACCCAGGCTAGTTTGGTATCTGCACTACGTGTGAGTGTGAACTCTAATCTTAATTTGTGGTGCTTTTGCTTGATGTGGAATAAGGCTTTCTTCTTTATTGTTGAAAATGACCTTCTCACAAGTTTTGTTGGTTTTAATTTGGTTTAGTGTATGTGTGTATATGTACATATATAAACTTAACTTTTTTTAAACCTCACCTGTTTATCCTGTATAGCACACAACAGGGTTTTTTAAAAAGGTGCTGCTTTTTCCCCTCTTGTTTAAATTAAATAATAATAGTAATAATAAACACTGAAATTTTCAGCATTGCATTAATCTGATGGGAGGGTGAGGAAATGGTCGAGAGTGGGTTTTACTTGGGGAAAGAAGAACCAGTGTCTAGATCACTCTCTGTTTTCATGGAAATCTCACCAGAAACAGTGATGTTAGATCAGATTTTTAAAATTAAATTAAATTAAACTTGAGCACCTGCTAACTTTAAATTTTCTCCTGCTGATCAGTGTGGTCACATCATCCCAGAATTTCTAATTAGCTCAAAAATGTTACATTTTTTCTAAATCACTAAATCATCTAAAACTCTGGCCAGACTGGGTGACGTGTCATGTCAAGAAAGCAACGTTCCAAGACTGAACTGTTTCATTCTGAGGCCTTAACTCACTTCGTTTCCTTACTCCAGGCTTAATAAAAGAAGTATGGCTTAGGAAAAATAATTCCTGACAAAAAGAGTGATGGCAAGGATTCTGTGGGATTCTGGTTGATGAGAATGACACGGGAAGAGGCATTTTTAACTCATGGCTGTTCTTCTGTTGTGCCTTTGTGGGGGTTTTTTTTCCTAGTAGGTGTTTCTACCCAAGCTGTATTTGCTGGGCCAGCAAACAGCCCTAGTCATGATTTCCCTGAAGATCAGGTATAACTGCTTGTGTAATTTCTTTTAATTTTTTTTTCTCAGATGTAATAAGTTTCTTTGATTATCATCATTGAAGCCTTTACAAAGTAAAACAAAGATGTTGATGAAAACCAGAATCACTGAAAAAGCGATGGCAAGCCATTCAACATAATCATCCTTTTCCTGCTGTTGAATAATTTTTTTCTTTTCTTCCTTAAACAGTCTCTTGCCTTCCCTACAATGTCTGGGCCACTTGTAACCTCATGAGAGGGGTGTGGTGCTTTTGTGCAGTGTCTCAGAGTAAATGAAAATCTGTGCTACCTGATCTGTACTGATAGGTTGCCTTTTCAGAGTAATTATCCTGACTTAGGTAGATAAGGCCTAACTGCTTAGCTTGTCATGTTCCTTATTTGCTAGAATCACTAGGGCATGCAAGCCTCAGCTTGGGTCAAAAGTTGCTATTCTGCCGTTTGAGAGGAAACACTGCTGCTGATTTTATCTAGTTTATGGGTTTTTTTTCTTTTTTTCAGGAGCTGGCAGAATAATTGTATTGTGTGATTTTAATCTGAGCAGTGGAAATCCCGTGCCCTCACTCTTTCCTCTTGTATGGGACAGTTATGTTTCTGAAGTGTAAATCTCAGTTTTTCAAATGTTGGCTCTTTTGCTTCCAAAAGAATTGTTATAGGGAGAAAAGAGGATGTTAGAGGTGCTATCAGTTCTTTCTTCATCATTTTAAATACCAGCAAAAGTAAGATTGCCTGCTTGTGTCTTTACCTGAGACAAATTTTTCTGGTTTTCTCTGCCCAGAAATGAAGAAAAGAAGCTTTCATTCATCCCTGATTTGGACCATTTTAACTAAAATGATGGTTGCCTTTCAGATTTGCTGGGGGTTATTTTCTCTTTTACCCTTGTATAAAGATAACTTCATCAGAGTGGACCTTGGTGAGAGGCAAATCTTGCCCAGAAAGAGGGCTGGCCCGTCTGTTGGAGATGGTGGATCTGTGTATTGCTATCTTGCTTTCTGTACTTTGCTCAAGGTGAGCAAAAGGGAGCGAGAAGAGTTCTTGGACTGCTGGCTTTTGTTCAATAAATGGCATTGGAGGACAGAACGGCAGAGGAAATACTGAGGATGGAGTAAACCTGTAAAAGAGGTGATTAAGCACACTAACTAACAAATAATGAGAGATGCAGAGTGTGTGACATGAGCTCTTCACACTGACTGACAGAGCCTCATGCCTTCTTCAGAGGCTGCATTCAAGAGGAACTTCAGGCAGATGTGTATGTGGTCACATACATGTTTGCAAATGCAGACACCCTTGCTCCGAAAAGCAAGAATTGCTTCAGCTCAGGAGGATAAATGGCTGTATTTGTATTCCTCAGTCTTTTGTGGTCTGACCATGGAATATGTTTGCTGATACTGGTTCAGTGCTGAAGGTAGGGATGGGGCAGATACAGTCAGCTGAAAATAGTGAAAAAAGGGGCTGTTGTGTGTCTGTGTGCCCAGGGAAAATGGCTCTAACTGAAATCTCTAACACACTTGTAGGGGCTAGTGAAAGTGAATAGGATGGAAATCAAAGGAAAAGGAGAAACAAGAGGAGGCATCTGGAAGGAGTGTAAGAACTGAGGACTCTTGGCACTACGTGGGAGCAAGCTCCCAGGACTCTGGCATGAATTCCCCCTGTGGTATTGTGTACCCAGGACAGCAAAGGCCAGCTGCTGCTCCTGCACCACTCACAGCTCTGTCACAGTGGTGACTTAAGGGGGTGAATTGTCGTCTTGTGCTTATGAGAAGCTCCTAAAGGTTCTGTCCCCCAAATCTGAGCTCAGCAAGCTGCATTTCAAACGTGCCACTGTATGACGTATGTTTCTTCCTCACAGGCTTGTATTTGTTTTCCTGCCGAGTCTCTGAAAACTCCGGGAAAGCAGGATTAGTAGAAAGCTTCACAGATAAATAAAGTTTTTAGTCTAGGTAGTAGCCGTTAAATTTTTTTCTTCAAATGGATGTTTTTCCCATGCTCTCCCCATGCTCCAGCAGTTTTTAGAAGGGATTGATCAATGAAGCTGCAAAGAGGGGGTTTATTACTGTGTCTATAAGGACAGCTCCAGCTAGAATTAGAGATGGCTGAAAACAGAATAGTCAATTGCATTTCCTTACTTTAATAAAAAAGTAAGGAAATAAAAAACAGTATAGAGCAGACACAAAATACTACTTTGTTGTGTAAAGAGGACAGTTTGCCGCATACAAAAGTGATGATATATTTTGGGTGCAAGTGGCAGGAGAGTCCAGGATGACCCAAGAGGCCCTTCTAAGTCTTGTCATGCCAGAAACTATGTCTATCTGGTTTTCCTTGTGGATCATGCTGGCCTGATGATCCTTTCCTTAAAGCAGGTCTGTTGCAGTCTTTTTGCTATTGTAATAATGAATGCCTCCTCTCTCCTCGTCTAAAATGCTCTGAAGTATTTTTTTGAGAAAGGTGTTTGGATTTTGGTTAGGTTTTTTTGTTTTGTTTTGTTACAGTTTTTGTCATGTAGGGCTGGCACCAAGTTATGTACTAGCCTGCAGTCAGTCTCTTGCAGTGTTCTGTGATTCAAGGCAATGACTTCTGAAAAGCTCTTTCCCACTTTATAGCATTGTTTGTACTCCGCCAGCACCTGTTACTCAAAGAAAAATTCTGAAATGTCAGCAGCTTATCATTGCATCTCAGACTGACTATCCACCCTTATTTGTGTATATTTCTTGCTTGAGGGGATTGTGTGTCTCCACTGAGAGGATAACATCTTGAAGCTGCACTTTTTTTCTCATTTCCTCAGGAACAGCTAGAGTTTGTGCTGTAGAACTTTATAAGCTGGTTTTGAATAGGAAGGGACCCAAAGTTTGCATGTTTCTCTCAACTTCCCTATTGCTGTAGAATATTGCCCTGTGTTTTTAAACTATGGCTTTACAGAGTGCCACATGAACCCTTTGTTCAGGTGATGGTTCAGATGTATGGCAGCGGAAAAGTGGATCTTCCATAACTGGAAGATTGCATGGTGTCTGGATAATGGCAATAACAGCCATATGCAAAATTAACACTTAACAAGCACTTGTCTGCCTACTGATACATGCCAAGCCTTTGTACAAAGCAGTGAGCACTGAAAAAAACATGAAAGTAATCATATATTCCACTCCTTTGTCTCCTCCTTCCTTCTAAATGTACCCATTTTAAAAATAGCCACAGGGACAGTGTGTTATTTATGCCTCAGGTTAGAGCCATGAGTGTCAGGTGTCTCTGCTCCATGGTTTCTGTGTACAGACAAGGGTAAAGAAAATGGCAGAGTTTTGTAGGGGATCCAAGCATCTCTTTTGCATTAGGTTTCCTGAGGTGAAGATTGGAAATCTTGAAGAAAGCTGGAATGCTTTGTTTAATGAGAATTGTTATTTAATCAGAATCCTCTTTCAAAAAAGTTAGGGATTTTTTTACCAGTCTTTTCCCCACCTTTCTCACATCTTTCATGTGCCTCTTTTAAAGTCTCTCTTACATTAAAGTGTTTTAGAATATTATATTTTTTTATATCTTCCTGCCCCTGAAAGCTCAGCCATGAGGAGTTGCATTGGTTGTGTTAGTATTGACTGTCCTTGGCTCCATGTCAGGTGAGTGTGATTAAAGCCTGTCCCAGCAGTGTCCAACCACCATGTGCCATCTGTATTTGTACTCTTGGACTGAGCTACAGAGTCAGCACTGCAGTGAATTTTGGGCTTTTTTCATCCTCTGAGACCAAGTACAGCTTGCATCTTTAGGTGATTTGATTTTTTGGGAATTTGCTGTATGGTGCCAAGTAGCTGACACTGTTGGCTAAGTGACCATGACAGTCAATACCTTTTTACATTAAATGGTTTCTAGGTGAATTCCCTGAGAATGTTTCTCATTTTCAGAGGATTGGCCTGTGACAAATGTGTAAGAGCACCAAAGGTGGCCACCTGAAGTGTTCTCACTAATGTTGATTTCATTGTTGATTCAATCCACCAGTTGATCACTGAGTTGGTGGATTTTGGAGCACTGGCTGGGTGACAGCTGGAGTGTACTGGACTGGCATGCAGAGTGAGTGCTGATATTCTGTGGTGCCTCAACTCTGCCAGGGCCTTTCCTGCATGCTGGTGATTTGGGTAGCAGATGCTGGAGAACTGGTTTCACAGCCTTTTCCAAATCCTTCCTGGGTCTCAGCCCTGCAGTGGACAGTGCTCCCTTACCCACTGCTAATTCCCTAATGTAAACAAACTGCACCCACACAAACTGTGGGTAACTCTGTGGTCCCAGTGACTTTACTCAAGTCATTTCTCCAGCCCTCATAAAATTGCTTTGATTAAGAAAGGGGTGGGGTTCTTGCCCACAAATCACATCTGCTTCCTGAATGCCTTCTGGGGCTGTAGCAGTAATTTCTTTTGCAAACAGATTCCTTTTGTCTTATGCTGAAGTGACCCATTCAACCAGCCAGCCCTGATTTGCATTTTGCTGTTTACTTCCACACAAAACAACAGCAGCAGTGGTGTAGAATCAATCACGGTGTCTGCATGGTGCTGAGACTACTCGGGTTCAGTAAAGGCCTTGGAGTTCTAGGAAGTGGTTACCCATCCTCATCAGATAATGAGATGTCACAAGTGGTGTCAGTAGCATGGTGCTGCTGGCAGAGCCACCCCAATGTCCCAGTGTAGAACTGGGAGGTGAGGCAGGAGAAGCTGCTGAGCTGGCTCAGGCTGCAGTGGGAAATGAGCAGTCCTGGAAAGTGTGTCCCAGCTTGTGGAGCAGCTTCACCATTCTGCTTGAGCCACCACAGAGCTGCCCAGGAATAGCACTGGGACAGCTGTATCAGTGGGGTGAGGGATGGACAGCATGGACCACGCTCTGTGCTGGGGATTGAAGGGGAGACTGGAGCAGCCAGGGCTCACCTCTGCTGGGAGCACAAGGAAATGTGCAGCATTGTGTGGAGAGGAAGCCAAACCTGTTTGCAGCAGATAAGTGTGCTTTACCTTCAGCTGCCTTGGTGAGTTGACAGGAGGAGCATCATCCAGGTGGCAAACTTGTTACTCCCCTTCTGTCTCCTTGCTTCCTTCTCCCAGCTCCTGAATGTCCCCTCACTGATTCTTCCTGCCCTGTTTTCTCCCTTTCACCACAATAAATAAACTAGCTATTCACTTCAAAGGGACTTTTGGCCATCCTTGGAGGACCTTAAATCTGTCCACATCCCCATTCCACACTCAGCTGGAAGTGGGTGCATCTGTAAGCCTAAAACCAGCTAATTGGAAATGTGAGGCAGTGGGATATGTTAGGGCAGGCAACTACAGGCGCTGGCACTCAATTTAATATGGCCTGTATGCTGTTGGCTCTACTTTGCCAGGTGCTCAGTTTACAGTTTAAGCTCAACATTTAGTGTTTACACAAAGAGAAATAAGAGCTTAGTTTGCAGTAAAAGATTTGCGCTGTATAGTCTATGCTATCTGCTTCTGTTATGCTCCCTGCCCTGGGTCATCTTCACCCCAGGAGATGCCAGCAGGCAGCTGATAGCGTTTTAATCCATGGGCATTGTTGGTGTTCAGCAGGCTCTCAGGGAAACAGATCAACTGATGGAGCACTGGAGAAAATTGCTATAGTGGTGTCACACACAATGCAAAGATTCTGGTCTACAGGTAGACAATAGGGAGTTTTTTTCCCCCATTTTTCAGTGACTGTATCATATGTTTAGTTGGGTTTTTTCCTCTATTGCAGGTAATCTTTAAATTCCCTGGTAGAATGTCTAGAAATTATAGGAGTCACCTTTGTCTTCTCATTGGAAAGGAATGTTTTCAACAAAGATGTCACAAGATTTCAAACTCCCTAGCTTAATGAAAAATTATGAGGGTGAGCTGAAGCAGTGAGAAGTGGACTAAGAAAGTCACTGAAAATGAAGAACCAGAAAGGTTGAATTCCAGACAAAGATGATGTTTTCTGTGGGTTCCCTATTCTGGGACATAGTAAATTGGGATATGTGTAAAAGAAAGAGGAAGTAATTGGTCTTCACTTGACCATGTTCAGCCTTAACTGTCATTGCATCTTGAAGCTGTAAATAGCTGGGGGTATCCTAAAAGAAGTGAACAGCACCTCTAGAACTTTTAGAAACCATAACCTACAAGCTGGGGAAGGAAGGACTTTTTGAGTGGGACAAGTGACATTTTTTACGAAGGAAATTAATACAGACAATTGCTAGCAGTTGTCCACATCCATGGGTGAGAGGACAGGAGGTAACCAGTCTATAGTAGAAGAGCACTAAGCTGATGGACAGGAAAAAAAAAAAATCTCAGTCTCAGCGTGCTTGGTTCTGGGTGGATGATTCTTTGTCCTTTCAGCCCTACATTGTTCCTCATCCCAGCCATCTACAGGTAGCTGCATCATCTACCCAAGAGCTCATCTACTGAGTGTTAGAGAGAAAGACACTATCTCTGTGTGACTTTCTTTATTCTCTCACAGAATTATTTGTGAAATACAAATACCAAAACCACTAATTGAACATGGACTCTCAAAAGAGCATTGTGAAATTTGGTGAAGGTTCAATTGCAGTAATTTCACGACTATAAGGC
>VRYO01001681.1:3043628-3097606 GCA_009812075.1 Sialia sialis | reverse complement strand
TTTATAGTAATGAGATTACTGTACTTATTTTACTTGAGACACTGTCTCAAGATGTGTTTGAAAAATTCAATTATATAGGTGTTTCCTAAAATCTTCTGTATTTGTTTGAGATGTGTTTAATTTGGGGTTTATTTAATCTAGTTGCTCAGTGAGACAAACCTGAAGAAGCTGTGATGTCTATATATTTATGATGTTGTCCTTCCTTCCCCTTTAGAATTTACTGATCAGTTCAAGCCAGAGATGCTGAAATACTGGTTCTGTTTCTTGTAAAGGAACCTCATGGAAGACAGGGCCACTGTTGGTGCCTCTGTTGAAAGTAGCATCTGAGTACTTACTAAGATGTTCCAAGCAGAATGATCCTTTGTCTAGATGACTTTTTTTTAAATGCCTGATGTCACTGTTACTCGATGAACAAGAGGTATTAAGTATCTAGACTTTTTTAGGTGATTTTGCAAAACATGAAAGAAATGCACTGGGGTTTGCTCTCTGGGATTCAGAACAAGCAAAAGACTAGCCTTGAAATCCTGCAGACATTTGAGTGATGCCATGCAGATCTGGTTTGTAAAATTCACTGTAACTGATACATAACTGTTTGGAACCTTGGTGCAGAATTCTAAGAAAGTTTGTCACTTGCTGTAAATGAAGCAGCTCTGTTTGACTCTACATGATATAATCTCACCGTATTCCTGTCCCATTTATGGCATTTCCTGTAGGGCTGAAATGAGACTACATATGTTATTTGTAGCCCAGAACTGCTGTCTCTCAGACATTGCTGGAGTAATTAATAGGGAGTTACATTAAAACTTTGTCATAAATAGCAGAATAAGAGGACAGATATTTGATATGCAGTGAGATGTCTTTCTAATATTTGCTATGCTGGACCAGGCTGAAAGTGATCAAAGGAAAGCATCAGAGATGATAGGGAACTAGACAAAAGCAAAATTTAGAAGATAAGTCTAAACTGTAAATTATGTAGTTGATATTCCTTCTGGCCTTGCAGGAAAGCAGACAGCTTCATACTAGTGACACAGTCATATCTGTTCTGAGATAGTATTCTTCTTCAGCTTGTTCACGCAGAAGCAGTCATCAGCAGTTTCCCAACAAAATTCTTTGGACTTTACCTCTGAAAATGATGGTTTTTTAAGCAAGATTTCTTTGTTACAGATTTCTCTTCCTTTTCACATATTTCTAAGACAGCATTCTCTTTCAAATAGGAAACAACTTGTTTCTCATCATACTGTTTTTCTAACAAGAGATTCTGCCCTATTTGAAGTCATTGTGTGCTTCATTCTTGAGCTCCTCTTTGTTCTGTCTTTATTTTTTAATGAAAATTCTTTCTAATGTGTGACTGACTTCTCTCAGATGAGTCCTTTGAACTGTTTCCAGTTGTGTTATTGAAAGCTACACAAATCTTCTCATAGTGGCAAAATTTAACAAACAAGAGGAAAACATTAAAATCATGAGCAAGTAAGCCCAAGGAGAGAAGAGCTGATCCAACTGGAAATAATGAAATTTGAAGAGTTTCCAGCATCTCAGTGCCACAAAGTGTTGGGCACTTTGGGTCTGTGATGCTGATGTAATAGGTCTTGTATTCAAAACTTAGAAGGAAATGCTGTGAATTCAACTCTGGTAAATCCAGAATTGGTCACACATTTTGGGGTTTTAAATAAAATTTTAAGATTTTTAGTGTTAGATGTTAATTTTGTTTCAACATATTGCCCTACACTTATAGAAAAAATAAGAAGGGACTTTGGGACTTTGTTGCTTGCCTAGATTCTGTGGTACAGGGAATTTGTTTTGAAACCACATTGTGGTTTTCAGCTCATGGGGTTTGCTTTGCTTTGAGGTTTTCTTTGTTTGTGAGTCAAAGAAAATCTTAGTAAGATAACTGTCTCCCCAGAGATCACTGCATCAACTTTTAATCTCTAGGATTATGCTGCTTTATAGAATGTCTGACTGCTTCAAGATTGACAAATTTACTTTGTCTGGGGCATTATCTTATGAAGACCTACAAAAATATTAGGTTAAGGGAAAGTGTCAGCCAGTTGAACATTTCCAGTCCCTAGCTTTTTCACAAAGCCTGTTAATATGAGGCTTCCAGTTAAAGCTCTGTAGGATAGTATAGAGACAAGTGAGCAAATTGCACAATGAAGCCCTGAATGTGCAAGTTAAAGTAAACACACAAACATACAGTTACAGCTATGGGCAAAGTATCAGCCTTGGCACTTCTTACCACTTGTAGATAGTAAGAAATGCAAATTCAGAGATCTTCTTTTACTAGCCAAGTAAAGTAATTGTAGCCAGAAAAGGTCTGCAGAGAAGAAAATGAGAGAAATCTTTTCTTTCAAAGAAAATAAGATGTGACTCAGAAAACAATATTTTGGTTATATCTGGCAGTAACATAAGCTGATAAGCAAAAATGAATTCAGCAGTAGTCTTAGATAAAATGTTCTCTGTACAAAAAGTAAACAAAGCACCAAACACATAACTTGGCAGTGGTTGGAATGTGTGAAGACGTGCTCAGAACTGTGCAAGAGAGGATAGCAAACTTGCCAAGCCAAATTAAAACTAAACAGTGGCCTAACTATCAGTGTGCCAAGGAAAGCCAAACTGTAATGCCAAGGAAAATATAAAGGTTAAAGTATCAGGGAATATAGTGATTACTGAAAAATATGTTTTGATTGATGGATGTATGTATTTACAGTTAAACTTGCTAAACAAGTGGTAAGTGATGCCCTCAGTAGATCTACAGACAAAACAATGGAAGAGTGGAAGAGTATGCATGTGATTTTGGCTTTTCTCTAGCAAAACTGCAGAAAAAATTTAATGTTTTGGAAACAAAACAAGTAACATCTTCTGGGTAAGTTACTCCAAGGGTTAGACTGCTTGTGTCACTCAGTCCAGCAGAACTTGAAGGAAAAAACCTACAATAAGCTGTGTTTCTAAAGTAATAGAATAAATTGGCAAATAGAATTCTTGTACTGAAGTGCATAATGCCAAGGAACCAACTGACCAGTGCCTCGATCCCTGGCAGAGTAATGGAGCGCCTCACTCTGGAGACATCTCTATTCACATGGATGAGAAGATCAGGAGTAGTCAGCATGGATTCACTAAATCTAAATAATGCTTCACCAACCTGATTGTGTTGCTCTACAAAGCAGAAATCACATGGGTGGATGGCGGGGAGCAGTGGATATTGTCCACATTGACTTCAGCAAGGCTTTTGACACTGTCCCTCATAGGCAAACTCAGGGAGTGTGGACAAGATGAGGGCACAGTGAGATGGATTGAATTGGATGAGCAGGAGATCCCAGAGGGTTGTAATCAGTCTAGTTGGAGATCAGTAGTGCTGTCCCCAAATACTGGGCCTAGGATTGTTTAACTTCTCCATCAATGACTTGGGTGAAGACTTCCTCAGCAAGTTCACTGATGACACAAAGCTGGGAGGAGTGGCCAATACCCCAGAGGGCTGTGCGAACCTCAACAGGTTGGAGTGGTGGGCAGAAAGCTGCCACAAAGAAGCCCATGTTTGGAGTTCTTGTCACACTGTAATACACTGCCTGCCCAGCAGAGGAGTTTGAGAACCAAAAAAATCTATATCCTCAATCCAACAGAAGCAGGAGTAAATATTGATGGAGTTACCCTAAGCTAATTTCCAGGCAGAAGCCAGAGAGAAATTGAGTAGGCAAAGAAGTGGCACAAGCTTTACCAGTGTTCACACTCTTTGTTCTGCCTGCAGAAGAGAAGTTTTATCTTCCCATACATCCCAAATGGATTGACTATCCAGTATAGCTTTTGCTATTGAAACCTTCAATAAGTCTTATGTCAGAAAGTTCAGGAGCTGATTGCAACACATATCAGAGCTGTACAGAATGACAAGAATGCATTCAGGCACAGATGGATGCTGCTTACTGTGCAAATATGACTGATAGAAATCAGGGACTCGATGTCCAGTGGGATACACATGGATAGGAACAAGATGCAAAAAGAGACAAAATACACAAGTTCCAAACATACAATGGAGTGAAGTGGGAAGGATGAGTGTCTAGACTGTGAGAAAATGCACTGAAGTAGAACAAAGCTGTTTTAACTAGGGCTGTCTGGAGCTGACCTACTCTTCACTGCCCAGCCACACACCCCACATGAATTTACCCAATTTATCATTGCACATCCTTTTTCTGCTAACTATTCAAACATTCTTATTGCAGGCAGTTTCTTGATGTGCTGGGAACTGGGTAAACTCCTGAACTCCCAAGTGATGACTGGCATCCATAAAGTGATAAGACATTTCATCAGTCACAGACTGTTATCTCATTCCACCACCTCACAACCAACAGCATTCTAATCATACATTAGCACTTAAAATTATAAACATGCTATGTCCTTCACTGCAGTCTTAAATGTTCTGTAAGTACTATGTCTGGTATGAGAAACAGACAAGAGAGCAAGATAGAGGTTGAAATTTTCCTAAATGTGTAAGCAAAAGGCTACGTAAAGTCATAAACAAAATGTCTCACCTGAATTATTTTCTGAATATAAAAGAGGCAGCTTGACTGAGAATTGAGATCTCCATGGGGCTGGGGGCTTCCTGAGTTGGTAGTTCCTTGCTGTGTCTCAAGGCACAAGGCACTAAGTTCTTCAGCATTCAGAGCACAACAGCATCCAGCTCTCACCAAACCTGTCCTTGGGCACAAAGGTATGGGCTTTGATCTGACAAACCCTTGTCAAGTAAGGGAGGAGAGGACTGGCACTGGGACTGCAAATGTGGTCATTTACCTGCTACAAGACCAAAGCCTGAAGAGGAGATGTAATACAGGCAGCATGCCCTCATCTAGGGGCTGGCCCAACAGGAGAAAACCCAAATCTACCACAGTCACCAGCCCAGAGCATTGTGTACTGGCTCAACAAATTGCAGAATCATCTCCTCTCTTCTTCCTGAAGGGTGGAGCTCTTTTCACTGTCTTGATGGTTTTTTCCTTGTCTTTTTTTCCCCAAAAACCTTTAAATATACCCAATACGGAATTCAGAAAACAACAATTTCCAAAGCGTCAGAGGTGGTGAATCATCTGACAAAATAATGTAGCAATAGTGTATATGGATGTTGGTGCAGATGTATATATATCTATAGAAAGAGAGAGATTTTGAAGGGCTCGTGGAAGGATACCCACTGTGTGAAGTACAGTATTTGGGCTTGATAATTCAGATTATGATTGTGGAAATAGTGAAGAGAAGTTTCTAGGGTAGTTTAATCAATATAAGCTTAATTGTATGTCTCCATGTAGATTAACAAAATCCTGGTCTGATAAAATGCAGAGGGATTCCAGGACTGATTAAAAGCTTGCTGTCATGGTTTCACTTGCCATATGCAGCATTGGTTCATGTCAAGAAAAGAGAGCAACTAAACCTTTGCTATCCAGTGTTTATTCTAGTAAGTCTGTAGCAGTAACCTTGAGCTCGTGGCCAGCCTTCAGAAAGGCTACAGGAAAGCTGGTAGTGAACGATCATAGTAGTGTCTTCAGGGCATGATTTCACATTTCCTGTAGGAGAAGCAACACCACTTAAAATTTAGCCCATTAATGACTTATTCTTTATATATTCAGATACCAAACATAGGAAAAACTGTAGAGTGTACACTCAATGCATCCTAATTTAGCAATCTGAATAACAGAGTAGAGGTAGTGTAACATACATCCTCTTTTCTTCAGGAAGTCTCTAATTGCCCTGCCTCTTGAAAGTGGAAGACTCAGAGCTCTCAAATGCTCCCTTGATTTAAACAGGTCCTACTGCTGTTACAAATGAAAACCTTCAGTAAAAAAGCACTTTTCTGTGTCTTGCAACCTGAGGCTGGAGACAGTTACCAACATGAGTCTCCAAGCTATTTATGCCATTTTAAGTGGAAGTGGTAGGTTGGGAAAAATGGCACAAGGAGAGAGATATGAGATGGCAAGTGTAGAAGCAGGAAAACTTTTGGCAATTGAAAAAAGGAAAATGAGGTCTGAACAGTGGGCGAATGAGAAACTAAAGCAGATAGTGCATAGCAGATGACAAAGATAGGCGACACTGGAATATACTAGCAGAGCTGAGTGAGGATAGTGGTCTAGAGTAGTCAGGGTTGAAATGTATTTGCAAAGGTGGGATAAGAATTTTATGTGCTGCTTGGTATTATGCCTTCCCCACCCAGGCCATCCCTTCCTCTTTCTCCCAGGAGGATCTGTGAACACACCTCTGTTTACATTAACTTTACAACCAGAAAAAAAAACAAAACCATTTTGCTCTGTTGAGAACTGCACATGAATTTAAACAACAGACTTCAAAACACTGACACATAAAACTAAGTATTTTAGTGGGCTGCTGAATCTGGATTAGTGTAATGAACCTTGGTGTCATAGGTATGAATTTGTGTCATGAGTTTTTCGGCTTGGTCTGTAACAGGGGTTCCTGTTAAATGAGCACAAACATTTATGGTCGTCATTCTTTTTCAGGGAACTCAGAGGCATTCCAGGAACTTGTTTTGGATACCAGACTGTATGTTCATCTCCCTGTGTGTGGGTGTTCCCTGGTCTCCCCTTGGATGAAGCAGCCAAACCTCTTGGTGGATCTTAGAGGCTAAAGCAGCTTGAGGGGGTGTCAGTATTGAAAGAAGACAGCTTTATTTAACCTGTACCCATTTACTTTATCTTTTAAGTGGGAAATGTCACCAGGCCCCTAAATTGAAAGCCAGCTGTCTCAGGGTTCTCAGCTGATCATGCATTCCTGGCTTTTGCTACAGGTTCCAAGGAGATGCATTTGTCCCTGGTTTATATCAACAGCAGTGTCCCCAGGTGGTGGTGGCAGCAGGTTCCACACTGCCAGGGCATGCTGTATTTCTGATTTCTGACTATCTGTGGCCAAGAGACACTGACTGCAGTCTTGAAAACCTTTTTGGAGTTATGGCCCCCTTGCCCTGACAGTTGCAGTGGGTTATTGTGAGTTCCACCAAAGCCCAACAGCTCCTGGACCTCTCAGGACCAGGACCAACAACCTCTCTGTGAGTGAGCCTGTTTCTCAGCCTGCTGCTTGCTCTACAGAAAAAGGGCAGAACAAACAAGGAAATGGGTGCTTCTGAAGGCCTCTGCACAAGAATGTCACTAACACTTGGGAGAAGAAGGCTGGGAAAGTCTTGATGTTTCCAGTGACAACAGAGGAAGGCAGCTAGGGCCCGTCACCACCTGCAGTGACTGCACAACAATGGGACACCTGCACCCCATCTCTCTTCTGTGGATTGCATCTCCTCTTTCCATGGCTTGGGGAAGGAATGTGCGAAGGGATGCAGCTCTGGATTTCGTGTGGAATAATGGACTTTGCCTGCTTACAGATCCTCATGAGGACTGGATGGAGGCAGCCATGAGGGTGGTGAGGCAGCCTGCTTGGGTGTTGTAGCTCTTCTCTAGCACACAGCCCACAGTGTTTACCTCACATTCGGCAATGCTGATAAGGAAGAAGCTGCTGCTCTCTCAGCATATCATATTACTCTCCTGCTTCAAGCCCCTATCATTTCCTGGCTCCTGTCAGCTCCACCTGCCTTCCCTCCAGCAGGTTATACATGCAGACCATGAGGTCCGCTCCATCATGGGAGGAGTGCAAGACAGTGTGCAGAAGGGGAACAACATACGTAGAAATGACTTCAGAAGGTCCCCCACAGTCAGCTCAGGAGACACTGCCTTCTGAGACTGCTGGGAGAAAATGGTGACAGTGAAATCTTGAGAGAGCTGGTGTTTCACCTTTGTCACCTGAGGGGGTGGGGTGTGACTATAGATAAAAGCAGGCACTGACTTTGAGAGGGTGCTGCAGACTGGAGTTACGCAGCTTCACTATTCAGAAATGCCACCATCAAGCTGAGATGAACACACAGCAGCAGTGAAACTCAAGGCAGTGCATACCAGACACCCTCAAACCAGGAGGCACTTTTAGAACTTGTTTTGGGGCTGACTTAGAAACTGGAAATAATAATAATAATAATAATAATAATATATTTCCTCATAATGACTGACTGGGCTTTTTCAGCCTTAAAATCTGTCCAGACCTTCCATGCAAGACAATATTAGGCCAGACTGTTTGTTTGTTTATTATATTACTGTGTTAACACTACAACCGGTTATGTCACCAGAAATCATGTGGCTGTCTTAGATTCGCTTTTCTGCCTCTAGACAGGTAACGTGGAGCTTGCTTCTTCTCTTTAGAACTGATTTTCTCTTCTAATTCTGACTACCCAAACAGTCATTCTGTATCCTTCAGCCTCCAGTCTCCTGGTCTTTGGAGGGGCAGATCCTTTAGGGAATCTCTAATGCTCATGTTATTGCAAGAAAGCTTCTTCTGCCACTCATAGGAAAACTCCTTGGTCTGGACAGCAAAAGCACCATTGATTCTGCTGGTGCTGAACAGAGATCTCTTCTTGAGGCTGGTGGCAACATCCACTGAAGTGGCTGGGTACTTCATTTGAGGAAGCACAGCCTCTAGGAGATGAAGGACAGCCCACCTTCTACAAGAAGATCTGACATCTTAAACTTCCTTGGGTAAGCCTTGTTAAAACTGTGGATTCCTTACACATTTTTTCTCTCCTTCAACTGAAGACTTATCCCAAACACTGTTTTTCAACAAGCCCAAGAGTATGAAGTGCTACCACCCCTGAGGGCCAGCTAGTTTGGTTCTATGTGCCAGTGGAACTGTTTTCAGCAGAGTCAGTTTATCTGAAGAAACAGTCCCCCAACAGTATGGATCGACTGCCCCACACAAGTGACCTGAGGCTCAAAATAAGTTTATTTTGCCTGCAGTTTTGGTCAGACAGTAGCGTGAGACTGAGTTTGATGAGATGACATCTAACACTCTCATGTGCTGCCCCTTGCTGCTTGTGAGAGTGGAGCACAAACAGGTAACATGCAAAATTCACACAAATAAGTGGGATCAGAAAATTAGTTTTATTTCCCTAAACAGTACTAGAAATGCCCTCACAATCCCAGTGCATTTGTTGTAACAGTACAAACATGATTAGCATTTAATACTATTTAATAAATATGCTGATTAACCTAGGCAACAGTAATCAGTACTTGCACAAATTAACAAACTTGACCAGTCAGTAGAGTGAAACAACCATGAGGATATGATATATTAGCTCTGCTTTGCATTTTAAAGTTGAATTTGGGCATCCCTTCCTAATAATCTGAAGTAGTCTTCTTCCAAAACTGAAGATATGTTTGGCTATGACTGGAGTCTCTATTTCTTTATTTTGTATTTGTTGCTGAATTTGTTGCTGACAAAAAACTAATCTGTTATTTGGAGTGCTGTGACAATGGGAAGAACAGAATTAATTTGTGATCTGGAACTTTATAATATCTTTTTTGATCAGGTTTATAAATCAGCAAAGTTTTGGAAGAACAAGATGAAGTGTCTGTTTTCAAATTGAAATTATTCTGATAAATCCAAATTGGAGTAAATACTTTTGGTGACAGTTCCTCTGGACTTGGGGACTCCAGGAATTCGGTTAAGCATCTGCAGAGGTTCCTCACAACTCCCTCTTGGCCCCCAATTAAGAACTAGGCCAGCCAGGTACCTGTCAGGGGTGGGGTTTACTCTAACAGGCTGTAGTTCAGTCAGACTCCAAATGGTGTTTCAAAGCCTGCCTTCTTTGTTGCACTTCTCATAAGCCCTGTGCCCATAGAGCCTTTTATCACAGCACATCTGTCCTCCAACATCCTTTTTCTGCAAACTTACATTCTTAAGGTCAAACATTTGCCAGCAACAGCTCACACACATAGCAACCCTGAGCACAAACTCAGGCTGGGTGGAGAACAGATCCAGGAGAAGGACCTGGGGCCATTGATGGACAAGAAGCTCAACACAACCTCAACATGAGTGCAATGAGCACTCACAGCCCCGAATGCCAACTGCATGCGGGGCTGCATCCAAAGCAGGGCAGCCAGCAGGTTGAGGCAGGTGATTATCTTCCTCTACTCCCATCTGGTTAGACTTTACATGAGGTATTGCATCCAGCGTAAGAATGATGTGAACCTGCTGGAGTGAGGCCAGGGGAGAGCCATGAAGAAGATCTGAGGGCAGTAGCACTCCTCCTATGAAGATAGAGTGCTGGGGCTGTTCATTATGGGGGAAAAAAGGCTCCAGGGAGATTTTAAAGCAACCTTCCAGTACCTAAAGAGAACAACAAGAACTACTAAAGGGCTACAAGAGAACTGGAAAGGAACTTTTTACATGACAAGAGGGAATGGCTTTTCAATGAAAAAGAGTAGGTCTGGATTAGATATTAGGAATAAATTTACTGTGAGGTTGCTGAGGCACTGGGACAGGTTTATCCAGAGATGTTGTGGATCCCCCATTCATGGAAGTATTCAAGATGAGACTGGATGGCACTTGAAGCAACCTGTTTGAGTGTAAGGTGTCCCTGCCCATGGCAGGGGTTTAAAACTATTTTTCAGGTCCCTCCCAACCTAAACCATTCTATGATTCTATGATTCTGTGGTTCTGTGATTCTATGATTCTGTGATTCTATGATTCTGTGTGATTTGGCATTATGACTTGAATAAATGAATAATTACTGAAGGGGGTTTCCAAGGGCAGAAGATTTGCAGCTCCTCCTAAGCCCCTCTGAGGTAGTGCAGGGCAGGGAGCAGCTGGGTGAGTGGTGTGCTTGAGTTGTCCTCCCTCCTGTCCTACTGCCAGCACATGGCCCATCACTGTGATAGGCAGAAAATGTCAGGCTAGTTGTTGTAGTGAGATTTATTCTGTCCTGCTGTCTCATTTGCCCTGTATCACAGGCACCTAGGATGTACTGTATCTTGAAAACTTGCTTGGCAAGGAGTGACGGCAGCTGCACTGGGGCAGGTCTCAGCAGAAGGGAGCCCCATAAATGACTAGCTGATGACCTTTGATTTGACTACCAGTGTGTAGTAAGCAAATATTTAAACCCATGCCATACAGAAGGGAAGTAGAGCTTTAGCATGGGGAACTCAGGCAAGGGGTGCTGCTATGATAATCCTGAGTTGTGCTTGGGAAGGGGCAAGCAGCCCTCTTCCCCTCCTCTTGCGCTCCAGCAGAGCAGCCTGTCCTGCCCATCATGCCCACACCAGGGAAGGGGCAGATAGCTGCTTAGACCCCAACAAGTCAGGTGGCTGCTGTACCAAGGAAGGCAGAGTTTTTCAAGTATTGCTTCAAGCCCAAAGGCAAAATAACTGTGGCCATTCCTCCTGCCCACATTGCCTGTGACCCCATACAAGCAGAGGCTGTGTGACAGAGAGGCCATCTCTGCATCTGGCTGCCTGCTGTGGCCAGAGGCCCAGCGGGCTGGACCCAACTGCTGGTCTTCTACCGTGGCTGGTACCCACATACTGACGAGTCTTCAAGAAATCTGTTGGTGTTAGGTGCAGCAACCAGCCAAGGGGGTATTTATTCCTCAGAGTGGTGCCGAATTAGCTCATTTGGTCAGTTTATGATGAGGTACTTGCACTTAACAGTATTCTTTCTGTTGGATTTTTATAGTTTTGTCTTTTCTTTTTTAAACATAAAAATAATCAGTCTTAAAATAAAATACCCTGGGAAGTGGTCTATAAAAGGAGAAAATCCTTGCCAAGGGAATGCCACAGCAGTAAGCCCAAGCCACAGAAAGCCCGGTTGAAGGCTTCACTTTGGCGCAGCTTCTCAGAGGTTAACCAGGGTCTGTAAGCAAACAGCTTAAGGAAGAAGCCCAGCTTAGTGCCTAGGTCTTGGGCCGTCCCAGAGCCTAGCAGCCTAATGCCCTTCCAGCAGCCCCTCCCTCCCAAAGGCGATGCTGGGCAAACAGAGCCAGCCCTCGCCCTCTCCTCACGCAGCAAGGACGGACCGGACCGCGCTGGGGCTTGGGGGCATCGCAGGAGAGAGAGGGTGTTCACTTGAGACGGGCGCAGAGCCATGTGTATATAAAGCCTGGGGCAGCAGCCCGGGAGGATTGTTTAGCACAACCACACCTCGGCTCGCTTGGCAGCACGGCGAGGCGCTGCCGCAGTGCCGGCACTTGAACCCCGAAGTGCCGAGTGTGGAGCCATCTGCCCCATGGGCCCCCGTCTGCTGCTCATTCTGATGCTGCTTCGGGCAGGTGAGTACCACCTCTCGGTCCCTCTGCCCTGCCATGCCTCCCCCTGTCCAGGGACAGCCTCTCGCCTTGCATCATCTTTGTGTGCTTCATGCCAGGACCTTCGTGTGATTTGCCCAAGTAGGGGGAAAAAGTGACAAAAGACAATCGCCAACTTTATAGTGAGGGATTGTGTTAGTGAGCTGCCTGCCTGCCACACTTCTCAGCCCCAGCTATGGTTTGCATAAACTCTATAAACACAGGTCTTTTTCTTTTTTAATAGTTTTCTACTACAGAGTTGTTAGTTTCCATGTTTCATAAAAATACCTTCTTTCTATACAAGTGGCCATAGAGTGAGCAGTTTTCAACATATCTGAATTTAAAATATTTTTTAAAAATTCTATTTATAAAAGCCATAAATGCTAACATAAAGCCTCTACACACAGAGGCAACAAAACACTAAACTGGCATGTCTGAGGTTATATCTGCAGTAGAGTTTTAAAAGAAAAAAACAACCCCCTGCCTTCATGTACAGCAAAGGCTGCCAGTTTAAGCAGGATATAGTGCTAAGTTGTCAGATTCACCTCTGCCCATTTCTCTGCAGGTATGTTCTTCTCTAAGGTGCTCCACTAGTAGTTTAAATAATGATTGCACATGCTGCTAGCGGGACATTTGGCTAGCAGCAGGCTGCTGTGGAGAGTCAGACTTTTACAAGGCTTTCCTGACTGTGTTGGCTCGGCTGCCTAGTATAGAGAAAACAGTTTCAGTTCTTGGTCAAGTTATTAGTTGTGCACCTGAATATTAAAAATGTACTTGCTGGGGCTGACCTCTCAGCTGCAGCAGCATGCCGCTGGCTCAAAAGCCAGACTGCTTTCAAAGAAAAGGAACATCAGAGGCTGCCTGGATGCCTCGTGCAGAACACACAGCCCTAAGCACACTAATTGAGTCTTTGGACTCTATTTCCTTTGGGGCTTTCTCTCCACTTTCATAGCAGCTCTGCACTGTAATTACAGTTCTGTGATCCCCAGAGATATCCCCAAAAGAAGAATGGCCTTTCTTCTTCTGGGTGAGGTACAGTTACCTTACACCAGCCTCAGCCATTTTCAGCCAGTGGCCAACAGACCAAGCCCAGCAGTCCTGGCTTAAGAGGCCAGTAAAAGACAGCTAAAAAAAATTCAAGCTGCTTGGTAGAAGGCTGGGATTCCTACAAAGACGTTTTTGTCTCCACTGGAACATTTTCAGGGTCTGCAAACTGCAACAGGTTGAAAAAGCATGATTTGTACCCCCAAATTCAAAGCAGCTCACTACTTGTGATTTCCCCTGAGAGCTAAGCCCCCTTCTAACTCTGGAGCCTTGCTGTTTAGACAAGGAAAATAAGTGGTCTCTCTAGTTCTCAATAAATCCCATCCAATGTGTTTTTAGCACCAAACCTGAACACTCGAGTAGTGTTTAAGTGAGCAGCCGCTTACTTTTTCAGGAATGTGCATTTAATCCCAGAGGAATTCCCCGGGAAGCAGACTAAGGCTGTGCCAGGACAGCCTGAGGTGTCGATCTCGGGAGTGAAAATGGTGGCACCTGCTCCTCCTGTGGGGTCAGGCTGGAGAGGGAGAAAAGCCCTGCCATGTCCTTCATGAGACCCTCCTTGTCTTCACTGGCATTTGGATTGGGCTTGGAGGGCAAGCTAGCCCAGGAAATGCGGGAAGAAGCCCAAGCAAGGGGATTAGTGGCTAGGTTTTAAAAGGAAAGCAACTGTTTTAATAATAGTATTGAGTCCTTGGGTGGTTTAGGGGATTAATTAGCCCGTGTTTGCACAACACTTTGAAGAGGTCAAGCGTGCTGCAATAGCCAGGGGGAGGGAGGTGGCAAAGCAACTTCAGTGGCGAGTTCCCAGTTGCCAGCTCCCAGGCATCACCTCCCTCTCCATCCAAGCATGCTGGAAAGTCCCCTTGTTTGATTTTGGAGTGGCTGTGCATGGGTGGGATAAGCAGATGGGTTAGGCTTTTGGGCTGAGGATTTTGATCCTACCAATAGAGCAGTGCAATGTGCATTTGGTCCTTCACAGTAAATCCAGGCAAAGGAAATGCTCCTATTTGTCACTATGGCATGATAAGCAACATTTGCAACTGAGCATCTCAGTGGTTTGATTATTAGGGGCAGGGTACTCTTGGTTTCCACAACAGTTACTGCAAGACTGAGCCTATGGTTTCTAAAAGAGTTCTGAATAAATATGTGAAATCATAAGACTGTTTAAAATACTTGAAACTCAAAAATCTCCAGACTGGTCTGGGTGGCCATGCACACACTCCAGCTGACACAGAGCTCCTTTCTTCTTTTTTCCCCAAATTAGTGCGGCCCACCAGTTATGACTTAGGTGGAACATAATGACAGAGGCAGATGCAAGTGTTGCTAGCACTTCCAGAGTCTCAAAAGAAAATGGCTACACATACATCTTGGCTGATGGAGGCACTTTGTCCTTGACAAACTATGTACTCTACAGGCTCAGGGGCGTGTAGCTGTCCCTGTATGCAGATTAATAGGACTATCAGTATGTTTTGCCACCTGGAAAATGGGCTAAAAGATCCTGAATAGTAGGGGAAGCTTGGATAACATAAGAAATGTTGAGCAGCATAAACAGTTCATTTCTTTCCACAGGGCCCTGGTTAGGTCTGTGACTGGCTGTACTCTGCTGCTTCATGTTCCAGTCAGGACTATAGCATAGCTAGAAAACTGTCCCAGGTTTGGGAGCTCTGGGGTGCACTGAAGCCCAGTGGCCCTGCGTGGCGCTGGCACAGACCCTGCAAAGCTTAACAGAGCTCAGGCTCCATGATGTGCAAGACCAGGGACACTGCTCCTCGGTGCAATACAGCTGCAATCATGCACTAGTACACAAGAACTAGTAAGTCCTGCTTGAACTGAGCGCCTGTGGAAGAAATAGCACACTTGGGTATTTCTCTATATCTACCTTTTGATTATCCCAGTCCTCAGGTGAAGCTCCCTGCAGAGTACCCTTTACCAGCTGAATGTCATGACTACTTAGATTGTTAGGGCTGCACCCAACCAACCAGTCAAAATTAAAACCATCTCCCTTTAAGGACTGTAGGAAAATCAGTAGCCAGCATGTCTAATCCTTGTGAGTAACTGTGTCCTGTCGTTGCAGTTTGGGAAGGTGCTCTGGGAAAGTCCCATTCACTGCACACTCGAGGAATCATTGAACTGGCTGGAGCCATAACGTGTGGCACAGGACGGTCTCCCTTGGCATATATTGGCTATGGGTGCTACTGTGGACTGGGAGGACGAGGTTGGCCTAAAGATAAAACAGACTGGTAAGAGAAACCCTAGCTATGTGTCCAGAAGCAGTGCAGATCTCCCTACTTTTTTCTGTTTGTGATACTGTGACTCCACTGACTCATTTGCCTTATGGGCATGGAACTTAGTATATATGAACATACTGGGGATTTGTGGGTGATGACCCGTGTATCACTTGAGATTGGAGTGAGGGCTTAACCTCCTTCTGGATGACACCAAAGCTCTTAGGACCTTGTACTATGTGGGGTAGAGGGCAGAGGAGAAACTAGGATGTAATTTCTTGAAATAGCTGAATTTTTTTCATTGAGATCATACCTTGTCTGACAAAAGGAGTGTAATCCAAGGTATTTTGAGGGTTATTTCACCCAGGTCCTTAAAATGGAAGTGATGGAAATGTTCTCTTGAAGAAATCCATATTATTGCAAGGAGTAATCAAACCTGTTGCCTTCAGTGGCTGTTAGCTCACACTGAATCCAGGTAGAACAATAAGGGAGAAAATGGTGTTATCTCCCCCTTTCTTTGTTAGTGTGGAAGATGTTGGGCTTGTTATTCCCAACAAGTGTCAAAGGTATTGCAGTCAAAGACTTCTTTCCTGTTCTGTGCAATGAGCATAAAGTAAGTAATTAGAGTAAAACTGAGGATAGTGGACTCTTGTGTGCTCTGAGCTTGGTATTTGCAATCTTGCCAGTTTTATATCAAAGCACACAAGTCTATCTATAGTCAACAGATCAAGTGCTACTACTAAGTAAGCTCTGCTTTTAGCAAGGGTGCAGGTAGTCTGCAGCTCACTGGGAAGGCAACTGAGCTTTCCAGAATACCTTGCTTCTGGAGACATTGCAGCTTGTGACAAAACCAGATTTCACTGAATTAGAATGACAGAAAATGGGGGGAGGGGGGGTGTAGGGAGAAGGAATAAAAGATGTCAAAATTAAAGATCTCTGAGGATGTGAAAGAGACAGTTGTCTGTCCCTTAAGACTAATGGAGCTGTCTTCATTAATGCAGTGAGATGTTTCACTCCCAAAGCCCTCTCATCATTTTGATTAAAGTCCCTTTATTTGACTATGAAATATTTCATCTATGAAACAGTCAATATGAGTCTCACAAATGATGAGTAACTGCAGCAATATCTCTTGACCTGCTAATCACAGTGTGCTTATCACAGTGTTTATCTACAGCAGTGTATGTAAGGTGTTAAATATTTTTGTTATCCTTTAACAGATTTCATAATAAAACCTTAAAAGTAAAACCTGACTTCACTAATTTTGAGTACTATTTCTATTGAAGGGCTGAGTAGAGTGACCTAAAAGCTGTTTTCCATGGAGGCTGAGTGACATCAAAATTTATATGACCCTGGGAGATGCAAGTAGTCAGCACTTCTGAAAAAGAGAGAGTAAAGGCAACGTGTTCATCAGCCAGCATTTCTGCTGTTGTTTAAATTCTGCAGAGTATTTTAGGATACTATCCTAAAGGCAGAAAATGAGACTTTGCAAGTGGAAATGCCTCAAATATCATATAGTTTGTAAAAGGGAAGCTTGATCCTCTAAGTAGATTAATTATTATTCCTTAGCTGCAATGCTTGGTTCCTGTAGAAAAACTTAAAAGTTTTATTGAAGTTCTTAGCTAGGAAGAATCAGCAATGCCACACTAGATTTAGCCCTAAAAATTTCCATTTTCTGTTTGCTAGGGGAATACTAGAGAAATATCTGTTACTAAGAACTACTCTAATGAATAGTTTGGTTGAGTACCCCACACCTGTAAAAGTGACCACATTATTTTCCATATTTGCCATTCTAAAAAAGAAAGAGTGGCAAAACTACTGGCTGTGAGTGACAAACACTGTTTGAAATGATTTACCCCATTGACCCTCCAGGTTTGTTATGGAGACCCTTACAAAAGGAGTAATTTTCTTGTGTGTAATTCAGTCAATCTGTCTAGACAGGACTAGAGTGCTTCTAAGCACCTCTCTTTTATGTGCAAAAGGAAAAAAGCCATTGAGTGAGTAATCCTTTTATAAGGTTTATTCCACACACTGACTTTGATGTGGTGTTGTCAGTAATTACCTTTTGCTTTTTGTTCCACTCTCACAGTTCCATCACTTCAAGGCATAATGACATTTCTTCCACATAGAGTCAATAGATTTGTTTCTCATTCTCCTTTCTATTCCCCTGGATTGTTGCAGCACCTGTGTTATAAAGTAAGACCTGAGGGTGCTCAGCACTTCCCTGAAAACCCATGAAAGGCAGGGCTCATCTATGACTCCTCCAAGTCACAGGATCATTAAGTTTGGAAAGATCTCTAAGATCATTGCATCCAACTGTTAAACCTTGGCAAACTCATAGGGAAGAGTAAGATTTCCTCTCTGTTGCAAGGTTCAAACAAAAGGAAAAGACATACAGCAATGAAGGTGCTGTTGATGTGACAAACACAACGTGACAAATTCTTACCTTATTGACATTTGCTCAGCAGCAGAGGTCTGGCCAGCTGATCCCTGTGGACCAGCCAGAGCTGTCTGTAGCCATTAGGGCTGTCCCCAGCCATGATGAGCAGGCTGTTTACTACCCAGGTGACAAGGTTGTGTTTGCTTGCCACCGCTGATGACTAGTGCTCTGCCATGCTGTTGGCTGCCTCTGTTTGTGTTGGTGTGACCCAAGGTTAGCAGGTTATTAAAAGCTTAGCACCATTCTGACCCAGGTGCGGCAAAGGGCATTTCCAGACAGGAGGGGACCATCTGAAGGTGGCAAAGGACACAATGGAATCCCTTAGTCTTCCTTCCTTGGCAGTTCATTCAGATGTTTGTAAAATAGGAGCCTCTTTGTTTTTTGTTGGAGTAAGCTACTTGTCACCCTGCTGCAGCTGTGGGGATCATCAGGAGGAACTGCTGTGAGAGGAAGCAGAATTGTGCTCCAGATCCTGTCGTCCTACAGAGTTTATGCAACTTCCCCGGGTTTTGCCAAGCCAGCTAAGGAGCAGTGAGTTCTCACAGCTAGATAGAAAAATTCCTTGCTCATTTGCTTGTCCTTGCCTGATTCACAGAACACCTTTTGCCCCATCTATCCTCACTTCTACTTCTCTTTATGTTTGTTCCATCTGGCTCTCCATAACGAGCAATTTCTTTCCTTTCCCTTGGCACGGAGGCTTCTAACACCTCCCTTTGCCCATCTACAATCACATTGTTCTTCCTCACACTCCCCTACCACTAACATGAACTTTACCAGTTTGGCTAGTGACTCACTCCCCAGACCTCACAAACCTTTGGTTTCTATAGCTGGCACTCCCCTCAGTTCAGCCTGATTTGTGGTTCTCCACCACAGCTTCCAGTGCTCAGTGTCACATACATGAGACACTAGTGATGGTCCTACTCTGCTACCTATCATTCCCCTGAGGATGGATTTGGCCTTGCTGGAGTTTCAGGTTTTTTATGTAAAATCAGCCTGCCTCAATTTTTCCCAGTTAGTAAAGTGATTTCTCCGTAGAGTCATAGTGATCTTGCAGGGATGCCTTCTGGAAATACAGGAGATCACTGTGCTCTGACTCCAGCCTCTGACCTTGCATCCTTACTGAAGCAATCTTTTGTTTCAGTAGAGAATGTCTCCAAGTGCTGAATTTTTTCTCAATGGAATTTGAGTCCCTAAGGTACCAAAATAAAATTCAAGTGAGGTCAAGTTTCCTATAAATGCAGAAGTAATTGACAGTGAGAATTCTCTCACTGACTAGTCCACAGGACAGATGTCATCAGCTGAGCTGCTCATCCTCATTCCCTCTGTGGTGAGTGAAACACAATTGCACTTTCAAATCCAATGCTTTTCACCATATGTTAGATGTCTGCAGCATGAAAATGTGAACTATAGTGTAGATGTGCACAGAGGGAAGATAGATGTAGATGTAGATGGTTTTTAAGGTTCTTAGTTAACTGATATGAATTTCACCATTGAGACTGAGTAATTTGTAACCTGCCCTCAGAACATTTATGGGCCAAGGAGCACATGGCAGGTCCAGGTGAACTGAAGAGATGAAGCTTCTTTGTGATAACTGAGGAAGGCAAGAAACATCTCAATTCCAAGTTTTGGGATGGGTCTAAGCCTAAACCAATGAGCCACAATAGCACAATTTACAGGGTCACTTCTGCTCCCTTTCAGCCAGATTGCCATGACTTGACCACATATGCTTCCATGAGGGCAAAAGCTCAGAGGAAGAAGCATAATGATCATGGCAGCAAATATGGCATTAAAAAGCTCCTGAGATATGTGGGCTTTCCCAGAGATGCCACGATACCTGTTTCATCATCACATGATTTACTGACAGGCTGGGGTGAACACTGCTGTCACGAGCTGTGTGTGAGCAAAGCAGCCCTGGGGTCCGTACCAACAGGTGGGATGCAGGAGGACACCCAAACTCCTTCTTTTTATGTCTGCCAGGTGCTGCCACAGGCACGACTGCTGCTACGACACGGCAGAGAAGGAAGGCTGCAACCCCAAGGTGCAGCGCTACCAGTGGGCATGTGAGCAGAACACCGTGCGGTGTGGTAAGGAAAGGCTGGCTCCTGTTGCTTGGGTTTCCTTCCCTTCCTCTCTCCCTTCCACTCTCCTGCAGGCACCAGGCTGACCGAAGAGCTCAGGGGGCCCCAGAGGCAGGCTTATGTTTGCCAAGCTTGTTTCAAAGCTGCTTTAGGCAATGTCTGTTCTCTTCCAAGCTCCCTGCCCATTCCTTGCCAGGAGCTGGAAAGCTGGAGCCCCAGCACAACCCATTCTCAGGTAACCTGAGATCTCCCCAGACTGAAGGGCAGGAGTGGGGGCCATGGAGCCCACAAGCCATCCTAGTTTGGCAGGGATGCAGATGACTCTCTGGAGACTTTCTGCTCACTGGCATTAAGCATTCCAACAGCTGTGGGTCCTCAGGGGTGGTCTTTCTAGTGCAATTCTGCCCCTGCTCCAGCAGGACTGTCCACTTTTTTACTACCCTTAAGCACTGCTAAGAGAACAGCTAACCTATTTAGCATGGCTGCAAGACAGGTTAAATAGGATGCCAGCCTGTACCTCTGCCCCGTGTGGGGCTCCAGTCTGAAGTTCCTGGGGTTCCAGGATTTTGAACCATGCAGAATCAAATGCTCTCGTGTGCTTCAGGCAGACAGCAAGTGTGGGCTGTGTTCCGCTGTACAGCTGGTACCCAGTCAAGAAGGTTTGAATTGCAGTCACAGCCTATCAGTGTCTTGCACAGTTTGTTTTGACATACACCAGATGACTTGAGTCTTACAATTTGTCTCTTGTATTTCTAAGTCTCCAGAAAGCTCCTGGTGGTAAAATCCATTGTAGAACACTTTGAAAGTTTGAAAAGAAATTGTGAGAGTAAAACTTAACCCCATAATGATCAAAGTTACTTGCTAGAACATTAAAGGACTATTTCAACCTTATCAGGAAAACGTATTCCATTGGTGCCATCCTCAGCCTCACAGCAGCTGGAGATCTACCAGCAGATAGAGGATAGGACACAGCACATCTGCAGTTGCTCTATTCTAAGTTCCAGAATAATCTATTAAATACAAAGTGCTGGCAAAGGAACGTGATGCTTTAATGTACAAGTGCTCTCCCTTCTGCCTACCCATATTTCTGTAGTTGACTGATATTTTCTGCCAGTCATTTTAGGAAAAAAAGTCCTGTTTCTCTTTGCCGTGAAGGAGCAATCCAAGTTGCAGATATGAGATGTATCATTGAGTCCCTGGGAGTGGACATAGGAGTGCAGTGGGCTGCAGTGGCTCTGACTTGGCCAACAAGCATGAGTTAAACTAATTTCATTAATTCTTCAACTGATGTCCAGGCAAGACCTGATGCATCTGTCAACTGTTCTCCACAAGCCCTCAGAAGGGTTCACTCCCCTGACATCCCCTGTGAGGAGGAACAATAGAAATGTGTTTTGAAGGCAAATTTCCTACCCCAGGCTACAGCACAGCATATCTTACTGGGATGTGAAGGTATAACATCTGATCCCATTCAAACAAAAGAAATGAAGAATTAAATTTCCAGGCATGCTTGCTGAGCTCAGGGTAATGAAGTCCAGAAGTATTAGAAGCAGAATTGTTTGCAGTGTCATTTCAATACAACAGGAATTAGATGCCCGCTGCCTGACACTGTATCATAGTCTGTATCACAGACATTTTAATGTAAAATAAACAGAAACTCATTTTACTTGGTATTTCTCCTCTTGTTGCTACCATTAGGTAGTTTTGTTTGTGGAATGAGATAAACAGGCAAAACCATATTCTGTAGTCTAGATATATGCCATCACCTGTAGGTAAATTCCATTCACTAGATACCTGGAACATAGAAAAGGCTGTTAGTTGTGAGAAAAATCATTCCTCTCTAACAGAAATGTTATGAAGCCAGACTTTCATACTCACATTTGATGAACAGTTGCTGGCACAGCATACGAAGAGCTCAAGGAGCAAAGGGCCAAGGAAAGTATCAGGCAAGACTGTTAGCTAAGAAAAATTAGCCTTTAGTCCTCACTGACCCTTAAAATACTTTTACCAATAAATATGTGGTTATTCAGACCAGCTTAGGAAACATGGACTTTTCTTATTTTTCAGATATAGGGTTGATCCATCAAAGTCCAATGAAATCTGAAAAAATTCCTATACTCGATGCAGTTGGTTTTGGAGTGAAGCCCATGTGCACTGGTGCATTAAACTTTGTCTAGTGCAGGGTTTTGCGACTGTTGGATAACCCATAGCAGCAGCTTCAAATAAACAAGGCACTGTGCTTTGAAATAATATTAACCCAACAGCTGTATTTCAAACCACCTATAAGTGGGATGAGGTTCATTAACCCAAACTCAGCAAACTCAGTCAGTTGCAGTGTAGCCTTCTAAGCTAGTGGTTTTGATGTTATTTATGGACATGTAATCATATCGTTTTATTCTGTATAGTTTCATGTATGGCTTTGATCACTTTGTTAGCTCATAAAATCAGGTATCTGGCCCTGCTGCAAAGCTCCTTGGCTCCTCTGCTGTGATCAGAGAGATACAACAGCAACAGATACAGCAAGAGTGAAGACTGCCTGGTGGGTGCTCTGATGCCCTCAGGTTTCTGAATATCCCTCTGGGAGGCTCCTCTTTTCAAAGTAGTGTTTTTTTCTTTTGAAATCAGTCTGTTTTGCAGAGGGAGGAGTTAGAAGGGAAATTCACTGACTGGGGAATGGTGGAATATTTTTACCTCAGGCTAAGATAAAATAATTTTCCTTTTTAGCTTTGACTGCTGAATTAAACCCTCATTGTTCACACAGTTCTAGAAGCAGAGAGTGCTCTGTGCTGACCAGATTTTTATAAGCACTGCCAATTTGCATTTAGCTGCTACTTTCTGATGATCTTTGTCACAGTTATGGTCAGACCTGTTGACAGAGAGAGGGCAGGGAGAGTCAGATCCACTCATAACACAACACGTTGGTCCTGCTGCCACAGCCTTTGATCCCTCAGGGCTGCTTTTTTAAGGACTTTCCTCCTAAAACTGTTTCTGGTCTTTAATACACAATCTCTCATCCCTGACTCACATTTTCTTTTGCAGATAACCTGACAGATCGATGTGAAAAAATGGTGTGCCTCTGTGACCAAGAAGCAGCCAAGTGCTGGGGAGCAGCCCCATACAATCCACACTTCATCCTCTGGCCGGACTTTTTATGTGGACAGACTCATCCCACCTGCCATGTCAAATATGGGGGGCCAGAATAGTCTTTTTAGGACCATTCTTCTAACAATTTGAACCTGAATGTGATGGAATAAAACTTTGCCTCATTTTCCAGATCTAACAACGGTGTGAGAGAATTTCTGTCAGGCCAGGATTTATGGGGAGGAAAGACAGACCAGGAAGGGGCAGTGATGGTTTCCCTCTTTGTGAGAGAGCACTTGGAATGTAATGAACTCTGCCTTTGGGTGGACAACAAGCAAGGCAATAGCTCATGGGTTAGAAAAAGAGGGCAGACCAATAAGGATAACACTGTTGTTGGTGTTTGCTACATGCCACCTGAGCAGGAAAAAGTGGATGAGGGCTTCTATAGGCAGCTTGAAGCAGCCTCACAGTCAAGGTCCTGGTTCTGGGGGCCTTTACCCTGACACCTGCTGGAGAAACAACAGGTGACACAAGTGATTAAGGGACTGCAGTATCTCCCTTAGGAGCAAAGGCTGAGGCAGCTGGGTCTGTTCAGCCTTGAGAAGAGATGACTGAGAGGAGACTTAATCAGTGTCTGTGAATAACTCATGGGAGGGTGTCAGGCTCTGCTCAGTGGTACCAAGCAATGGAACAAGAAGGCATTGAGTAGAAACTGATGCACAATAAGTTTTACCTGAACTGGAGGAAGAACTTCTTTATTGTGACCAAGCATGGAAACAGGATGCCCAGAGAAAATGTGGAGTCTCCCTCCCTGGAGAACCGCCTGCACACAGTCCTGTGCCAGGATGTACTCTGGGATTATTCTGCTTGAGCAGGGAGGTTGGACTAGATGATCCACTGTGGTCCCTTCCAACCTACCCAGCCTGTGATTCTGTGAGAGAGTAACATATATGCTGAAGCAAAGAGAAGATCCTGCTCTGATCATGGTCAAGATCTGCCTTTGCAGAAACAGAGGGTTTGGTCTGTGGTGCAGTGGGAACAAATCTCCTGCCACCAAACAGTGCCAGGTTTTTGGGTTTTTTTGTTTTGTTTTGTTTTTTTAATCATAGAATCATAGGGTAATTTGGATTGGAAGGAGCCTTTAAAGATCATTTAGTTCCAATCCCTGTGCAATGAGCAGGGACACTAATCAGACCACGTTGCTTAGAGCCCAGTTTTCTTATCCATCATGCTCCTGTGTCGCAGCACTGGAGACACATCTGAGCTGTGTTCAAGGGTAAGCAGAGTTATGTTGGGCTATTGCAGTTGCAAGGTCAGCAAAGACTTCTGTCTTCTACTTACAAGCAGGCATACCCACATTTCGCAAAAGACTACACTCACTGCTCCACAGGCTTCAGAGCTGATATGCTGCTCTCTGATACAATATAGAAGATGGTCTCCTCTATTGGCATGTCCCCAGTAACTGTCTGCCAGGGAATCAATTACTACCACATCAGGAAACACTGTCTGTGGAGAACATCAGTCATGTCAAGCAAATCTTTCATCTCTCCTTTTTTTTTTTTTTCTTTTTTTTTTTAAGGGTATTAGAGGCTTTTATTCAAATGCTATATTTCCTTCTGGCAAGAGAAACCAAAATCCTGCTCTTTCAACCAGGAGTAACTATGTACTAGTGGGTGTTCTTTACATATTTGTCGCAAGTGTTGAGGCTGGAGCAAGCCATCAGGACCAGAGCCTCTCTGGGAGGAGTTACAAGACAGATGGCAGCCACACCTGCATCCCCAGAAGCAATGCTTTTGATTTCCTCGGATAGGTGCTAGCACTACATGGGCACCTGGAACACCTGGCTAGGCTGGGCTGCTTCTGTCTCTCCTGAAGCTCAGCTGACAAAGGTGCTTTGAACTGCACCATTAAAATAAGAACTAATGGCACAGAAAGACCCAGAGTGCCTCATCAGAGTCTAAATTCAGAGCTATGTGGCCAAACTAAGTGGAGTTTTGGCAGGTGATAAGACAAATTTCTTCACAAAAAGCTGCTTTGGTCTTTGCTGCAGGAGGATGGTGAATATGCCACTGTGGCTGTCAAAGCTGCAGGACAAAAAAGCTTGCTAACAAAAATTAAAATGCCAAAGTCAACATATAGAGGCAAAGACTTTTATTCAATCTAGAACTCAATTTTTTTGCTTATGGGGCATCAGAAGTTGTTCCACTTTGTGTATCTCAGGCTTTGTGTATCTCAGTGACTCTTGTAATGCTGCACCTCAAGCTGCGCTGAGCAAGAAGGAAAGGAAAGAGAATGAGCGAGCAACACAGAGTCAGGACAAGACAATAAACTCCTCTGAGGCTTTCTGGCAAAAGTAGTTGTGAACTCTTAATGTGAGCGTTTGCAGAGGGATGATGCTGTGTGGGTAGCATCAGCCTATGGAAGGGAGTGCACTTCCCAGCAAGAGCTGGAAGATCACTCCTGTCGGGAGAGGCAGAGCTCCCGGGGAGTCCCTGTCCCCACCACGCTGTCCATCAGGTGGCGGCAGCGCTCCAGTGAACGGCAAGAGCAGCTCTTCTTCAGCCCTTCGAGGAGGGGATTTTTTCATCAGGCTGAGCAAGATTTTTGAGCGCCAGGAGAAGAGGTGCAAATCACACGTCTCCTCAATGAATGCAAAAAGTCAGCTGAGCTCGCTCTGAAAAGCATACTACATCTTGGGTTGCTCAAAATGGGAACTAAACTTGTTTCAAAATGCAGTGTCAGTCTCCTCAAATTAGACCAGTTAACAGAACAGAAAAAAAACAGGAGAGCTTTTGGGTACATCAGCCTCTTATTGGGGCATTTCTTTGGCTCATCTGTGGTGAAAATATCTGGTTTTCCCAACGTTATCAGCTGATCTAATAGAAGCTGGATCCTTGAGCAAAGCTTTAGAAACCACATACACCTAAGACATCACAGGCTTTCTGTACACATGCATTGCAAGAATACTGATGTGAGCATGAACCATCCTTCATCATAAACATAGAAGAACTGAATGAGTCCTTGGTCTTTATTAAAATAAGCTGCAGCATCTCACTGAAAAACTCTTAGTTCAAAGTGGCAATTAAAGAAGATCCTATTATTTTCTTTGTAGGCAACTCATTAGGCCCATTAGTGAAGCTCTATTCAACATTTAAAAAACAAAAAACAATTTGAAAATGTGACAGAACATGGAACCAGCCCTGTTAGAGTTTCCTTCACACCGCTTATTTTCTGAATCTGATCCCACATCTGATCAGAGGTGGGTAAACGTCTAATCTGTTTTTCAGTTAAAACACAGGTACCTTTGGCGAGATTCTTGTCTCATGCAGAGTATGCACTTCCTCAGCTGTGGGGTTAAAACAATGATCAGAACCACTATGCCTCCAATACCAGCTGCCACGACCCCAATGATTGTTCCAATGGATTCCTCAATACCAAACAAGCCTGGGGGAGAAAGGAAGGCAGACAGAGTAACATAAAATGTTTTCCAGACAAATATATGTAATGTAGCCAGCATCTTTTGTGCAGCAGCTGCAGAGGAAGCTGCTTACTATGATCATGCTGATGTCTTGTCTGACATGAAATCCCTTCTACACTGGAGAGTGACTTGCACTACAGAATTACCGATTTTTTTTCATTCCTATGTAGGAACTCCTAAGCAGCATTCCTAAGCTGCTATTCTGTCTCGTGCTTTAGAGACAGGGTAGCCCTATTGCCCCAGAAATCTCCCTCAACAGCTAGACACTATAGGATGGCAGAAGAAGCTACTGCTTAAATTAATGGGACTCAGGCTTGTATACTTTATTTTTGTAAGGAAAAAAACTACTTTGAAAATTTTGAGAAAGCCATCAGTCTGCCCGTCTACTTCCAAGGGAGACAGCACCAGAGAGCAGAGAGACCTCCACTGAAGTCCTTTCTTTGACTGGTTGCTCTTTGGACTGCATGGCAGAGGTATCATAGTGCTGAAATTTTACATTTCATCATCTTAGGAACAAGAAAGGCAGTTAGGCTGGCCAGGGTGCACAGATTTCAAGAGTAACCTGTGCTACTGAGACTATGAGATCAAGCCAACAGGAGACCTCATCAGACACAAGACCAAGCTCTTGCAGAGGGGCCCAGTTGCTCACCTTAGTGTCACAGTTTAAACTGAGCAGTGTTATAAAAATTAGTAACTCAGATTAGGCTCAAAAGGCCAAAGGATTAGGTCATCTTGGTGAGATAGAAGCTTTGGTGATGAAAAAGAGGAAAATGGCACTTGAAGAATTTACTATTGACTCAGAAGAAGGTATTTTTTGTTAATTAGATAATAATAAACCTTCTTATGTGTTGACTTTTTGGGACCAGAATGTGTTTAGCTTACATAAAAAGAAAGTTTGATATTTCCAGCTGCTACAGTCATAGCAAGTTACATCTTTACTTAATATGCCTAGTGTCAATCTGTGAGGCTAAGAAAACATGGCACTTTTAATGCTACTTTCATTTTAATGTGAATTAAGTTAATCAGAAATTATATAACGATCATATTATATATGATCCTCGTGATTATTGTGGGATTACTTATGTCATTCACAGTTAAGGAATGACTATGCAAGTTAGTAGGGTGGAGAGAAATATCCTCAAAAAGAAAGAGGTCTAGAGCTGCTCCTTGAGATAGTACCTTGTCAGCCATCACTCATGGGGTTCTGCCAGAGCTGTGAGTACAAGGGGAACTTGCCTGACTGTTTCATTCTTTGCAGGGATTTTATTTTTATGGATAACATTATTCTTCCTTATAATATTACCTGTGATTGTTTATAGAGACAAGCTAATGCATTTTAGCTGGCCTTACAAAAATAATGAGAAATTATATACAGCAATTACACTCCATGACACGAGACCCTCTGCTAGAGGCCAAACAGGCCAACTTCCCTGTTTCCTCAAGTGTGCAGACCAGCTTTGGAGGAAAAACTAGGAGAAAAAAAGTAAATAACTCTAAGTATTACCCAGAGCCCTCCTGATCCTGAGCTTTGTGCCATCTCCTGTCACCACCTTCCCGTCCGGAAGTGTAACCTCACAGAAATAAATACCATGGTCACTGGTAGTCACATTGAGGATAATCAGGGAAACATCCCCTTGGGACAAGTCTCCGCTCATGAAGATCCTGGAGTTATTTGGCAAGATGGTCACATTCTTTTCTATCAGGTCCATCTGCCCCTTTTCATCTTCTTTGTACCACTTCACCATCGGGTCGGTCAGGGAGGGATGCTGCAGACTGTTAAGATGACAGTTCAAGACCACAGTTTCACCTTCTCTGGCTTTCTCCTTGGCTGGTGTTTGAGTCACCAAAAGGTTCCATGGCTCAGGTGTCAACAACAAAGGCTGTGCTGTTACATGAATCACAGCTGCTGCATTCTCCTTGTTTGCACCTCCACCAGTAACTCCTACATCTGTACCAGGGAAGAGAGAGAAGAGGACAGCTGAGGGTGATAGCATGATAAATGTCACTGCTGCTCCTGACCTCTAACCAGCACAAAGAATGGCTCCTGGAATTAGCATGTGAGGGCAGTCCCTGTTATGATGATAGGGATTTTCTTCCTAGTTCCTGCTTAGATTATGTTTTGGTGTACAGACAGGTCTTTTCTTGAATATCAGCTTGTTTCTACTCCCATACTGAAGACGAATGAAAACAATGCAGATCTATAGAGTTTCCCTATGTGCTGGCTCATGGTTGCTGAAATACAGAGCCTCACCACAGTAGAGGAAGGAAGATTAATGCCATTGTCTCATGGTCTTGGGTGAAATTTAGAGTCCAGTCAGGCCCATTTCCATCTGCAACACTAACCACTTTCTTCCCACCCCAAAAAGTCCCAGGGCCTGATGTTGCTGCCTCAGCTGCTTTTGAGGCAAAGCAAAAAATGCATGTATACTGGCAGTTCTATTTTGGCAAGTAGAGTGAATAAGTTTGCATCTAATGCAACAGCCTGCATCCCAAAACCTAATGTGACTCTTAGAATTTTTGGCATGCACTTTCAGTTATAGAACAGGAAAACTTGAAATCTCATGGGAAGAATCTCCATTGCCAGAGACTGAACCCCAAGCAACTCCTATCAGCAGTCTGGGGGACAGAACATCAGCCTTATGTCCATACTGAAGCTGGGGGTGACAGCTATTCTCTGTGAAGGGACCATCTCCTGCTAACTTTTGTTAGAAAAATGTGAACATGTCTGGTATAAATGAGAAACAGAAGTCTCAATATTCAGGAAAATTTAGATTGCTTTATTTAATATAGACAGATCAAAGCAGTGCTGGGGAAACATGAGAGGTCACTACCTACTCTACACTCCTTCTAACCTTGGTTTGCAGCTTCTTTTTATATCATGGTTTCTCATTGTAATTAATAATTTTTGTTTCTTTGCTGTCATAATTTTGCCAGGCAAGCAGTGATGGCTGAAATAAACACCCATGTGAAATCTCTGAGAGTCAGTCTCATAGATAACCATCTGGTCTTGGTAGATAAAACCAGCAGAAATCGGGAAGTTCTGGTCTTTGCAAATAGGCAGTCATTGATAAAACAAAGGCAGGAAGTCTGATTTTGCAAAATCTATTGGAAAGTCTGATTTACTGGTAGTAGATACAAATTATTTAGAAGAATAATATCCATAACAGGAGAATTTAAAACAGAATTATGTAATCATATTTTTCCTCTATTAAGTGTCCATGATTCATTTTAGACCTTAGTATTCTGGTTTATACAAACCCCAATACTTTTATGGTTAACACAAATCCTTTATCAATTATCGCATGCCTGTAGCAGACATTTCAACCTGCCTTCAGGTGCTAATCATAGTATCATATCCTTGAGCTAAGAGTAGTGAATCTCATTTCTGGAAACAAACCTGGGCACAGAAAATGAGAGGAATAGTTGCTGTCTCGAAAAAAAGGGAAAAGCAAACCTAAAAAATCAGCTTTTGCCAAGAGAGAGTTAAGACAAATTATTGGAAAAGGTTTTCTGTTGTTTCATTTTCTTCAAGTGAAATAGTCTCCCTCGAGCTAGTTGGTGTCCTCTCAAGGACTGCAGACCATTCCAGCACGAAAGTCCTGATTTTCCATTGTCTCGAGTCTTTCATTTCCATCCACAGAGTGTGAAACGCTATTGTGTAGATCTGGAAAAGCATCACAATGACAATAGAGACTCTCTGCTCAGGGACAAATGTCTTGAGGCAATGGAAAACCAAACCCCTTTATGATCAGTTTGAGAGTTACTTGAATGGCTCCTCCAGGCAAGCTTGTAGACAAAAATCACAGTTGTATTCATAGTTGTTATTATTATATATGACTCATATGGGAGTAGAGGATCTCTGTCAGCCAGTAGGGCCCTTTTGTTCCGGGAACCTTACAAAAGGCTGGGGTATAGAGCTTACAGTTTAAATATGAGACAAGAGAGAACTCATGGATGCAAAAATACAGGAACCATAAACTGGCTGTGAAACTAGGCAGCAACAGAGCATGTGAAACACCTTATGAGCTGTTTGGTGCTCTGTGCTTTTACCTCAAAGAGAAAATTTTTGCCTTGGAGCTGGAACACCAACCCAAGGGAATTGGATGCCTGAGAATTAGGTACCCAAATATAGTTTTGAATCCAGTCCCCTAAAATTAGTAGTTCTTATTAAAGGTACCAGGTGAGATATTATCCTTCTGTTCGTACGTAATCTTACCAATGAGCCCACTGGAGTTTCTTGGGGAAATCTGAAGTCCAGATATTCCCTGTCCAGTTAGATTTGTGTGTTGAAAAGTCATAAAAGAAGTCATAAAAGTTGAAGTATTGTGACAAGATACTTTGAGGAAATATAAAGTATAATTGAAATAACTGACAAAGCTTGACATATTACAGGTTTTGTGCATCAAATATTCTGAAGTGATCCATTTGGTTATTTATTAGAGTGAACTTGAACAGTTTTATAATGAATACTCTTTTAAAATCTCAGTTTATTAACCATTTTCTCCACTGGGTAACTGCTGCTTTAGTTAGTGTGTGCTACTGCTACCTTGTTTTCAAGGAATGGACACAAAATTTCTTCTCTGCTACAAGTATTCCAGTCTTGCCATAGGCACCCCTATAACACAACTGTCGTTTTTATTTCTTTTAGTGATGCAAAAGCTGTACCTTTTACACAGACACTAAGTGACATTAAGAATATAACCGACTAGGAACAATGTGCTTAGAGGTTGCCTCTGTTCATCATGAGTTTTATATGTATCTCCTATCATGAAATAACTGGCTTTGTCATCTATTTTATTCCACATCTTTGATTCAATACAAATCATGATTAACTTCATTAGGAAAATTAAAACAGGAGAGGAGTAGGCTGTTTTGTTTCATCCCAGGTCTCTTCGGGGGTTTCACTGTGAAGGTCATAGCACTACCTCTATTTTTCTCCCTTTCTTTTCTTTCTTTTTCTTTTTTAAAGCTGCAAAACTGGAACATATTAGTTCACTGGTATTCAATTACACAATGCCTTTATCGTTTTGGCATCTGTGAGTATACAATGCCAAATGTTTTGCTGACTGCTTCAAAGCTCTTTTTAAGTCAATTGCTTCATTAGCAGAGTGATGTGTAGGTCCCTTGTCATGCGGGTTGTGGGGCTCAGTCCCAAGGAGAGGCATGCAAGGCTTTGTGGTGAAAGCAATTGAGCTAGACAGGGTACAGAGAAATACAGCACTGATGATCTTGTCTAGACTTGGACAAACGATTAGATGATCTAATAGGTCATTGTCATATGAAGTCCTTAGTTCACATCCAGTTTTCAGTCAGGAGGGGAGAAAGCTCTCTGGGACTCCCTGTAATGTGGCAATGTGCTGCACGCTTGGCAATACCAATAGAGCACCTACTAAAGCCCTCAGCCTACCCTGCAAAACTGCAGGGGATACTTCCCCATGTAAGGCCATATCAGACCTGTAAGTGAGAAATATGCAAGGCAGGTTAGAGGAGCTGGGCTGACAAAAGGAAAGACTGAAAAACAGCTGCACTCTCTTCCTGTCCTGGAGCCTCACTTAAACTTTAGTGCTTGGAGTAAATCTGAGCAGCTCTGCAAGCTTCTTCTGTCAGCTGCCAACAGCATGGGGCAACCAAAATGGTGTGTGGAGGTCAGCACAGAATTCTACCTTTCTAGTTTAGTCTCCTCCCCTTTATTCACACTCACTAGCTGGAGGAGAGGTTGAGGGCAAATAGGGCTCAATTTCCAACCCATTAATAAATCCTCTCGTGATGAAATTACTGTCTTTCAGATGGTTTTATTTGCTTTAGAGCTCAGTTTCACACTCATACCATGCTGATGCCATGAAGGTGCTTTACAAGCTGTATCCAGCTGCCAGATCTCTATGATTAAGTGATCAATGACTGCACATTGCTGCTCTTAATTTATATTACTTTTGCCCTGGACTGAGGTTGGCTTTCACAAATGGATATGAATAACTACTTTGTTACAATAACTGGTGGCTAATAGATCAGAGAAACAATATAGAAATGAAGCTTCTAGTAATGATGATAGACATCTGGGAAAAGATAAGCAAATACACTCTTTCTGAACATTTATATTAGATAAACAATAATGTATCTAAAGAGAAAAGTATGTTTCAATGCAATGCACAACAGTAAATACAATTTTCCTGCACCCTGAGGAAGCCCTCAGTTGAAAGTCTGAAAAGAAATAGACATAAAAAAGTCATTAAAAAAACCCCAAACTTCTCAAGCCAAGCTCAAAGAATAACCTGTATTTCTTCTAATTAAGGAAGGTGGTTTAGTACTTACCCACCACCAAGAAGAAGATGAATGAAAACACTGCAGATCTACAGAGTTTCCCTATGTGCTGGCTCATGGTTGCTGAAGTACATAGCCTCACCATCTCTCCCTCTGGTAGCACGGATAAAAAATATGTGTGTATTATAGCAACAGGACCTCACATTCTGCCTAGTGAATGTCACACTTACTAAAGTTACCACAGCTTTGAGCTCTCTGTACTCTGCCTGCTCCCTGGATGAGAGCCATGTTGCAAATGACAACAATCACTTTCCCGGCGGCTGTTCTGATCTCTGAGAACATGTTGAAAATGTTCTGAGAGCAGAAGGAAGATAATACATTGTTTTTCACTTTAGGCTTGCATAAAACACAACTTTGGCCTGAGTACAGAATATCCAGATACTCCAAAGGAGACCTCTCTTCTGCTGAACCCCCCCCGCCTCGAGTGATGGTGAGAACACAAAGAGCACTGGCTAAATTTTCTGAGCAGTCAGTCTCTAATGCACTACAATATCACCCTAATACACCACAAAAGGAAATTTCAGGAACTCAGTATCTTTGTGGCTATATGCACATGGTATTTACAGGTAAACTGTATTCCCCAAAGTGTTTTTCAGTGAAGAACAAATCCCTTTTCATCAAAAGTTGACTACTTAAACTCTATTTATATTTAGTAGAGCTTGTCTATGCAGCTTGGCTGGAGAGGAAAAGTGCTGGAGGGGGCAGCCTGTTTGCAAAACCAGCAGGTGTGCTCTGAATTAGCTGTGTGTGTGTGCGCGCGCGCATGTGTGCGTGTGCTCTTGTATTTATACAAGGCCCACACAAAGCACGACGCTGTGAGAGGAGCCACAGCATCTCCAAGCTCACTTGTACCACCCAACCCTGCCAGCCGTGCGACACTTGTACCAAGTGCAGGTGACTGTCACTATTTGGCTGACACCTCTTCCTTCAACTACAGTATTAGGGATTATGACACACTTTAACAATCTTGCATGTCTTCAAAACTCTCCAGTTAATGGAATTGTGCTTGAGTTATAATTTTATAACTCTAAAGCACAATGCACTGAGAGGCATGAGTATTTCCGTTTTTCTTTGCACCTGAAAGTAAAAAAGGACCCATATTTGATTCACAAAAACTTGGCTGACCAAATAATGTCAAGAGGAACAGCCCATTCCTGGAATCACCAATTGCCACTTTAGCTTTGGTGTGCAGATCCCAAAGCAGTGGAATCAGCAACAGCAGGATAGACTGGAGGGAGTATGGTTAAAGGAACCTGGGAAGCAAATACTTCTTTGAAATGGTTTGGGAGAATGGGAAGAATTGTGGTTACCAGGCAGGAATCATATTAGGAAGGGAACTGGGACCAAGTGCAGAGCAACAGAGCACTTCAGAAAGAAGCTGGAAGGTTGTGAGGGTCTTCTGAAGGAACTACTGCCAAAGTGTTAGTGAGCAAAGCCAAAATATCCGTGAAAGGAAAAAGTTAGAGGATTCAAAAACAATGAAGAGTTTCAGGAGAGAATAACCAGTAGAGTCGAAGGTACCTGGCAGATAAAGAGGATTTTGGACTGAGTTATTGGCTTAAAGTGTTTATTTTGATGGCATGTCAGAGGAGTCAGTGTGTGAAGATGGATCTTAACCAAAGGCAATCCAAACACTGTCTGATTTAAACCCAAGTTCTTGGTGTGCTTCAAAAAAGCCCTTCAAGTGTGTTGTGATGGACACATCACCATTGTTCTTGCAAATTCTATATATGTTCATGTCACTCGGAACTAGCAATTCTCTTGTGAATCCTCCATTAAGTAAGTCATGCCTGAGCCAAAGTGCCAGGTCAGCCAAATTTTAATGGAGGGAATACAAGGAGGCTGGTTAGTGTTGCTAGCATCCAGAAGCTGAACATGAGGCTTCTCCCATTTTGCATAATCCAATATGATTCAGATTTTGGACAAAAAGAAAAATAAACTGGTACCCTGAGTGTTTTTGAAAAAAGCTCTCAAAATTCAAGTTTCAAGTGCAAATGAAGAAAGCAAGGAACAAAAATGAAACAAAACACACATTCTTTTTTACACTGTCTTATAAATTTTGGAGACTTCCAGATGTTTGCATCAATGCTGTCCTGTCTTGGCCAACAGCTGGGAGGGGGCACTTTTTCTAATGTGGTGGTGAGGAGGTATCACAGGGCCCTGAGATGTCCAGGGGGAGCCTCCACACATTTCCTGAGGAAAAGGTAGAGAGAAAGAGGACAATAGGAAGAAAGAGTGTTGTCTGAACAGGCTGCTATACCCATCCATATATCCATCCATCCATCCATCCATCCATCGCTTTTCATTGTCTACCAGCCAATTAGCCAGCAATGTGATTTCTTTGCACCTTAAAGGGCTCTTCTTTTTCCTGTGAGGTTAGCTGAGGGTGCAAATCTTCGAGCCATCACTGCTCTGGCTGGGTCCCCTGATTTGAGGAGCTTCGGGGTGCTCAGAGCTTGGAGTAGAAACCACTCATCGTGGCTCAGCAGCTTCAAAAATGAGACCCACGGGATGAACCACCCCCCCCCACTGACTTCCCTTATGGCATCTCATCCTCTGCTCGGCCCGCAGCCAGCCTTCCCTCTCTCCTCCCACCAGGAGCCCCCCGGAGCGGCCTCTTGGCAGTGTTTTCCGTCGAATCCCCGAACTCAGGATTTGGGATTTGCGAGCCGTTTTGCTGCCTGGGCGCTGTTAAACCGGCTGCGCTCACAGCGGGCGACGGGCTCGGGACTCTCCCTCGGGCAGGAGGCAGCGAACGCCGCCCCCCTCGCAGCCGGCAGTTTTTTCCTACTACAGCCCTCAAACTTTCCACCGGCGCGGAGGTTTCCCAGTTAACCCTTGCGGAAGCCGTAGAAGGGCTGCCGCGGCCCGACGAGGAGGAGAGCGGAGGCGCCGCAGCGCTCTCCACCCCTCACGACGGCTCCCTCTCCTCGGGAGCAGCAGCTCCGCTCGCCCCTGGCAACCTCCTCCCGCGGCGGGCCGGCGGCGCGGCCGACGCCGGCCCCTTTAAATGGCGGCCGCGGCCCCGCCGTGCGCCCCGCGGAGGCAGCTGGCGGGCGCTGCGCGGCCCTCGCCCCCCTCCATGGTAAGCGCTGCGCTCCGCGCTCCCCACCCGCCCCTCCGGTGGGCTCCGTGCCCCCGGCCGCCGCCCCCGCCCCGGGCCAGCGGCGGGCCTCGCAGGTAGGTGCGGGGGGCGGCAGCCCCTCTCCCTTCCCGGCCAGCTGCACGGGCGGGCCTGGACGGGCGGCGGCGGCGGTGCGGCCCCGCGGGCAGAGCTGGGAAGCTCCGTCGTCCCCACCCACCTCCCCGAAAGTTTTTGGGGCGAGGCGGAGCCGGGAGTAGGGTAGCCCTTGGGGCTCCCCGATGAGCGGAGCGGCGGCGGAGGCCCCGCGGGGTCCCCGCAGGGACGGTCTGGGCTCCTGAGAGACCCAGCGGGGAGGCGGCTGAGGGATTGCCGGGCAGCCTCTGAATCCCGGCGTTTTGATTGGGAGGGAGCGGGCGAGCAGCAACTGGTGGAGGTTGCAGCAAAAACCCCCCGGGCCAGCTCTGCTGTCACACCAGGTGGCCCGGAGTGTATGTGGCTTTGCCTCGCCCCGCTGTCCCCAGCCCAGGTCGCGGCCCCGGGCCAGCGCTGGGTGGGGGTGGCCCAACAGCCTCTCGGTTCTGGGTTTGTTTGGAGTTAAAACCCAGCGTTGCCTCATCCCGGCGGATCCGGTAGTACAGGCGGGGTTACTTGTTAGGGCCCTGGGCTGGTTTTGTACCGTTTGCGGGGTGGGATGGCACGAATGACATCCTGTGGCTCAGTTTCCCTTTATAAAGTAAAACTAACTTCCAAAACGAAGAATACTGATAACAAGGGAGAGTGCTACAGAAGCAGAAAACAGTGCTGGTTTTTACCTTTATAGTAAGTGATACGAGTCAAATTATTTGTCTCTGAAGTGTTTGGCTTGTATTTCTACACAATTTATAGTGTAACTAGCAGTAAGTATAAACACTTGATACTTGATGTATCGACATTATTATATATCAGTACTCTGGTAAAAATGCTACACCTGTATGACCTTCTGAAAGTTCTCACAGTTCCTGAGATGTGCTGCACTCCTGTTGGTATTATTTCTGTTCTAAGCATCTGTGCAGCTTCAATGTGAAAGTTGGGGGGACTGCAGTGGAAATAAAATACTTTGATAAAAAATGTAATATATAATTAAATATAGTATAGTGTAGGGGAAAGAAATAAAACCAATGAAAAAGCTGTCAGGGAGAAGTGTTTCCATGCCACTCACCTTGGTGAAACTACCATGTCAGGTTTCATTTAATATACAGCTGTTAAAGGGACAAACCATCTTGCTTCACCTTTCTCCACCACTGCTGGATTACATACCTTACTTCTTTGTTCACAGGAAGTTCATGAAGTGGATCATGGTCTTATTAACCAGCTACTTGCTGATTCAGAGGAGACTCTTAATTCATGCACAGAGAAAATGCAGGGTCCTGCTCAGTATAGCTGGAGTGCTGACTGGAGCTTTTGGGTAATGTGCTTTAGCTCTCTCCTAACTTGGTTTTAATTTATAAATATAATATGTGTCTATTTTAATTTACATATGTGTGTATATGTACAAGCTTTATATTCGCAGTTCTCAAGTTGCTTTGTAGTCATGAATTAGTGAAGTGTTCTCCACCCATGTAGTGAGGCAGGTAATTTTATCATTACTGGCTTACTAAAGTGTAAGGTGAGACTGAGAGGAGGTGAAGTTGTTTATCTGATGTTATGGATCAAGTTAGTGACAGAACTTGTGGCTTCTGTGCCCAGTCTTGTCCCTGAGTGCTGGTATGAACCCATCCAGTGTTTCTTATGCCTCTAGAAAGACATTTTTGATGCTCTGATGCTTTTTAAGCATAAGGGCCAAATTTTGATTCTTGGTGGTGATTGGTGGTCCTGAATTGTATTCCTAGTGTTCATTTTTGTCAAGTAAATGCATTTGCTTTCTGCAAGAGTAAATGAGCTTCCTGTGTTTTCTGTAAAAATTGAATTTGTGAATAAGAAAGGCAGAAAATAAGTAATTTAGTTTTTTTCCTTTCCAAGAAAGTGAGTGTGTAATAATAAGTGCTTATTTCAGTACTTTTCTTATGGTAGATTTTTAAAAAATGTCTTGAGAGAAGGTGAATGTGTATGTGGTAGACTTGGAGTGTATGTTTTACTGTTAATTTGGTGCATGGATTGTTATTGTTTGATAGGGAAGGAGGCCACGTGTGCATGGAGCCACAGGCAGGGTAACAGCTGATCTTGTGGTCGACATAGAGTGCCAGAGCTGTGAGGAAGAGAATGTGACTCAGGTTTTGTATCAGATGTCCTCCGCACACCCGTGTGCTTCAGCTCATAGAACATCATCTGGTCTACTGTGTCCTTCTCTTGATGAGGTCATCACAGTGTTCATTGTGCTCAGCAGGTGAAAGATTGAGTAACCAGTGAAGGCCAGAAGGAATCCATGGCAGAGCTGTGAGCAGGTGTGGGGGGAAGATCAGATTTCCTGGCTCCATATTTGTAAATCTTGTATGTTTTCATCACTCCTGTTCACAAGTAGATGTCCTAATGGTCAGCACATCTGTTTTTGCATCTCAGGCCATAGGATAAATCTCCTCCAAATGCATGTGTACTCTTAAACTGAGCAGTAGTAATCTGGAGCCAATGGCAATGGGGCAGGCCTAATAAAATCCCGGCAGGTCACAGACTTGTGTTGCTAGAGTAAGTTCTTGGGGAGTTCAGTGTTTTCTTCATTATCCCTACAGAGACAAGGATGGTCCAGGGTTGTCCTGTCTGTGCCCAGCTGTGTCTCTGTACTTGATTCCATAGACATTGTAACTGCCAGCTATGCTCTTGTTAGGTAGCAGATTAGCTTGTGTAAACTTATGCTTGGTGGTTTGTATAAAACCACTAATGCAGGTGGTATTTTGTGCGAGGAATAAACCTTAGTTGTTGGACCTGCAGTTAACAACTCAGTGTTTCCTTGATAGGCCTGGCAATTGAAAATAAAGTCATTAAAGTATTGTATATGGAGAATGTAGCTGTGCTAGTAGCTTTGCAGTCTTAGGTTTGAGACACATGCTGAAGGCTTAAAGTTTCTTTGAAGAGAGCTTTGAGCCTGCACAGTGCAGGATATTGTGTGTCTTCATAGTGCCACTCTGCTTCCTGCAGTAATGTGTGCCCATAATTCCAGGAGAGTGAGATTCTTCAGTGCCGTGGCAGCTGCTGTATGAGTGAGGTGTTTTCCAGTATGATTAAAAGATTATCTTTTGTCTGACTTTTACTCCAAGACCTTCATATGTGTTTGATGTTGGTGTTTATCTGGTTCTGCAAATATGACCTTGCAGTTAAAACAAAGTAATTGTGTAAATACTTCCCTTTTGTAAGATAATTCTGTGGCTGGAAATGCTGTAGCCTTACCGTTGGTCACTGATTGGTTTTAAAAGCCTTTACCAGTCTGGTTGTGGAAGCCATGGTGTTTATTTTCTCAGCCTCAAGGCAACTGAATTGTAAAGCAGCAAGGACCAGGAAGTTACAAATTTGCAGTGAAAATTAACATCTTCTATTTAAAATGTTATGTCATTGGCACTCTCCTTGCTCTTGACAGAAAATGTTTCAATAACTCACATGATCAGTTGCTGACTATTAAAAACAAATCATTAAAACTCCGTAAGTTCCTAGTCATAGTAAATGTGTAGGTGACAGCATGGAAGGCAGGTTGTTGCAGTGTGTGAAGCGTGTGTCACTAACATTTGACAAAGATAATCTTAGTGCCCTGTGGCAGCTGGGGACCTGTTATGCTCATCCCCAGTAGAATGGAGGAATTGCTATGACAGCAGGACTAGCCCGTGGTAGCATCCAGGGATCAGCTTTGTTGCCAGGGTTATTTGCTTGGTGAGGCTGCATGTTTCCAGCAACTTGGGGGTTCATTTCAAGGGTGATGTACTTTTCTTTTGCTGGTGATAGAAACCAAATGTGGATGCTAGAGCCAGAGTGGTTTGACTTCAGTTTTTCATGGATTGAGTGGGAGTAGGCAGTTGTGTCATGCCAAGTCAGGCCAGGTATCAGGAATGCTCAATAGGTGCTGTGATCACATGTAATTAGCAGCAGGCTAGGGCTGGCAGTCTCTGGGACACAATCTGTCTCCTGGCTATGGTGAGTGGGGAGAAGGAAGGGCAGCTGAAAAATTATCTGGGAGGGAAGAAGAGTACCCTGCTATCTGGATTTTTTTCTTATCTCTTAAAAAAATGATACTTTGGATATCTTTGTTGAATAATTCTGAGAAATAATTAGTTTTCTGTTACTGTAAGCAATTCTTAAACTGATAGTATTACTAACTGCTATTTTTAAGATTGATGGTGTATCATAGGATATTTTTTGGGTTTTGTTTTTGTTCCCTCCCTCACCCCCCCCACCCCCACACCTGGAGGTGGACAAAACTGGACTTCTATAAACTCACCAGAAGAAGAAAAAAAGATTGCTTACAAACTTAATATTGAGATTTTTGCTCTCTACTAGCAACCGTAAAGCTTTTATCTCCAGTTGATTAAATAGTCCTAGTCTTGGTAACTGCAAATAGATGATCAAAGTCAAATATGATTGGAAATTGTTACATATGGAAGCCCTATCTCAGGATTCTGAATTCATCCTTTTATCCTTTTTTTATGCCCTTCATACTGAAATATGGTTCAGTTTCATATTCTTGGAAGAAGAAACCTGTGAAAGCCTTAAGTATTTTCCTACCATAATGAAGAAGGTAAAGGTGAATGAGGAAGCTAATGAAAAGGATCCTTGCATCTGAAGTGAGGGTGTTATGTGTGGGAACTCTAGTTTATATTATGAACAGTCAAAGAAACTTCATGTGTGTCTACAATAAGAAGAATGCCTGTTGAAAAAAAAGCTCAAAAAAGTAAGTCCTTCTCTTGGAGTTAAAAGGTAGGTAGAATGAGTGGAAGTCAAATGAGCATCTCAGATAATTGCTTGTATCTGGGAGGCTTCTTTAAGAATTTGAAAAGGTGAAGTGTGAGGGAGGTGTTGGAAAGAAGATAATAAAAGAGGCATTAAAAAGGTGATTGATTGGAGTGTAATGCTAGTTTAGAGTTGGTCAGTATGAAGGAGTCTGAAAATAGAAGCAAATAATTGATATAGTGAAAAGTGAAAATAAGTGTTTTACTTTTCGTACTGTAAGAGCAACTGAGGTTGCACAAGATTGAGAAAGTATTTTGGATTTTTACATGCATGGATCTGGTTTCTACAGGAAAGAACTAGTCTGGGAGTGTGTGACAATATGTATGGCAAGAACAGAGTAAGCGTATATGACTCAAACCTGCACAAGGAGTATGCAGATATGTATCACAAGATACTTATCTGGAAGATAACTTACTGAAGCAGAGATACAAACAGAGGCACTTTGGGGCCCAAGACTAGTAGGATTAAATGAAATCTTTCTTCTATCTATAATTGTTTGAATCCTCCTTCCACATTTCTCTGAACATTCACACCGCTCTTGGAATGGCTTACTAGGGTGGTAGAAGTGGTAATTGTTTTGGGAGCTGATTTTTAAGGCCTTGTGAAGGTAGCTCTTATGTTGTATACTTGGTATGTTGCTGCTTATTTTCTGTGCCTCCAAATGTTTGGGGTGTGGAGGAGATACATCAATTCTCTTGACATTGGATGAGGTTTTTAAGCCTTTTTATTTGCTGGTATGAAGCTAAGGAGGATGAGAATTGGTTAAATTAATTGCTATAGGTCTACAAAGAGAGTGAAACCCTTAAGCACATTAATACTGTGTTTTGGTGTGTTGTTGGTTGGGCTTTTTAAAATTTGGTTTGGTTTTTTAAATGCCCTAACTTTAGTACAAATAGATTTCATTGTAGTTGTAGGGCTGGCATGTTTTTTGTTTACCTACCTGGAATCTCCAGATGCCTTTTTTCAGCCGTGTGATAGCACTGATTATACAGCAGCAGTGTTTTAACTTGGTAGGAAGACAAACTGCAGTTCTAACCGACCCCTGAACATGGGTGATTAGGCTAAAGGGGTTTTTCTCCCTTCTTTTCATGCTGGGAATGTCTTTATTGCTGTTGCTACAGCTTCAGACTCAGCATGGAGGTAGATCTGGTTATCATAAAATTTCAACCAGTTCTGACCAATGACTGACAGTGGTGCTTTGTCAAAATAAGCTTTTGCCAGCTGCAGCAGTAGGTAGTTCTATATAACCTGAATTATTACTGTACACATATAAATTAGTCTAGAACCTGAAGGTTAAGTATAATAGGTCAGAAAGAAAATACTTCAGATTTGTGTGATTTGCTTTTTTTTTTTTTCTGGGAGCAAACCATTAGAAATGCAGCATGGTTCAGGAAATCTGCATGGAGTTGGAATAGTAATATCTTTTTAATGAAAGGGAAGTCCCTAAGTTGCAGAATGAGTGCTTTAAAAGTCAACTATAGGAGATGGAAATAAGATTTAAAATTTTTTTTTTGCCTTTGTTGTTTGTTTACAGCTCGTATTTCTACAAACAAGTAGTGGTGTAGCACTGTCCTTTTCAGGTCTGCTACAGGTGAACCACTTGTATATAAGGTCAGGGAAAGAAGACAGGTAGAAAAAACTGTGCAAGATACACAGTAGTTTCACGAATATAAGCTGCACCTTTTTCATGGAAGAATCCAGCCTACCCCAGTGGTGCGGCTTATATTCAGGTGCGGCTTATCTATGGACAAATCCCAGCGAAACGCCAACCCGGAAGTGAGAGCCGGCCAAGCAGAGTGGCAAGTGGGAGCCGCCAGGAGCATGAGACTGCCCGGAACGGGGGCTGCAAGAGTGCAGCCCGGCCCCTGTGCCACCGGGAGCCGGTGGGAACGGGGGACGGCCGGGAACGGGGGCTGCGCAAGGGCGGCCCGGCCCCTGCCGCTGGGAAGCCGGGCTGTGTGGGGCTGGGCCGGAGCACCCTGCCCCTCTGCTGTGCGGAGTTTAAAAAACAAAACAAAACAAAAAAAAAAAAAAACCCCGCGGCTTATATTCGGGTGCGGCTTATATGTGGACAAATCCCGTGGTCTTCCCAGCTACCCGGAAGTGCGGCTTATATTCAGGTGCGGTTTATAATCGTGAAACTACTGTAGTTGTTTTGTGGTATATTAAAGTTATTATTAGCAGCCAGGAGAATATGTTTTGGGGCAATTGCTTGGTGAGTGCCACTTTCCGTGGAATTTCAAGTGCAGTAGGGCTACTGGCAGGCTTAATTAGATGACCAGAGTAATTTATAGCAAAGCAGTTTATGTAATTGGCCACAGTCACTCCTGCATTATTAACTATGTAGTGTTGTGGCTTAATATGCTCCTTCAGGTTTTCACTGTAGTCCTGATCGAAAGTATTTATGTATCCTTTTATGAGTTGCTGAAAACTAAATTGCACCAAGGGGAATTACTACCATGGTGATTGTTTCCTCCGTGATGTTGTTTTCTGATCTTGTTTGGGCACTGTTACTAAACTTAAATACAGATCAGAGATGCAGTTACAGACAGATTTTACTGGCAGGGTAAGGAGGGAAATGTCCAGCTTAAGTGTGCTGTTCATTTGCTTCTCTATTTGGCTACTTCGGCATCAAATTATCTTGGTGGGACTTTGTTGCAGGTAAGGAAGATGAGTTGAAAAGTTATGTCTTGTAATTTCTTTATTGTATATGGCATTTTTCCTCACCCTGAAAACATCTGGATTTTTCCCCCTCTTTGTTAAATGGATCAAATAAGTCTAAAGACAGGCCGTTTGAATTTTTTTCTATTGCCTGGGCAGCCTGCAGAGAAAGATCAGGTGGAAAAACAGATGTTCTTAACCAATAACATTGGCTACTTGTTTCATACATGTGCTATAAAAACAAATATGAGTCAGATGAAACTGCTGTTCAGAAAGGAATGTATTTTGTTTTCCAAAAGGAAATAATCTTGATTGAGCTTTTAATTACCATTGCATTGTAATACTTAGTACACTTATTGCTGTTGAAACCTGGACATCATAGTTACAAAACTCAAAATTAGCCTGGGGAGTAGACAAATTGACTTGAGCTCAAGGGTGACTTTGTGCTGGAGAATGACAAACTCACTTGAAGTACAATGTTAAAATAGTAAGTGGAGAGTTCATCCAAACACACTTGGTTTATTTATATTAAGTTTGTTTTAGAAGTTGATGTATCACAGGACTTTGTTATATTTTGATTTACCTTTTTCCTTTTTGTTAAATTTTCATAGGTTAGAAAAAATACTAAAATAGAGCAAAAAGAATGCTTGAATGCTGCATTTATGAAGTCAAGAAAGTAGGTACAGATCCACAATTTTTCCCCTAAAATGAGAAGGACTTGGGCAGTTAAGAGCCTTGTGAACTTGGCTTGTGCTGTTTTTCTGGGGAGGCAACATATGCTGTGGTTTTTTGTCAGGGGCATCACAGGAATAGTTTTACTACAAGGTTCAAAGATGTTATTGCCAGCTGAGGAGGTGTTGATGAGGATGCTGAATAAATCTGAGATTGGGACATATTAACTCTTAAAAGCTAAAAGCCCCTTAATTTCTAATTCAGAACTGAAGATGATGTTTGTCCATGAAACTCCAAAGCTCTTGAACTTTTTACTTAACTTTCATATTTAAAATCTAAGTGTTTGTTTCATCCAAACTCAGAGGTGCTTGGTCGCAGTTATATAAATAATTACATTTGAAACTGAAATAATCAGCCTCATTGCTAATTGTACACATTAGTTGCTAAATATCCACACTCAGGTGTTCAATCACCTGCAGATGGTGTTATCTTATAAACAGGAAATTAACTTAAAGCAGTCTATGCTAATGATATTTTTGAGACCTGAGTCACATTGGTACCCAGGCTCTGATAAGGCCTTTGTGAGATCACTCTGAATCCTCTCACTGGATGGAAATAAATTGCCAGTGAATATTTTTTTTGTATGGGTCTACTTCCCAATATTTTGCTGCTCTTTCAGCACAGAGAGATTCCCTGTCTTTGCTTTGGGAAAGCAGACACGTTACCTTGTTTTTCTGGTAAAGGCAGTTCCTTCTATTTACATATGTAACTGATCTTGACAGCAGAACTGCAGGCTCTCTGAAGCCACCCAGCTAGGTGCACAGAGACAGCTACTTATCCTAGCCAGCAGCTGGGGCTGCAAAATGACTGTAAATACAGCCTCTGTGTTTCATTATCTTCTCCTTTCAGATTTAAATCCGAGTGATTAAAATGCTTCTGACATGCCTTTTTGTTTCTTCTGTCGGTTTCCTCAGTAGGAAACTCAGAAAACTCAGGAAACCATCAGTAGGGCTGTGCTGGCAGAGGGCTCTCTTTGCTGTTGACTCCATGTAGTTGTAGAAATGTAGCAGACAGGTCCTAGGTAAGGCAGGTAGAAAGGGAGAGCCAGCATAAAGAAAGCAGAATAGGTGCATGCCTGCTGTTCCCCTCTTGAAACATGCAGAGCCCTGTATCCCTTGCATCAAAGTGCCTATGAAGAGCTGAGCTCTGGGTGGCTGGTAATGTGTACATTTTGAGGAATTTGGGTGTGCATGAAGCATGCCCTGATGTTCTCCTGCTCTGGAGCTCAGACTGTGAAGGCATCTCAGTAAGGGCTTGACTTAAAACGCGGGACAGTGGCTGAGTTTTGTGTGAGTGTGGATTTGTCTCCATGCTGAGTTGGCAGGTGCAGAGGTACTCTTAAGGCTGGTTCATGGATTGTAGCCTTCAGTGATGCAGAGAGGAGGAGTGCTAGGCATTAAATTCTTCTTTCCAAGCTGGTGTTTCCCTGGTGATAGTACTTTCCTCTACTATTCCCTTTGGGACTTCTGTGAACTTGAAATGATTTATGCTACTGCAGTCTGCTTCCCAAAATCAGTCTTGGTGATAGTGGTTTTAGATTGGAGCTGGGCAATTCTTAAATGTCACCCCCTGTGTAAGTTTTCATTGCCAAGTTGCTGCAGCATTTGTGTGCCTGTTCTGCAAGGCTAGGGTGTTTCAGCCTGTTTTCCAAGCTGGCATGCAAGCAGAGGCTGGCAGAACGCTAGCTAGCACTGCTGGAGGGTGGCCAACACCAGCTCTGAGCAAGTGGGCAAGAGGGGGGAGCTGTAGAGGCTTTGGCCAGGGATTTGTATGGTTTGGAACAGGCTGCAGGCAGCTAGAGGAGGTGTGTGTGGTGGGGGTGTATGTCTTCTGACTTTACATTAGCTTCATGCCTCAATCAGTTTTATTCTGAAATGGAGCATATGCTTTGCTCTGCACTGTATGTGGCAAGCTTGAGATTTTTATCTCCAAATAAGAATTGTTATGAAAGTACACTGGCTTCAATTAATTGCAGAAGACGAAGTACTGAATACTGTAAAACCATTGCTTCAGAATAGGCAGAGGATATTCTCCATCCAAGCTCTTGTTTTTCAGGAAAAAATCCATAGCACTACTAATAGCAAGAGGCTTTCTTATAATAAAATTGATAAGAAGGTTATCAGCTTGTTTCCCAAACACTTTGTTGGAAATGAGCACCTTCAGCTGAACCCTGTTTCAGTGAAACGTGAAATTGAGCTAATTCTGGTGTGACCTTGAAGGAGAAATGCATGGGAGTTCCTCACATTTTCTAAACTGAAATCTCGGTAACAAAATGCTTCAAGGTCAGCTCTACTGTTTTGGTGTTTTGGTTAGGGGTTTTTTTTGTTTGCCTTTTTTTTTTTTTTTTTTTTTAAGTAACATTAAAAATGTATTCTCTAACTGATTATGCAGCTTAAAATTCTCTGAAGAAATACCTTTATATTTTCAACAATAAGTCTTTTAATTTTCTTCTTGGGGAAGATGTCAGTTTTAAATTTTTTTCACCAAAATGTTACCTTTGTTATCATTATATAACCTGATACTAGCAGCATAGTATTTTATAAGATGTTAGGTTTCTTATCTGTCAGAATCATAATTGTTACAACTTTGGTTGTGGATTTTCTAGGCTGTTTTTCAATCCATGCTCCACCACGTTTTGACTTACATAGGTGAAGCTCAAGCAATAGATTCCTTCATTTCTGCTCTTGGAAGGACACTGTGTGAGACTGGTGAGGTGCAGGAAATGACCAGGCCTGTAAGCAGTATTCCAGCTCAGCCAAGTTCATGTCCCACATGGGGAAACGTTTGTCATCAGGTCTCCCTGGTCAGTAGTTGACCAGCTCCTGACTACTAGTTCTGAGGAGTTTGTGTGGAATTTTGGCAACTCCTGGTGTTAGTGGTACATAGTGGACATTGTCTGTCTGTGCCTGCCGGTGCACATGTGAGAACTAATTAATAGTAACCGTCATCTTGGGAGAACTAGGGACTCTCTCTTTAGCCTTGTTTATGGGGTCTTGTAGGCTTAAAAAAACACAGCCACCACCCCTCACTTCCCTATCCACCCCAACCTTACCAACCTCCAAACAAACTAACCCCTGGGAGATATAGTAGCTGGAATATTTGCCAGTGACCTGTATTTTAATATCCCTATCTTTAAATTATATATATTGTATTTCCGACAGAAGAAAGACATACTTTCACCAAAGTTCTGCTGAGTGCCACTAAAGGAGAATGCTGCTGTTTGTTTTTTGCTCAGTCACTAAGAAATGTTAAGAGTTCATTTCTCCTTCAGCGTCCACAAAGAGGGGGGTTGGACCACAGGAGTGGGGACATAATGACCTTAGTGCACAGCCCTGTGCTTGCCAGTGGCCCTGTGCTTGTGAGACTCCCCTCTCCAGGTAAGGGTGAAGGAAAAAAAGCATATAATGAATGTAAGGAAAATAGCTGTATCTCCCTAAACATTTCCTTCTCCCACTGTGACTAGGAGCTTGTTCACATTTCCTTGAGAGCATGGGAACTTTTGGAAAGCAGGCTTCTAAGGAATACAATGACCAAACCCTGGCAACAGTTGCTTGGTTTCTTTTTTTTTTATTTTAATTGGTTGACATGCCTCTCATGACCTATCAATTAAAGACAACCGTGTGGATAAGCAGATGTGATCAAATATCTGCTTTTTAGAAAACCCCAAAAAAACAATGAGAACTCCCAAACACACACAACACCCCTCCCAAAACCAACAAAACTGATGAACCAAAGTGCACAGTATACAGTACACAGCACAGGAAGCCACTGTTGCATCTTCAGGTCCTGTGAGTGGTTCTCTCCCTGTGTAAGTTAAATGCTTTTATCCTTCAAGAGAGAAAAAACCTAGGTCACTGCTAGTAAAGCTTTTGAGTCCTCAATGACTGAAAATTGTTCCTAAACAAATTTTTTTGTGATTTTGTCAAGAAGTAGCTAGTGAAAATAGATCACCGTAACAGAGTGTATCTGGACTGTTTATGTGACAAGGTAAACTGAACAAGTCTGACGCTTCCAACATACAACCTAGTGCTTGTTGTCAGGAGAAGTGGGAAACTGTGCCCTGTAAGTGCAAAAAGATAAGACAGACTGGTAGTCATGTGGATGTGAGCTTTCACTGTGATTCTGTGATTGTTTTATCTGAGGTAACTCCTGCAATGCTATATCTAGCTTTCAAGAAGGACACTGAAAATGACAGGATTCAGAAAAAACACAAGAATAAGTGTAACCTTGCCTCAGAAAGAGATAAGGAGTAACTTGCTTACAATCCAAAAATAATTCACAAAGTGAAGATAAAGTTAAAGTTAACCAAATACCTTAGTAGAAGAACTAACCATAGGTAGGATGGATTTTTCCATTCAGAGTGACTTTTAATTTAAAAACAAAAAAATATATATTTTATTCTTTTCCAAAGGGAAATTTGGTCATTGAAGCTCTAGTTTTAAAGCCAGAGAGCTGTGGCTTGTGTATTATAGATTAGATTGGATGATTAATGAACTTTTGTGGACTGAAGAAATGGCAACAGTGGGATCAAGATTTCTGTGATGGAAAGGCTTGTCAGACCTGGCACCTTTTACAGGTGAGAGATCATCTCAGTGTCCCATGGGAAGTGTTGCTGTGTTAATAAGGGAGTCTGCCTGAGTCTGCCTTGCAGTATGTGAAGTCTAAAGTTTGTCTGCCTTACACTGAGGAAGTGTTTTAAATGAATTTGAATATGGAAGAAATAGTTATTCAATATAAATGCAACAGTTTTTGTCAGAATACTTAATGTTTGCTTTAATATGTTAATGTAAGGTTAAAATGTACTTTTATCCTAACCTTTTTAATACCTCCCAGATTTGTTTTTGACTATGTCTAGAAATTTCATAGGAAAGTACAGGTCTTTGAGGAATAGTCAGGTGATCTTTTAGGTGGGGTTTAGAATTAGTGGTTTGGATTTACATGTTGTTAGAGGTGCTAAGCTGTAAGTTCTATTGGCCATATTTTGATGGGTGAGGCTTCAGAACATAAAAGAAGTGGTAGTGTGGGCAGCTTGCTTATAGGTTTGCTTGATTCTGGGTCCCTGAGCCTGTAGTGGTAACTGATACTGAGACTGAATCTCAGTGGGAGACATCTCTTGAAATGAGGTGATATGAGAGTTATTACCCTACTGGTGAGGCCAACTTACCTGTGATCTCAGCTGTTGTATTCATAGCTGCATGTCACAGCTGTAGAATGCAAATTATCAGGTAACCTGGGTTTTGTGGTGTCTCAAAACAAAGGGAAGACACTAACAAAGCAAATGTAGAATTATTGCTGTCATTAGTGGTTGTTAAAAAAATGTGCACACCCGTTGTGCTGAAGTTGATTGCTTATTTGCATGCTTAGTGATATCTGCAATCAAATAGTTTCCTAATGAGGAGGATTTTTTGCTGTACTGCCAGGAGAAGGTATTGTTTAATTTTCCTCTGCAGTTTGCTAAATGGCTCAAATTGTTTGCAGTGGCTACACTTTGAGGATGTAAATGTGAAGAGAAGCTGTTTGTTTTTTTTTTAACAGGCTTCTATCCTATAAATAACTTGGCTTGGTTCTATTTAAGTTTACATATTTTTCTTTGGAACATAACTTTACAAAGCTGAGCTGATGCATTTCTAAACAAGGTATGAGAATCATTTGGTTATGTGTCTCCAGTATCTGGTTCTTACATAACTGTTTTCGGTAAAACTTTCTGGTTGTCACTGAAACTGGTTTTCTGTTTATGCTGCTTTACAGATTTCTGGTATATTTTGTGGCTTCAGATGAAAAATGGTTATAAGTTGTTGGCTGCACTTAATAATTTCCTTGGTGATTAAATATAGCATAACCATAAATGCCTAAGATTATCCTCAGGCCAAGTATTTGCCTGATGACTTTAATAAAACTTAGAAATGCGTATGTATTAAAAACAAGTTGTTTTCCTCTTGTTGAGTGCCATGTTCCAGCCTGTTTTATGCCTTTCCTCTTCTATATTTGGTGCTAGATTTTGTAACTCAGAGGTGGCAACCTGCTTCAAATGCTGCCACATGTTGGACATTATAGTAGTGATTAGGAGAGATGTTGTATTTATAGAAATATCTTGCTTTTCTTCACTTGAAGGAAGTTGAAATTGCTAATAGTGTTAAAATTGCCTCTCCTGTTTCCTGAGTCTGTTGGGGGATCTCTTCTCAATCACCAAGCCACCTACTGAGTAAGTAAAAATTACAGATTTAAGTGAGATAGTTTTCATGCAAAGCAGGGAAAAAATAAGGTTCAAAAGTTTGTGTGGTCACGTTTTTCTGCTGATTAGATAAAGATTCAGAGCAGATTCTGCGTAAGTGTCCTAAGAACTCAGTAGAAATCTACAATTAATAAGGATTTCCTATAGTCCAGCCACTCATGACAACACCTAAATGCCAGCAAGTGTTTCCAAGACAAGCTGTAGCAGGTTTTATGCTCTAGAAAAATTTCAGTTCTAAGTAAAACTCAGTATCCGGAGTCTGGATTCTTGGAGCTGTTGAACTGGCTGATTCAGGCACTAATACAAATGTCTGTGACACTGTGATGCTCCTATTTTCTTTGATTCCTTTTGCGTTACAGCCACAAAAATGCTGAAATTCAGTGTAGCTCTTATCTCTTGTATACAGCATGTTTGTTTCCCCTTAAAAGCATTACTTCTTAAATCATGATTTCACAAATTGTGACTTTCATTTTCCTCTCATGGAAGACCAATTCTTTTGTTCCCTGTATGCTAGCATTAGCATCACATGCCCAGACTTCAGTCAGCTGAGGTAGGAGTGTGTAAACCATAGGGACTCTGGAACTACAGGTTGAAACTTTACAGATGTGAGTTAAATTTTCATTTTTCCTTATGTCTCTTTCCAGAGTACTTGCAAAGAGCTTTGTTTCTTCAAAGCAGTGCAGATATTTGATGTCTTTTTTGCATGATCAGTTCAAAGTGTGCATTTCAGGGCTGCATGTTGCAAGCCAAGAAACCATAGCCCACCTTCTTCAGCACCTTACTTGCTTTCCAATAATGTTATTTTTGTAATCCCAGAAATAACTGAAATATAACTGGAGGCATTACAGCATAGAGGAGACTTGTCCTACATGTTCCTCTTTTGCTACACCCAAACCTTTCGGGTTTACTATTTTTACTTTTTGCTGCCTTTTTGTATTACAATGCTCAGAATATCAGTTAACAATAAATATGTACTCAAATAGAGGTCAAACATAAAGACTTTTTATTCACTGTAGTAGAAGGTAAACTGACATTTTTTTAAAAAGCTGATTGGTGTCAGGGCAGCTTTGCTCTCTGATGTGTTACATGCACTTAAACACTTGACTTTGAGGTTGCACTTGTGTTGTTGTGGCCTAAGAGCTCAATTCTCAAGTATAAGATGCCAGACCATTGTAGGATGTGAGTGTAGGGTGGTGTTCACTGAACTTTTCAACAGCAAGAAGCAGGAATGTCCTCAGTGAAAAAGCAAAATGTGGGAATCTTGAGGAGGTGGGAGCACTATTGGCTCTAGTTTATTAAATGACCATCAAGCTGAAGATAAAGCTGTCTTTGTCCTGGGATTTTTCAGACAAGTGCAAACAGTGAAAGGGTAGTGGCCAACTAACATGCTGCAGGAATGTGTCAGAAGTAACATGCTTCAAGGTAATACAGTCAAAAGTGGTTCTTTGCCTCCTTTCTTCCCCCCCTCTCTTATGGTGGAAATGGGTTTAATGGTGAATGTCAAGTGTTGAAGGTGCTAAAGTAGAGAATAGTATCCATGTGCTTAAGAACTTCAGAAAGACTTAAAAAGAAAAGTGTGAAAGAGGCTTTTGTAATATATTTATACCGGGTTCTAGGAACACTTAACTGGACTAAAGCTATTAAAGGAAGAAATCACTTCTGAGTCATGGCTTTATACAGCATTTAGTTAAGACTGCCTCTAAAATAAGTGCCCAATATCTGTTAAGAAAAAAAATACAATCCCCTTACAACTGAAAATGAAAAGTAGGATTTTTACGTAGAATATTTTCTGAAGAACGTACTGAAGCTCTTCATTTGAATGGGAACAGCACATTTGTTTATAGGAGTAAGGAGTCAAAGTCCATCAAAGTAGTCCTCTATGTTGTGAGTTTACTGCCCAATTTGAATTTTAAGAAAATTCTGGACAGTGATATCTTTAAAATGGGATGAACTGTAGAATGACAGAAAATCAGAAAGTGATGGTGATGCTGCTGTTCATTCTTACTGGAGGAAACGATTATCTTTATTCGTACATCTAGTTAGAGCAACTGGTGAAAAATCCAGTGCATTGTAGTATTTCTGAAGTGCTGCTCCAAGTAGACAGTGATGTTCTAGGTTCTGTTCTTGTATTGTATTGGCCTCCATAAGGGCTTGATTTTTCTGTCACCTTTGTATTGTGGCCTTACTGCCTCTTCACTCTAGTCTGTGCTAGAATATTTAGTACCAGAAGGGCTCTCATCTCCTTGTGGGTGGAACAGGTTGCTGTCATAACACTGTAATGCCTCGTGACTGGCATCTGGCCTGATACAGGGAATAGTTTGGCCTGAGTCAAATAAATACTCTTAAGTAAGTAAGCATAAAGTTACAGTGATGATCATATTTAGGTACCACCTATTCTTTATTGCTCTTTTGAGGTTCATTTGTTCTTCAAGATAAAATTTCACATCCAGTATGAAGACAGTTGATGGCTGAAAATAAATCTGTTTGCATAACCTTTTACTATTCTTTCTTGCAGCTCTCAAGTTCCACTTACAAATATAGGAGTGAGGAATTCAAGAGACAGTTTTCTCATCTGCCAGACTCAGAGAAACTCATAGTAGGTAAGAAGTAGTCCCAGAAAAAGTCCTTGTCTTGTTTGATGACTTCAGATTGCAGTCACGTCAAAAGATTTTTGGGTTTTTATGGCAAATTTGAACTACAGCTGTCTTTGAACTAGCATGAGATACCTTCAAGGAAAGCTAGGCCCATGCTCCTCTCCTCTACTGCCTGTTTTGTGGGGAAAAACAAAAAAAAAAAAAACCAAACATGTTGTTTCTGAAACTCAGTTAACTAGGTAGATCATCCTTAGCAAAAACTTTCCCCTTGCTCCTTGGAACTAATACCCTTGCCCAAGGCATCTTGATTAATGTGACTCTTGGTACTGAGTTACATGGTGAGTGGCTGTAATTCAAGAGACTATTTTTCAGATGAATGGGAGAGGAAAGAAGCAGGTGTCAGAGAATATAAAACTGTGATGCATAACTTTTTTCTGCACTGAAATGTTCCTATTCTAGCTCTGTTTCACAGCACTGCAGAATCCAAAGAAGGCAAGCATGTAACCCTACCTCCTTTGCTTAGTGATGCACCTTATTCCCTCCTTTATCACCTGCCTGTGTTGTATTTGTGTAACAAATACAGTAATTTCACAAATATAAGCCGCACCTTTTTCATTGAAGAATCCATCCTACCCCAGTAGTGCGGCTTATATTCAGGTGCGGCTTATTTATGGAAAATTTCTGGCGAAAGGCCAGACCAGAAGTGCGAGCCGACTGGTGAGAGAGCTGCCGCGGGCCGCCCTGGACCATGGGCGCTGTGGGACCCGAGGCGGCACAGCTCGGGGCGGCCCATGGCAGCACGTGGCGGCACAGCTCGGGGTAACCCATGGCAGCAAGGCAGCGCGTCTCAGGGCAGCCCATGGTGGTGTGGTTCGGCACCACCCGTGATGGTGCGGCGCAGCGGCTTGGGGCCACCCGGGACGGCATGGCGGTACAGCTCGGAGCCGCCGGCGGCGCAGCGGCTCGGGACCGCCCGCA